>VDFB02000008.1:28459519-28700684 GCA_007258455.2 Sequoia sempervirens | reverse complement strand
CATGTGTAGGAGAGCCTAAGGGGAAACGTAAAGTGGCATCTTCAAGTTCACATCCATTGGCAGATTTATTCAATGCACAAGCAAAGGATGAGGCAGATGATGCTATTGGCAAATTCTTCTTTGCCAATGGCATTCCATTCCATGTGGCTCGCTCTCCTTATTACAAGGAAGCTATGTCAAAGGTAATAAGGGCGGGACCATCATATGTGCCACCAGGGGAAACTAAGTTGAGGACAACAATCTTGGATCAGAACTATTCCAAGATTAATATTTTGATGGAGAAGATGAAGAGAACCTGGGTCTCAAGTGGATGCAACATAGTCATGGATGGGTGGTCGGACATTAGGCATCGTCCACTCATCAACATCATGGTCACATCTACAGCGGGCCCTTATTTCCTTAGGGCTATTGATTGTTCAGGGCATAGCAAGGATGCTCATTATCAATTTCAGATTCTCAAGGATGCCATAGAGGAGGTTGGGCCACAGAATGTGGTGTAGGTAGTGACAGATGCGGCCCATGTGTGTAGAGCTGCAGGGAAGTTGGTTGAGGCAGCCTATAGACACATTTGGTGGACTCCTTGCTGTGTGCATGCTATGAATAATGCACTTAAGGACATGGGTAAAATCAGCCGGATCAAATCAATTGTGAGTGATGCTAGAGATGTGCAGATGTTTATCTGCAACCACCATACTTCACATGCACTTTTCAGAACCTTCTCCAAGAAGGAATTCCTGAAACCTATAGAGACTCGGTATGCATCATACTTTATTCTCTTGGAGAGGATGCTTGAGTTGCAAGAGCCATTGCAAGTAATGGTAATGACAGCAGAGTGGAACCGATGGCCTGAGTCGAAGACACAGCAGGGGTTGAGGGTTAAGGAGGTGGTGAAGAATGATGTCTTTTGGGCTGATGCCACATATATTGTCTCCATCATTGATCCAGTCTTCAAGGTTATTAGATTTGGGGACTCTAATGCACCTTCCCTTGGAGAGGTATACGAGTGCATTGATTCCATGCTTGATCAAATGAAGGCTAAAGTGTGAGAGAAGGACCCCACAATGCAATTCTACACCGAGCACATTTATCCAATCATTCAGCATAGATGGGAGAAGCTCAACACTCCCTTACACATGGCTGCCTATGCATTGAACCCGAAGTGGTATGTGCCACGTCCCGGCAGAATAACACCTATAGAGGATGTTGAGGTGAAGGAAGGGTTCATGAAGGCCATTGACAGAATGTATGATCCTACAGAGGCCAGCTTGCTTCGTACCGAGTGGACAAAATTTGCCACTCTTTGGGGATATTTAGAGGCGGCCAAGGTAGATTTGGAGACTATGTCAAAGGAGGACCCCAAGTTGTGGTGGACTATGCATGGGCCTAGATCTTTGATTACTACTCTAGCCATTCGTTTGCTGTCCCAGGTTTCTAGTTCTTCTGCTGCTGAGAGGAACTGGTCCACTTATAGCTTCATCCACTCTGTTAAGAGGAACAGGCTTACTTCTAGGAGGGCAGAGAAGCTTGTGGCTGTACATAGTGCCTTACGTCTAGTTGACCGCAACACAACTACATACAAGGAGAGTCCAGCAGCCAGATGGGATGTAGAGCCAGAAGAGCCATCACAGATAGATGATGATCCTACAGAGACAGGGCTGGTTGGTATTGGTTTAGATGAGCTTCAGCATGCAGAGTCTAGCAGTTCTAGTGATGAGGAGATTGGCATGGAGCTTGGAGATGATTAGATCATTAGCAGCATCAGGCCATTAGCCTGGAGCCATTTTGATTTACTATTAGTCTATTAGTATTTACTATTTTCAGTATTTTGTTACTTGTACTCTGGTTTGGAAGTTTGAAGTTTGAACATTGATAATACAGTGATACTTGATTGTAATTATCAAATTATGATTCATGAATCATGATTATGAAACTCAAATTATGAAACATATTGATATAGTTCTTGTTGCATTTCCAATGTCAATGAAATGATATATTATTGCAATGTGTTATTGTGTTTAGAGTTTAGACAATTAAATTATTAATCTTTTTAAGTTTTAATTTTCAAGTACTATATGTATTTTAGCGCCACCCCCCCGCCGCCGTCCCCCCGCCGTCCCCCAATTTAGGCCCCCCGTCTCCCATCTCGGAAACACGTCCCCCGCCATCCCCCCGTCCCCGTCCCCGAAACTCCGTGGAACATTGGAAAAATTTCATATGCCGGAAAAAAATGATTTCAAACACTCGGATGAAAACTCTCAAGGGAAGTGGAGCAGAATTGTAAAATCCCCCTTACAATTTTTTTCATTTTTTTCCACAAACACTTCACTCATTAGTGTTAGCAAAACCAAATAAGCCAACTGAAATGAACCCTTTCACTTTCTGATCACCCAAATCCCAGTGTGGTCAAGGTGAGAGCATAAGGTAGAAAGGGGATTGTTAGCTTGTAAAACTGAAACTGTTGGAAAGTATAATTGAGAGCAGCTCAGCCGATTAGAATGTATGCAGATGCACACTCAACCACTTATTCAGCGAGAGTGTAAAGACGACTTAGCCGATCAACATGAAATGAGATGCAAACTCAACCACTTATTCAGCAGGAGTGAAATTACAAAGAAAAGTAAATGTCTAGGTGACTAGCCTACCCCTTCCGCTTTTTAGCGGGCAGTACAGGAAAGTAAAATACTGAAAGTAATGGACGGCGAGGCCTGTCCCTTCCACTACAAGTGGGAATTACAAAAGTAAATTGCAGAAACAAAGTGACTGAACCAGTACTACTCATAGTTGAAAAACTCTTCGAGTAGTCGGCGAGTTTTAAAAAACTCCCGAGTTTTTTTTAATGGCGAGTTTTTCCCGCATTTACTCTCCAAAATTGCTCACCAAATAAAGGAGAAAAAATCGACGAGTCCGCAAAAAAAAACTCGCTTGTCCAAAAAAAAGGTCTCCCACAGCCACTTAAAAGGTATTTTCATTTCATTTGATTTTCTAGGTACTCTCTAAGTCCAAGTTTCCAAGTTTTCCTACAAGTCTTCTATAATATTGTCTAGTTCTACCTCCCCCTAGTTTTCACTAGACATGGGAAGAGGAAGATGTAAATTTGTAAAATATATTAATGTAGTATTTACTTTTAGTTTTACAGAAACAATTTTCTATTTTCATTTTGTTTTAGATTATGAATATCAGTGCATTCCACATGAGGATGCCATTTTGTACCCAATTTGCTTTTAAATCAATCAAATACAAACTAGACTCAACTTGTTTCTTTTATGTACTCATTTATTGACTCATTGGACGCATCTTATCATTGAATTTTGCAAAAAAAATGTTTTTTTAATAAAATTTAAGCAATTTTTTAAGTTGTCGAGTTTTTGTTGAGCTTTTGCCAAGTTTTTGCCAAGTCATGTTTTTGGGCTTGGCGAGTTTTTCAACTATGGTACTACTGATAACAACCTTACAATATGATAAAATATGCAAATTACAATGAGAGTTAGATGTCCAATAAGCTTCGATACGAAAGTAGATGATCTCCAAATATAAGCCAGCTATTCTACTAAAGAAAACAAGCCAAAAACTGAACTTTTACCAATCTGATATGAATTTGCAGCGTTCAGAAATATCAGACCACCAAGCCCAAATCACACCAAAATGCTCATAACTCGATGAGGACTCCTCCGAATGACGTGAAATCAAAAGCAAAGCAAGCCTAGGAGGTAGGCGCCCAAGTCTAGGTCAAGAATCAGCAACAAACACCTTCAGATACTTTTATGCACGCATCCCAAGGCACTGCAGGAGAGGTACGGCCTTCAAGGAGGGGGGACCAGCAAGATAAAAATCAAGTCTTCACTAAAAAATTTGAAACTCTGCAATATGAGGCGCCCAAGGAAGACTCAATCAATGGGCCAATACCCAGAATTAGCAAAAAATCACCCAGTGAGCAATAAGAAAAAACGTGCTACAACTAGCACCAAACCAGCAACACAGAAAAACTAAGAAACACACCAAAACTTCATAAAACATCAAAAGTAAACATCTCCATTATGCTCAATCTGCTCTTCAGTGTAAAGAACAGTCCAAGGCTTAGCTAGGTGCTATCTTGCAAGCATGAAACTAAGGTTGCTAGAAGGTATGCTTTCCTCGAAGCGAGTCTGTAGCAATTTTGGCAGCACTTCATTATAATTTTCAATGGATACCAAGAATGAAGCCCAACACTCTTATTTATAACCCTTTTCTCCTCAAATTCAAATCCATTTCCCTTCAATTAGAGCGCCCAAACATGACATTCAAATTCACCTTTAACCAACTGCATTTGAATTTCATTCAAACTTCATTTGCCTCCTTAACTTGGCGTCCAACATGAGAAGGAGGTGACTTTATTAAAAATGCAAATAACAAATGAGTTAGGCGTCCCACTTTAACAAGTGAAAAATACAGTATGAATGACTTAAATATTACCTCCTCAAGAAGTCGTCCACTTTAGCACTTAAAACATTATCTCATCAAATATTAAACTTGCTAAAATAAGCACCTCAAATGCTGGAGACCAAACTACTCAAACTGACTTGCCTGAAATAGCCTCTAAACTGGACTACTGAAACCCTGCTAAAAATAGCACTTACTATAAATAGCATACTGCTAAAGATAGTAAGTGTCTCCAAATGCATTTTAACCACATTCTGAGCAGCCGTTGTAACTTACTAAAAATAGTAAGTCCGGAAAAGTTACCTATTTTAGTTGCATGTCATACCACTGCGAAGCTCTCTAAAAACCCAAAAGGAATCCAGAATCCAAACTGCAAAACTCCAACATGCAAGCCTCCAAAACTGCCAAAGTATCCTCCTAGAAAATAGGAAACCCTAATTTCTACTTCCAACTAGCCTACAGACTTCCGGGATAAGCTAATGGCCAACTACACTGATCACTGCTGAGAAGGGGACATTACAAGAATGGTTGACTCTGATACCATGTTGGTGTCATCCACCTCCCAGGAGCACCATCTGCAGCAAAAAACCTTCACGGAATAGAGAGAAGCACATGCTATTTCACCAAAGATGGGCGAATAAATTTGAGATACATAAAATACATATTGTACAACCTTTTAAAGGCAAGAAAAATGCAATGGGTGTAAAACTACCCGATACGAGAAAGAAACCACCCAAGAGATTAAATGCACTAATAAACTAAATGCAATATGCCTAAGTAAACTTAAGCATGGTAAATATCCTATTTACCCTAACACCCCCCCTTAAGTGCAACTTAGGGAGATTATTATGCAAAAAATGAAGATGCAATATGGGTCCCAGCTACACAACCATGTTAGGTACCCATTTACAACTACAAAAAGAAATCTCTCACAACCGGAGAAAAGGAGAAGAACCTTGTGGGAAAAAACCCCTCTCCAAAGAGAAAAGAAAACAAAAACAATGCATGGATGGAGGACTCAATCACATAGAACATATACTTTTACTAGATAGGTTATTGTGTTGTACCCGATGCCACCTTCCAACAACCCCTGGTGCAGCTCAAGGTCACTTGCAAATGGTAGCATGCATGCATCTTTGAGGATAATAGATTATTGTTTTTAAATTGAAGTTATAGCTGATTTGGATTTGTTCAACTTTGTTCCAAGTTTCTCAAGAAACACCTCCACCCAACATTTCACAACTAACAAGATGGTTGTTGTTACAAATTATAGAATAATGCTTTCTTTTAATCCTAATTCCAAAGTTCGGATTCTTTGCAGTTTTTTCTAAAGGACAACAGGCCTTCCCGCCTACATGAACTATATTTTTAATTATATGCTTTCAGTTTGGTTTATTGTTAAGATCAAGTCTTAAGTATTTGAATCAATGAAAAGTTTTGCTAGATGAAACAATGAAGGGGGGGATATGAAACCTTGACCTCTACCCCTAAACCTTAAAACACTGTCATTAACCAGCTTTCCACCACAAGACTTGCTTGAAATACCAATTACAAGGTATTTTTGATATTTACATTACCACAACATATCCAGTCTTACAACATGACAGAAATAATACCATAACAGATTTAGGGAATTAGCAAATGGCATTTCTTAATCAAAAGACAGCAATACCACACGCAAAAGGAAAGTGACGACCATCTACCATCACTGGACATGTTATCGAATTTAAGACATAAATTTTCTTATACAATTAAATATTTTGATTTTCCAAAGGAAAGCTCTTTTTGGTCAAGTTTTGGCCAAGTGCTGCACTGAATCTTGAATTTTTCTAAATAAATCTATTAAAAAGTTATGAGAATATAAGAATCCAGATAATACAAAGAGATTACAAATTGTGTAAATATGGATAAAAGAAGCATTCCAATGACAAATGAAAACATTGACAAAAACCCAAAAGATGCATAGTTAAATACAATTCTAAACACTTCAATATTGTAAAAGAGACAGTTTCTATTAAAACATATAATCCAAGGGAAAATCAGACTATCAGCATACTATCTGCATCAAAGCTCAACAGAAATGGAACGGGCAGAATTATTACCAAAGAGCGCGGTCTCTTAGAGCAGCATTTGGTGGTATAGAAACTTCCAAACAAAAGCTATCAAATTGGTAACCCTCATGCTGAACTGCCTCTGATATCAAAACTGCAACATTTCCCTTGCATGCGGTTGTCTCCTTCTTTTGATCAAGGATTGCTGTTTGCAAAATCCCCAAACATACTAGGCAGGTCTCATTTGTGACTTGTTTTTCTTCAGTAGAAGAACAAACATTTTTAATTTCCATTGAACTAATGTCATCCACAAACTTTGGGAGTTCCGTGGGAGTTATTAAAGGTTTTAACAAAGAATATAGAGATGCAGTTGATGGCAAACAAAATGAATACATGTCTCTGTCTACACTGAATATTCGGAATATACATCGGAGGCAGACCTGCACCAGTATGGCCTTGCTCATATTAGCATATCAAATGTATCCCAAACTTGATGTAAAACCTTTCTAGTTTTATTTGTTATTACTGATTTTTCAAGGTCCATAAGAGCTTGTGAGAAATAAAGCAAATGATCCAAATTAACCAACTAATATTTACTATTAGATTACATTATTCTTAAACATTTAATTTTCCAATATCTATAGGAATTCCCTATGTCTATAGGATAAGCCAATACCCTGCATTTACAAAAGTTAGCAAAATGAAAAATTCCAATCATCCCCAGTAAAATGTTAAAACCAAATAAACTTTAAAATCTAAACCACTTAAATAAAGTATGTGTACAACATATTCAATAAACAAACACCCTTCAAAAAACTTTCGTAAACACTCTACGTGGTTATAAAAGGATATAACTCATGGCAAAACAATTAGTAAATACTTAATAACAAAAGAATTATTAGAAATGGTTAACACCTGTTGTAAGGAATCATCCTATAGTTTTGTATTGATCTCACTTATTCTATCACAAAGTTTAGCATGAGGGGTGGTAAATGTCTCATGGAGCATGACCCAATTGTGCAAAAATCAACTTAGATACACTCAGTTTCACCAGCATACTTTGAAGCTCAATAAAAATCACTTCTCATTCCCCTTGCAACTAGGCAGCCGTTATTAGTGGAGTTGAAGATCTTCCAGCTTTGCATATTCCACCACAAACTTATTAACAAGACTAGTTGCTCTCTCAAACTCAACTTGACCCATCAAATTACCATCATTCACACTTATTTCTAGGCATTTATGTGTGATGTCTTACTCTAGTGTGCAATTTTCAATTACCTCCTTATACTACATCAAGTTGCAAAAACCCTCAACCACAATTTGTGACCATCTATTGGCACTTAATGCTTGCTCTTTGAGGGAAAACTTTTGAGGATCTAATTCAACTATCTCTACATAGTTACAAGACTCGGACTCAACATAGACAATGCAAGCTGATTTTTGACGCAGCCTCGAACTTAGTGCCAAAACTTGGACAAACTTGACAAACACTTGACAAATTCAAATAACATAAAATATAGAAATTTTTAAGGATTTAAAAATTGTATCATGCACCCTTCAATAAATAAACATTAAAGACACAATAAACCAATCAAATAGATGCTACTTTGATCACATGAGTATAAATACAGATTTTAGCTAAAGGAACCAACATTTTTAAATATATAGATATTGTCAAGTGTTTAAGGTGTACAAAATTCATGGATTATAATTTCCATGGCATCAAAAACAAAAATCACAATATGGAGTCATGAACTATGGTAGAAAGGAGCTTGTATCCCTTAGCCCAACATTACTAGCTTTATGTTCAGGAGAGGCTTTGACTTAACAAACTAGAAGTATAAATGTAATTTAATTACTACAAATTTAATTCGAGAAACGTAAAAAAATAGAAAAATTGCTCTTCCATCCAATACTGCCAAAAAAGATTTTCATTTTTTGTTTCTTAAAACTAGAGCAAGGATTTAGGTGTAGCTCCCCCAATGAGGTCAAGGGGTACCACCCCTTGTGGGGGTCTAGGAACAATGCCCCAAATGGGGTAAAGAGGCAACACACCTTGTGGGGTCTAGGGGCAATGTCCCTACCGAAGTTGAGGGGCAATGTCCCTACCGAAGTTGAGGGGCAACGCCCTTCGCAGGATCTGCAAGCCCAAATTAAAGCCTTTGAGACCACACAAATAGTCATGGCAAATGCCATTTTTCATAATTTTATCACTGTTAAGTTTTAAGCATCCTCCAAAAGTCCTCCAAGCCCTTTGTAATGTCCCCTTTTTAGCCCTATGTTTTCCAATGGCCAATAGCCTATTTTCAAAGTCTCGTAGGCTTCTCGAAGGCAGTTTTAGGGTTTCCAAGATTCTTGGAGGTTTCATGTCAGTTTTTTAGGAGTTCTTTGCAAGAGTTTGCTAATATGTTTTCTGGGACTTTCTTGGTTTTCCGAGAGCTTTGGTGGGCAGTTATTGCTATTTTTAGTAGTATCTATTTTTAGTAAGTTACGACGGCTACCCAAAATGTGCTCATTTTGAGTTTGGAGTCACAATTTTTAGCAGTATGTTATTTTTAGTAAGTGTTATTTCTGGCAATGGGTTATGGCAGCAATTTAGCATTGAGTTACTATTTTTTGCGGTGCAGTGTTTGGCATCTTGGTATTTTTAGAGGTGGCTTCTCCAGCATTCTTGGAGTTCGAAAAAGGAAAGGTTGATAACTTAAGTTGTTTTATTTTGCTAAAGTGCTTTTTGACCACCACGCCTAGAAGCACAACTTAAGTTGTTTCTAAAATGGGGGACTCATGTGTTGGACGCCTATTTTGGTGACTTATACCTTTTAAAAGATAAATTGATGCATTTTCAAGTTGGACACCTAAGTCATGGTCAAAGTGACTTTAAATTGAATATTATAATGCTCCAAAGGTGGCATCCTTTTTGGAGGGAAAGGGATTTCAAATTCCTGGGTTGCAGACTCTATATATACTACTCCACATTTGCTCTCATTTGGTTATGCTATCTTGATGTAACGAAGTGCTGCCAAATTGCAAAGTGACTCTTGGGCTTTGAGGACGAAACCCCTCCAAGCTAACTTCAGTTTCGAGATTGAAAGATATCTCCTAGCTAAACAGTGTTGCAACTTCATCTTAGGAGTTGCAGTTGAGCTTTCTATGGTGATGGCTTTCATTACGCTTTCAGTTTTTGTAGGGTTTGATGTTTTCTAGGATATTTTTTGGTGTGGGTGCATGTTAGTTTGTAGTTTGAGGATCTATTTGGAGTGTTTATCAGAGTTTTCATGTTGCTGGTTATTGCCTTGCTGACCCACGTTTTTGCTCACATCGGATGGAGGAGTTGCTAACTTTTTGTCAGTACTGATCCTATGTGTTCTTCATGCTCGGGCGCCCCTTTCCTTGAGGTTTCATGATTTTTGGAGGAGAGTTAGATTTTTTGCTGCTAGTCGACCTCCATGGGGGCCGTACACCTTGGCTGCCGGTGCATTGGGTATTGTGCCAAAGTTTTCCAGGCTTGTCGGTGGCAGCTTGCTTCCTCGACTTGGACGCCTAGCTCATTGGGATCATATGAAATGATTTGAGGTGATTTGGAAGTGTATTGGAGAAGTTATGGGTGTTTGAGGGATGTTGGTTGGTGTTTCGTGATTGCTGTCCATTCATATCAAACTGCTGCACCAGTCATATCAGACCTGATATACCCCTATTCGTTCATGATTTATGTTGCCTAATCACTTTTATGTTGCAGGGATTGCTTACTGTTTCATTGGGCAATCATTTTGAATTGTTACTCTCATAATTTCATGTACTGGACTCATATTGTAATGCTGAATTGGTAGTACCAATTAGCTCTTTGCTTTCAATCGTTTTGGATACTTAACCCACTGCATAAGTGGTTGCTCCCGCTGAAAAGTGGTTGAGCCTTTGCTTTATGTACTTCACACTCCCGCTGAATAAGTGGTTGAGTTTCTCTATTTCTTTCTTGTTGCCCACTGAAAAGTGGAAGTGGCTGGCTTTGCTGCCAAGTGCATTACTTTCCTTGTTACCCATTGAAAAGTGGAAGTGGTTGGCTTACCGCCAAAAGCATTCCTTGTTTACTTTCATGCACTTGCTATTTACTACTCACCCCACTAAAGAAGTAGTAGTTTATGTAATGACTGACCCCTTTTTTCTTAAATTTTCTGATTTGTGTTTGTTTTGAGTATGTTTGCTTGTTGTTTGCTTGGATATTTCATGTGCCATTCATGATGTTAACATGCCAAATGAAAGATAACATATATGCAGAAAATAATACTGGCAACTTGCTTGAAAAAGGACACTTTCAGATTTATCATGCTCAGAAATTATAACAGAAAATTACAGTCACTTTCAATACTTTTTTCAGATTCGGCAAATTACTTTCAGACCTGTTTTTTGATGAGCAACAACAGCAAAATAAAGAACTCCACCAGCTACGCCCTTCACCAAAAAAGAGACCATCAACCCTCACACCAAACAAATGTCTAACAGCCACATTAATGACAGAAATCTGAAACTGTTCATAGCTGATTGGAAACTGGAGTTAACCCTCAAACTGGGCGCTAGCTGATTAGGGCAATCAGCTCTATAAAATCATTGCTTGCTCCATAAATTCATACAAATACATGCTTGGACGCACCATGAAGAGAAGCATCTTTAGGAACAATGCCCACAAAGGAAACTCAAGCCATTGGAGAGTTATGATAAAATAACCAAGTTCAGACCCAGACAAAAAGTGCTCAGAAAATACTGGAAATCACCTCCAAAATCACACCAAACCTCACCAAAATGGAGCCACGCTTCCACAAGCCCAAAACCACAAACTTCAACTCAGAAATACTCGAATATCCTCATATATTCTTGACTGAAACTACAACAATGAAGCTTTGAAGTGATCCCTGGATGGAACCACGCCTCAACCAGCTAGGGTAGGTCTTGCACTACCGAAACCAGCTCCTTAATGCAAAGGGTTTTCGTCCTCAACACCTGTTTGCAGACCTCTGGAGTAATTCCAGCAGCATCTCCTTATGCATCCATTTTCAACATAACCAAATGAGGCTCCAAATGAGATAATATAGGCACTCAATGAGAAATTAGGGCAACAAGATTTTGAATCATTTTCCCTCCAAAACCCTTTTAATATTTTTTGCTTTATATTTTAAAACATTAACAAATAATCCTCAAAGGGGCATCCTGCTCAAAAGGAAACTATTTTACCTTATCCAGCCTTCTAAAACAACGTTAAGTTATCTCATTAGGCACCAAGGTACTATTTTATGACCCCTCTAACCCTCAATATAAAATTATAAAATAACTTTATTAAAATCATTTTTGAGAAAAGAAATACAAATATTAAAATAATCTGACCTTAGCAAACCCAAAGCCAACTGAAATGACATTGCTGAAAGTAGGCTATCTTGGACCAGCTTTCCATAAATTGACTTACTATTTTTAGTAAGCACTAAAATAGCAAATACTCTGAAAACTCAAACTGAGTGTGGAAATTGATATGCAACCCAACTTACTATAAACAATAAGTACTAAACTGGCCCCTTGCTAAAAATAGAAAGTCCACTAGAAACTCCAAAAATCTCCACAGAAAGGACTGGAACAAAACATTAAAACTCATCGGTCAACTTCCACACACTGCCCAAACAGGAAACCCTACACTACACTGCCTCTCGGACCAGTTACTAAATATAGCACTTACTAAAAATAGTAAGCAATCCAAAACCAAACTAGCCTGAAGAAGGACATTGAAAATGGGGGCATTGCTGTTTAGAAAAAGCTCATTATTGTAAGTCAACCACCATATGCTCTCACCTTGCCCATATTAGGATCTAGGTGATTAGAAAGTGGAAAGTGTTATTTCAGTTAGCATTGTTACTTTCAGTACTATCTCTGATGAGCTTTGAACGATCCATTTAGCATTCAAAGTCAAACATCAAATTTGAATTTGCACTAATGAAGCCCCTTAAGCTACCTCTTGTAATCATCTTCTTCACTCTCTTTGCCTCACCAGCCTTGGAGATCGTTTGATCTATTGGTACTAACAAATTGTAGCCTCTTCCCACCTTTGTTGGGTCTAAGGGCATTAATGTCTTAAATTGGACCTAACTTCTTCAAGGCAACAACACCAATGTTTAGTCCTTTATCTAATAAGACTAGTATTTGCATAAATTAATATAAATAATAATGCATACTGAATAGACTGACAAAAATATATCTTTATTCGCTTGAAGTTCTTACATAGAAGTAGACTAGGAATGACCAATCAAGGATTAGACTTCTTCTTCACTCTCTTTGCCTCACCAGCCTTGGAGATCATTTGATCTATTGGTACTAACACTTTGTGGTCTCTTCCCACCTTTTTTGGGGTCTAAGGGCATTAATGTCTTAAATTGGACCTAACTTCTTGTTACCCCAAAATTTGAGGCTTGAAATTTGGAATAAATTCCCTGCTCTGAAGTGTCATATTTCAAAATCTGCATATAAAGCTCCAGATGTGATGTCATAAGAGGCATGTATACGACTAGTTCCCATGCTCTTTGCTCATTTTTGCGAGCCCTTCATACATTATGCTGAATGGACCATATCCAAAGAATCAACGCCCAGCATGTAAGCCATTTTGAAGCTGTTAGTGCTTTTTCACAATAGATTGTGCATGGTATAGATATGAAGAGGAGGTTCTATATATGAAGAATTGAATGAATACGATGAATTTGCTGAGTTTTCCCATTCATTAATGATGGGGTCATCCAAGTACATCTGCATAAGCAAAACTCTTGAAGACATTATTGGACTTTATTCATTAAATCTGTTCCTGATTTCAAGGTTGTTTTGGAAAATTTGTCATGGCACGTGCAAATAAGCGGTAATAGCCTTTGTGATGTTTGTTATTACTGATTAGGAACTAAGTTTTTGCAATATATTCCATTGATTTGGTGCTGTGTTATAAATGCTTTTGATGGCCGTGGAAAAACATTCATTTTCTGGCAATGGATGAAGAGCATCGCGACTATAGTAAGATTGGACGTGACTTTGCCAAGGCACGAGGTAATATTTCATTGGCCGGCGGCATTTTTATAAGTTTTGTGAACCCGGCGGTGACTTCGTAAGTTATGCGAACCTATAAAAAGGCAGCCCACTAAGTTAGGAGAACTTTGCAAAAGTCCGCCAACTCATAAGGGAAGATTATCTCAATGCCACAAACACTTGGGGTTATTTGGATGGACAAGTTTTGGCATACTCCAATCAAGTGAACTTTACAACTTCCTTCACGGCGAATCATACAGTGGTATTGTTGCCTCAGCTGCTACGAAGTTCATGAAAAGCTTCTCTAATAATAGTCCTCGACACTATGCATTGCTTATGCTATGATGCATATGCCACATACGCCCATGACTTTAAGTTTGAGAACTCTACTGGTTTTAGCAGGAACTCTGATGTCCCTCCCGTTTGCAATTTGCTTTTCAATACACTGTAGTTGTGCCACCTGAAGAAAATTTCAAGGTAGGGTTGAGTGCACCAGACAGGTGTAGGTATTCGCTCAAACAACGGTTGAAAATACACACAATATAGTATGAAATAGCACAAAATATAAATGAGCTTTATGACAGTGCTTATGCAGAAGTTATTCGTTCTATTCTTGTTCACAAGGTAATGGCAGCATCTTTGGAGCAAGGAGTCAAGGAGGGCAGACTGTTATTGCATGATTGACTTGTTATTCTAACTACTCAATATAATGATGCTTGCAAGCTTGTTGAATTTGGAAAGCTCAATTCAGCTAGTCGGCTTGATATTGCATTTTCACAGTGTCCATAGATTGCAGTCCTTGCCAAGACTTGCATTTGCATAATCTCCGCCAGAGCTATGAAGGATAAACACAATGTTTGCTCTTTTAAAGACCAAAATGTTATAACATAGAAACCGGCGGTAATTTCTAATGGAATGGAATAGAATGTAATGATAATTCTCAGAGGTGATAGCAACATCATGAAAGTGAATAAAGAGCTCTGCACGAAGACATTATAGGCAGTATTCCCATGGAGATTAAGGGTGAAATTTTATGAAGGGAGTTAGTGGTCTACATCCGCGATGGAGGAGTTAAGAATAATCACTTCAAGCATATTGGAAAATCAATAGTTTCACCACTTTGAAAAGATCGACATATGAAGATATAGGCGGCAAAATGCATGGTATGAAGTTTCAATAGTTTCATGGCATCTTATGAAGCATCTTCAAGAGGAGCTCAGATACTATGAGGCTGAAGTAGTTGAGGCAAGAAAATTAAAGATATTTCATGTCAATGCCAAGTTGTTAAGAGAGAAACCTTTGGAAGAAAAGCAGCATGCAGGTCGGGCTGAATTAGCAATAGAATGTTTGCCAAAGCTTCAGATGAAAATAATTGACTTGGAAAATCAGTTGAAGTCCGAGTGGTGCCATTGCCTTTGAACTTGTGGCAGCAAGGTGTTAGGCACATTACAATTCCATCTAAAGAAGATCGATGGCTTCTTTTTGAAACTGTCGAGAGTCTATTGCCAATACGGAAAGGTGCCATTTCCACTAATTTTTGTTTGGATCATTGCGCACTGCAATGATATTAAATGCAAGTCCTGTTTGTAAAGCAATCTAAAAAGAGGGATTGCAATGCAGCTGGATCGGACTGTAAATTTTAATGATCAGATTTAATGCACAGAAAATTAATTCAAATCAGACACAATAACACAGCAGATACCCTGGGAAAACCCTCCTCTTGAGGGAGAAAAACCCAGCAACAAAGATCTCTTATATATATATATATAAATATAAATAGTGGCAACAATTCTCTTTACAATGAGGCCAATCACAAGGCCAATATTCAGCAACTACACAAGATGCAATGACAGATAATAATCTGCACCTCCTTAATATCTAAATCTGCCCTTGAAGAAATTTGCAACCTGCTCTTGAGGAAATTAGCACTTGAATGAAGTAATGAATCGAACTTGCTTGATGTGTAAATGAGAACAAATGATCTTCTATATATACACAATGATAGAGAGGTCGCACCTCTTCAAGAGATAGGTCGGCCACCATACAAAATATAATTACAAGGATAGGAGGTTGGCCTCCAATAACAAGTGCCTTTTCTATTTATGACGCAACCAATAGAGAGAAAGTCGGCACACATAGAAACTAGTGCCAATCAAATTAAATCGCACCTCTTTATGGATAGAGGACTCTATAAATTAAATAGCTCTCTAGCTATTATTTAATTTATTTAATCAACAATAATAGGCTGGAAGAATGCGACTGAAGCTGAATGTTATCATCAACACGGACCATGCTAGAAGATCTCCTTATTCCCAATTATTCCCACATGGTAGAAACTTTTTATGATTATGATTGTGTTTAATGGATTGTTGAGAGCTTTTATCATTGTTGATCAAACTTCTGGAGCGAAATCTTCAGGTTGCAACGAGGTAGCATAAATTGGGAAACCAATGATGATAAAATGGAAACTAAGGATTGTGTATTTCGCTCCACAGAATGATATGGTACTCAAGCCCGACTTTCTAAGAATATGTTATGGAGTATAGAATTGGAAACATTGAGCAACACATTTTGAAAGCAATCAATTATTGCAATGATTCTCTATAGCAAGTGTTGGCTAGAATGAGTGAAGTCGAATGGAAGCCAATTAAGAAAGTCACCCCTCAAAGGAGTGCTGCTGTCAATTGTCACAACGTATATGATGATCTCTTATTGCAAAATGTGTTTTCGAAAAAGAGTTGAGAATATATAGCATTAGATGGTGGTGCTATCGATCATGGGAAAATTGATTGCAGCACTGGTGTTAAAATGAAAGGGCTGTTAATGATATCTGAAGAGGATTTCAACGGATTACAAGAATATGCCAGGTGTCATTTGAACCCGACAGTTACAGCTGCCCCTTCTAAAATTAAGACTTTTTGCCCAAGAAGACAAACAAGCAAGAGACCTTTGGCATGCTCATCAAATGCTTTCAAAGGGGATTATGAAAGACCACCGATTGTTTGGAATTAGAAAAATCATATCCAAAAACAGTTATAAAATTGAAAAGGCTCCTATGAGATGGGAATTTAGAAGGTTTCTATTATATTAAAAGAAAAATCAAATTCAAGAAAATTGTTAAGGAAACCGAAGAGGCTGATTTGGGAGATTATAAATATGTTATCTGTTTTCATTCAAAGGGATCTTTTGGCTGTGATACGGGAGTCTCTGTGAAGGCTGGGTAGATAGTTATCAGATCATTTTATTATTTTGGCTGGGAAAGCTGGGAGTAATGACTTTTCTTTCAACACAGTTTGTTGTACAGGGATTTTGAGTCTATGAGCTTATATTTTGCATTGGAGGAATAAGAGAAATGTTTTAAATCTGTGAATTTATTAATGTTTCTTTTTGAAAGCAAATGTCTGGGTGCCTTTGCAATCACTCTTCAATGCATTAGCTGTAATATCAGATTGTGTAGGTGTTTATTAGAATCTGTGAATTCTGATTTATTCTTTGAAAGAATCACTGTTCACCTTTCCTGGTTATCATTCGTGGGTGTGAAGAGGGTGATCTGTGCATCATCTAATTTACATTTTGTTTATCTTATGCTCGTTTATTGTATCTGTATCATTTTTATGTGCAGATATTAGTTGCCTTTCCTGCTTTCTGGTTAAAAGCACACATAGTTTTAATTTCAGTTTTCTAATTCCTTGAAGATCATAATGTTAATGTTACAGCGTCTGGAGTAACACTTCAGCGATCTTCTTTGATGAATAAATTAAATGATAGCTCTAAGCTATTTAATTTAGAGAAACTCAAGGGGTGCGATTCTCTATAAGAGACACTTCCATTTGTTAAAGCAAAGATATATTAAAAGAAGAGGCACAATTTCTTAACAAGGCCGACCTTGTTTCTAAATGGCGCGATTTCCAAGAGGGACGTCTTCTCCTTGTGGCCGACCAGTTTGGGAAGAGACACGTCTTTCCCCTCCAAGATGTATATATATTAGATGTTGCTATTCATTGTGATCATCAGTTTTTAGTCAAGTTCGATTATATTCTATTTCAGTCTAAGTGCAAATTCATTACAAGACAGTGCTATATTCTTTGGAGGTCGAAGTTCTTCATCAGCGAATTGCATTATCTTATTACAGTGCTGCATCAACTCTTGGTGCTTGTATTTGGGCCTGTATCTTGCCCTCTTGTAAAGAAAATCATTCTAGTGATAATTCAATATATAAGTGATATATTGTTGCTGGGTTTTTCTCCCTCAAGAGGAGGGTTTTCCCAGGGTATCTGCTGTGTTATTGTGTCTGATTTGAATTAATTTCTGTGCATACAATCTGATCATTAAAATTTAGATGGTATCAGAGTGGGTTTGAGAGGATCATGATCAGATTATTTCTAATCAGCATACCCTTCTTGTTCATTTGTCTACATTAGTCAAGATGGTGAACGGTTTGAAGATTGAGGATAGACTCGAGGGAGCATCTAACTTCACTTCATGGAGATTTAGGATCATGCTTACCTTGCGTGAAAATGACTTGGGTGAGTTCGTGGAGTCTAGTGTTCCTGAACCTAAGGAGGAAGAAGAGAAGTTGCAGTGGGTGAAGAAAGATATTAAAGCAATGAAGATATTGGTCGATTCCGTCAAGGATCATATTGTGCCTATCATCTCTAAGTTGAAGACAGCGAGAGACATGTTCAAAACATTGGAAGAGATGTACGAAATCAACAATACCAGCCGAGCGCTTGCACTGAAGCAACTTCATCATGTGAAGATGGCGAAAGGTGAATCAGTGATTGCATACTTTATGAGGATTGCAGATTTGAGAGATCAGCTCTCGACAATAGGGCATATGGTTGATGACAAAGACGTAACTATGCTTGCTCTCAATGGTCTACCTTTGTCTTGGGAATCTTACATTCAAGGAATCAATGCAAGATCGAAATTGCCTAAGTTTGATCACCTAAGATCAGATTGCATTCAAGAGGAATCAAGATTGGTGGCAAGAGGCATTGGTCAAAGTTCAAAGAATGAAGACATTCATGTTCTCGCCTCCCATGCTTCAAAGAAGAAAGGAAAAGATGGAAGGAAAGGACTCTTCAAGAGGAATCGGGACAAGGGAAATGATGATGCACCTCCATTCAAGAAGAAGAGGGATATGTCCAAGATTCAATGCTTTAGGTGAAATATTCCGAGCCAAATTTTTTTTCAAATTTTCAATAACAATTTACAAACAAACGCACCCGTTAAGGTTAGATCTAAACCAAAACGATGCTGAAGCAACTCTAACCAGAATGTACACCAGGATCCCGATGTGGGCAAGGTGTGAGCATTGGTCAGAGGATCTGAATGCAGAAACAGAACTGGAAGGAACTCTAACCACGAATGGCGCCGATGATGGCGAGCATATGGTTAGAGGATCTTCTACCACTACAAGTACTGAAAAGAACTCAACACCAAGTATGTGCTACCCAATCCAGTATGGAATTGAGGCAACCATATGGCGGAGTGCTAAAAATTACAATGCTTTGAAGGGAAATAAGCTAAAATGCTGAAAGTAACTCGACACCCAGAATGTGCTTTCTAACCCGGAGTGGGAAAGGAGCTACCATAGGGCGGAGATAAAGGAAATACAATTGCAATTACTGAATGTAAAGTTGAGCATTACAAATCATGATAAGCAAGAATAACAACTGCTGTCAGTACTACTGTCAGCTTACAATATGAAAGATAATGCCTTGCTATCAATGTGAATCGAAATGTAAATAGAGCTGCAACAATATATATAGGATTCCCTTCAATGAATAAGAAAGCTTTTAATCAGAAACTGTACTATTAAGGCCAACCTGATAATCTGATTTATGACAGTCCGGATCTCCGCATGCATGAACAGCAGCCTTGTATCTCACAGATTCATTCACAACTCACTCCAAACTCAACCAATTTCCACCAGACGAAATGCAATATGACCCTATGAAGATGGCGACTAAAATAGAACACTGAAAGCCAGTCAAAAGACTCAATATTATTTTTGCACAAATTTCAAGACAAGGACAAATGGTACGGCCAGCAAGAAGTTCGATTTCCCTTTAAAAATTCAGACCTTCATTAAAAAATCTGCAACCTTAGGAAATGGGTCGCCCCTTACAAACAGAGAGAATGAAACAATACCCAGAAGCACTCTTTTTGTATCTTTTGATTTACGAATAAAAAGGACAATCTGCTGTAATGAAAATGCAATTCTACAATCTCTCTAATATGCATAATTCTGATTTGCAAACCCTCACAAAGATAACATGCAAAATTCTCACACTAAAACAATCAATCTATCACTATCTCACCACTAGTCGCTATCTTTCAAGCGAGAAGCAATGCCTAGCTAGGAGGCTTACATTCCTCGAAGCAATCCCAGAGCCAAACCGGCAGCATAACATTCCTGTAGACGAAAGATGCTGAAATGAGGACCAAAGGCTTACTTTTATAATTTCCTGTTGACCTTCTCGAAACCCTAACCTTCCTTTTTGAGTCAAACCCTAATCCACCAATGGATGGCGTCCCTTTCTTCAAAGCTTCAACTTCGACTTTTTTAATTAAATCCATCACTTAAATAAAGGCGTCCAAACTTAAGGCTTTAATTTTCAACCTTAATAAATATAAAATTAACTCAATGATGGCGCCACCCCTTAAAGACCACTTTTTAAAACATCATTAAGTTAAGAGACTAGGCCAAGGAGGTAATTTAACATTAAAATATAATGTCATTTAAGTGAAATGAACTTATCTCTCCGAAACTGCATCCCGAGGCCAGAATCTGAATAAACCAGTTGAGCCAACTTAAGAGGAAAGTCAACTGTGCCGAGACCAAAAGGACCACTGCCAGAAATAGAATTTACTAAAAATAGTAAATTCCAGAAAGTGCTCAGAATGCCAAGAGAAACATATCACTGCGAAGCCCATAGAAAACCCAGAAGGAATCTGCAGTTCAATTACCAAATCACGAGCAATTGCATCCTCCACACAAGAAACCCTAATCAAACCGTCCGAGTAGCCTACGGGTCTCCAGAATAGGCCAACAGTCATCTGAGAAGATCATGCTCAAGAAGGGGACATTACATTAGGTGTGATAAGTTTGGGCACTTCGCCAAGTATTGTCCAACTAGACCTAAGCAACAAGTTACCGTTGCGGATGTTGATGATGCTTCTCCGCAAAAGGATTCAAGTGAATATTTGTTCTACTCGGCATTGCAAAGCAGTGTACCTAACAACACCAACACTTGGCTGATCGACAGTGGTGCTTCACGACATATCACTAGTTTTAAGGAGCACTTATCAAGTTTGGTGGAGAAGGAGTCTTCCGAGCAAGTTATTATTGGAGATGATGCTAGCTACTCCGTGAAAGGATTTGGGACCTCTTCACTTCATTTGGATTCCGGCATCACACTTTAGTTGAGTAATGTTCTTTATGTTCCTGGAATCAAGCGCAATCTTATTTCTATTTCAGCCTTGGAAGATAAAGGATATCATGTTGCCTTCTCCAAAGGCAAAGTTCTAGTATGGATGGAGAACTCTAGCTTCAAGGATGCTCAAGTAATTGGAGTTAGACATGAAAGTCTTTACAGGGTTTGCACACGTCCTTTACAAGCGTTGGTTCATGATTCTTCAAGTCTATGTGATCTTTGGCATCGAAGATTGGCTCACCTACACTTCTGAGCCTTACCTATCATGGAGAAGATGGTGACGGGCCTTCCTAAGTTCAACCAGGAGCACGAAGGTACTTGCAAGGACTGCGCTTTGGGTATGAATATAAAAGCCCCTTTTCATAGTAGAGAAAATAGATCTAAGTGTATTTTAGACCTTATTCATTTTGATCTATGTGGTCCTATGTCTGTTGCGTCTTCGAGTGGATTCTTGTATTATGTTCTTTTTATTGATGACCACTCTAGGAAGACTTGGATTTATTTTTTGAAAACTAAAGAGTCTGAGGAAGTGTTAGATAGGTTTAAGGAATTTAAAGCCTTGGTAGAAAATCTTTATGGTAAAAGAATTAAGGTCCTCAGATCTGATAATGGTGGAGAATACACCTCTGGCAGTTTTCGGAATTTTTGTATTGATGCAGGGATTAAGAGGGAGTTTTGTGTCCCCTATAATCCTCAACAAAATGGTGTTGCGGAAAGAAAGAACAGACAATTGTGGAAGCAGTGAAGGCCATGATCCATGATCAAGATTTGCAAACCTTCTTATGGGCGAAGTTTCCAGACGGGTATATGTTCGAATGAAGTCCTCATAAGATCTTGGAGAATATGACTCGGAGGAAGCCTTTACAGGGAAGAAGCCTAAAGTCAATCATTTGAGGATCTTTGGATGTCCTGTCTATGTTCATGTTCCAAAGGAAAAGAGAACTAAGTTGGAGCCTTCTGGCAAGAAGGGAATATTTGTGGGCTACAGTGAGACATCAAAAGCCTACAGAATATACATTCCAGGACAAAGTTGATCGAGATCAATAGGGATGTCACATTCGAGGAAGATGTTGCATTCAGGAGATCCAGGGGCATTCATATGGAGATCGATAATGAAGAGTCTCCTCAGGATATGGAAGTTGACCATACTCCTGAGATTCAGAGGGAGACTTCAGAACCAAAAGAAGACATTGATCCTATTGAACCCTTGGAACCTACTGATGGGCCTACTGACATTGTTATTGGGAGAAAGAGACCTCTATGGGCCAGGCGTACTATGCAAGAGGCTGAAAGTTTTGCAGCTCCTAGAGGCACATTCAGAGAAAGTAAAAGGCCACATACGTTCTCTAGTTATGTTGCCTTAATGAGTCAAATTATAGAATCCGAGCCTACCTGTGTTGAGGAAGCATCTAATCATCAAGTTTGGAGAGATGCTATGACAGAAGAGTATCAGTCAATTCTTAAAAATGATGTTTGGGACATTGTTCCTAGACCGGAGGGCAAGTCTGTGGTATCTTCTAAATGGCTCTTCAAGATCAAGCATGCTGCAGATGGGAGCATTGAAAAATACAAAGCAAGATTTGTGGCTCGTGGGTTTTCTCAGAAAGAGGGAATTGATTACGATGAAACATTTGCTCCTGTTGCTCGCTATACATCTGTCAAAACCATCATTGCTATTGCTACATCTAGAGGATGGAAGATTCACCATATGGACGTGAAGACAACCTTTCTCAATGGAGTGATTGAGGAAGAGATTTATATAGAGCAACCTGATGGATTTGAGGTTCATGGGAAGGAGTCACATGTTTGCAAGCTGAAGAAGGCCTTGTATGGTCTTAAGCAGGCTCCTCGTGCATGGTATGAAAGGATTGATCGATACCTGTCAAGTTTGGGCTGCTTGAAGAATGATGCTGATTCAAATCTCTACTTCAAGGTAATCAATGGTGATTCATTAATTTTGGTTTTATATGTTGACAATCTGATCCTTACTGGAGAAGATCACCTGATTCTTGAGTGTAAGAAGGAGTTGACTTCTGAATTTGAGATGAAGGACCTTGGGCTCATGCATTACTTCCTTGGCTTAGAAGTCTAGCAGAAACCAAATGAGATGATTCTAAGTCAAGGGAAATACACCATTGATATACTTAAGAGATTTGGTATGATGGATTGCAAATCCATGTCTACACCCATGGAGACCAACCTACATAAGTTGAAGGAGGCTGCAGCTAGTTCAAACTTGGTGGATCCTACATTGTACAGACAGCTAATTGGATCCTTGATGTATCTAGTTAACACTAGACTTGATATTTGCTATGCAGCGAGTGCACTTAGCCAGTTTATGTGTGATCCGAGACAGATACATCTTGTTGCAGCTAAACATATCCTGAGATACTTGCGCGGCACAATTGGATATGGGTTGAGGTATTCTTGAGATGCAGACTTGGAGTTACATGGCTATACAGATTCTGATTGGGCAGGGTGTGTCACAGATCGGAAGAGCACCTCTGGTTTGGGTTGTTGCTTTTTGGGTTCGCTATGATTTGGTGCAGCGCCATCTAGCATTGAGTAAGAGGCAGTATATTGCAGCTTGTATGGCAAGGAAGCGTGTGGCTTAAGCTTCTTGCAGGATTGTTTGGACAATCAATGGAGCCTACTATCATTCATTGTGATAATCGAGTTGTGTGAAGCTTTGTCAATCCGTGTTTCATGACAAAACCAAGCACATTGAGATCAAGTACCACTATATTAGAGATATATATGCTGGAAGTCTTGAGGTACATCAGCGATGATGAGCAACGGATATTCTCACCAAGCCTCTCTCCAAAATAAAGTTTGTGTACTTTCAAGATAAGCTTGGTATGGTGGAGAATCCAGCCTTTGAGAAAGAGTCTTAGTATCAGTGAGCCTTTTAATGAGTTCTTCTCGTGAGAGAAGTTCGAGGTGAAATCCCTTGTTAATGCATTTTCCTCTAAGACGGAGGAATTTGAGGTGCAATGTTAATGCATTTCTCTTTGAGATTTGAGGTGCAAGCCCTTGTTAATGCATTTCTCTTTGAGATTTGAGGTGAAAGCCCTTGTTTCCACCCTCTGAGCTGAGTCATGGTGGATGTCATGTGTGTGACTCCATGACATATGTTGTACTTGTGTTTTACCCTCTGAGAGAGTCATGGTGAAAGTCACGTTCAGGTGACAACATCACGCAAGTGATGAACACTTGTACTTACCATAGTTTGGTTGTAGCCATTATGGTTGATATCGTGTTGAGGCGATATCTAATATCATGTTGAGGTAATATTCTTCTTTTCACATCTGGTTGTAGCCAATGTGATGGACATCACGTTGAGGTGATATGTCCTGTGCAGCTGGAAGTTTACTCCCTAGCTGAGAGGGAGTGTTAACGTTACAACGTCTGGAGTAACACTTCAGCGATCTTTTTTGATGAATAAATTAAATGATAGCTCTAAGCTATTTAATTTAGAGAAACTCAAGGGGCGCGATTCTCTATAAGAGACACTTCCATTTGTTAAAGCAAAGATATATTAAAAGAAGAGGCGCGATTTCTTAACAAGGCCGACCTTGTTTCTAAATGGCGCGATTTCCAAGAGGGACGTCTTCTCCTTGTGGCCGACCAGTTTGGGAAGAGACACGTCTTTCCCCTCCAAGATGTATATATATTAGATGTTGCTATTCATTGTGATCATCAGTTTTTAGTCAAGTTTGATTATATTCTATTTCAGTCTAAGTGCGAATTCATTACAAGACAGTGCTATATTCTTTGGAGGTCGAAGTTCTTCATCAGCGAATTGCATTATCTTATTACAGTGCTGCATCAACTCTTGGTGCTTGTATTTGGGCCTGTATCTTGCCCTCTTGTAAAGAAGATCATTCTAGTGATAATTCAATATATAAGTGATATATTGTTGCTGAGTTTTTCTCCCTCAAGAGGAGGGTTTTCCCAGGGTATCTGCTGTGTTATTGTGTCTGATTTGAATTAATTTCTGTGCATACAATCTGATCATTAAAATTTACACATAAGAGGGAGTTGTACCTCTAAAATTCAAAGGACGATCGTTAATCCAATAACGATCTCCGGAACTGTGAGTAGCAGATTTGTCTTTATTATTGGGCATTTTGAGTCATTTATCTGATTATTTGAAGAAGACAATCTGTTAACCAACACTTCTTTAAGACAACAACACCGATGTTTAGCCCTTTATCTAATAAGACTAGTATTTGTATAAATTAATATAAATATAAAATAATAATGCATACCGAACAGATTAACAGAAATATATCTTTATTCATTTACATAGAAGTTTAGACTACTTTTCCTAATTATGAAAGACCTATTTAAAAACACAACCATCGACAACTACTAATAATTGCCTTCTAACAGCTACCCGAAAGCCAACAAGTAAATAATTCTAACAGTAAAAAGGAAAAGCAGCTTGAGGGCAACACTTTAGATGCAAAGGGCCTCATTTGAGAAAGGATTGTTCCCAATATCATTGAGACCCATCAGAGCTTTGGAATGGCAAGGAAAACAAAGTCCTCAAAAGCAAACAAGTGGTAAGTCTCACGTTATGTTTAGAAAATGTTACTAAGGGTGCAACCACAAAAATTAAGTCTCACTGGTGGTTTCAACATACACTCACAGTTCTTTTTAAATTTTATGAAACATTTGTAAATAAGGTACATTATCCAACACAGGAAATCTCTACAATATTAATGTGGTGAAATTGTCAGGTGGCCAAAATACAATCAGATCACATATGCACCTAGAATATTACAATGGCCTTGATACTAAAGAAGAACCTATAAGTGTGATTTTTCCTGCTCACAGATTTGTTATTATAACTGAAAAAAACCTGAAAATCTACATTTGTCAAAACTATAACCTAATAAAATTGACAAGGTCTAAGCTATTTAAAAAAACCAAAGAAAAACAGCACGAAAAAATCTAGAGCAAAATCTAAATAAAACCTTCATAGATATTGAAATAACTCAGTGCTAACTGTTAGTGATATTTAAACATTTTTCCTTTTGAGTCCCAAAAAAACATTTGAAAATGGAAATTCACATCAATCTCTATTACTTCATTTTTGCTAATTTGCCCACTTCGTATACATATAGTTTCCTGGGAAAATGCGATAATGTTTTCAAATAAATAATGATTCAAGAATTCGATATTAAAATGATTGGCCAGAGTTTTTATACTTAAATAATTTTAGGTTTCCTTAATATCACTCCTACCAGCTACTCATGCACTTAACCTATAGAAGCAAGTTTACATAATTTATGGTTACGAGAAAAGGATAAGCCAGAATACAGGAGAGTATCATCAGGGACAAGTCCCAGCCTGGCAATAGTTCAGTTCACTAGTTTTAATCCCACCACTTCACCCCTGTGAGCATCAGCCAATGCAATAAATGCTATCGTTCAAGGCTCATCAGAGATAGTTATTATGAGCCAAACTACTCATTAAAGGCAAGTCGAAAAGATTGCCTCAATATTAAAATTGCAGTTGAGTCCCAGAAGTGAAATTTAACAATGATGCACTGCCAAAACAACCATTACGTATAAGCCAACAAGGTGTGATCATAAATGCGCAAGAGAACAAAAGTCCCTCTGATTCAGCAAATATATCCCAACTCCAAACAAACCTCAACATCATTTCCATTTTTAAGCAAATAAAAATCTCCGTCAAACGCCCATGTTATCGATTAGCTTATGAATAAAACTGAATGGTTGTGCTGGAACGGTCTGAACTTATTAGCACATACAACGGCAAGAATATAAAGCAGAAAAGAAAAGTCTTGCTTACCCCAACGGAGAGGAGATCAGATACTGCAGAAGCGGGTAATGCCTTTACTGTTGACTCCACCATTTCCTCCATGGCAGCTCCTTCCCGCACAACCCAAAACAAAAGAAAAATGCATATATATTTGTCCGATGAAAATAATCGTAGCACATGAATAAATCAATCTAGTTTAATTATTATTAAATAAATTAAATCAATATTGACCTATAAATTAATTTAGGTTGACAATAAGGTCTTATGTTGGTTAAATTATTTGGCCATTAAATTTTATTAAGTATAACTCTATTTCATCTATTCGTAAGTTAAAAATTTAATTTTTAAATTGTAGTTATTTTGTTATTTTGGAAAAAAATTATATTATATAATATGGGTTAAAAAGTTATGAGACGAGGGGACGTTGCGATGTTAGGAGGGAAGGGTTTTTGTAGTGAGGGCATTGCAGTTTGCGGCCTCTGAGGTTGCGACTACATGCTCTTTATGCTTTGTGCATGTGTGTCTCATTTTCCAGATTGGTGTTTGCTTTCAATGCTTCAATAGGGGGAGTTTTTATGCGTTCGGGGGAGGGTATTTCTTCATTTTGTGCTCATTTCTTTGTCATTGCTTTGTGGGTCTCTCTTGGTTAGCGCATGGGTGTGAAGGTTGTTCGTGGGAGGGATTTTAACCTTTTGCATTGGGTGCTCCCTTTGTTTTTTGACAAGTTGGCTATGTTCTCTCTCGCTTAAGGGAGAGGAGTTTTTGTTTTTAGCATGGCTAATCCCAGTGAGGGCATGTCAAGGTTTGGTGGCCTCCATTTGTAAAAAGTGAATGGGTGCTTGGAGAGATTGCAAGAATGTCCAATGTTGGTTATTCAACCTGTCTCTGTTGCTAAAGACATTGAATACTACACCAAACATGTGTTGATTTGCAAATTCATGGGGATGCGAGTGTTGCTCCCCTTTCTTGATTCTTGGGTTTGAAATACCTGGAACCTAAAAGGAGACTTTAATTTAATTCTAGTGGCTAATAATTTCTTTTTGGTGGATTTTTCTTGTGTGGGCGATAGAAATCAGGCGTTTGAAGGGGGACCTTACTTTTACAATCAAATGGGCCTCTTTATTAAGTTGTGGCACATAGGTTTCAACTCTATTGAGGAACTCCCTTCTAGGGTTCCAGTTTAGGTGCATCTACCTCGTCTGCCTCTAGAATGTTGGCATAGTGATATATTGCAGATGATTTCTCTTTTGCTAAGTAAGCCTATTAGGCCCTCTCAAGAGACATTAACTAAACAAGATCTTTCTTATGTGCATTTATGCGTTGAGATTGACTTGAATAAGCCATTGTCGGACTCGATTGAAATGAGTATTAGGTCACTTTCTCGGACCCAGCAGCTTGATTATGAGACTTTTCCTTTTCGGTGTCGTTTATGTCATGAGTATGGTCACCTTCAGCAAAGATGTCCTAAAGTTTTTTCTTCTATTGGATCAGCTAATGCTCCTCAATCTGCTCATGCTCCTTCTCAATCTACTCCGAAGTTGGATAAAGGTAAGGCTCCTCTACAGGGGGTGATGGCGGATAAGATGGCTTTGTTTCGGCTAAGTCTCGAAATAGAGGTAGAGGGAAAAAGAGGACTCTCAAAGATAGACAAGAAGAGGAAATGTTTAATAGGTTTGAGGCATTGGAGAACCTAGTTTAGGAGGAAGGTACTCCCCTTGATAGGAAAATAGGGGATGGTCTTACTATTGAGATGCATCTTGAGAATCAATCATTGGATATAGTTGTCCCAACTTCAGTTGAGGGGCAACTAGACTAGATGGACATGGGTCTCCCTCTTTCAGCTTCTGGGCTTTGGGGTGCTGACATGGTGCCATAGGTTAATATAGAGTATGCAAGGTAGGGCCACATAAGTGGTTTACAATTTCATGGAGGAAGGAAAATTTTTGGGCGGTTGCACTAATTCAGGGGGTTCGCTCGAACTTATAGGTTCGTGCGAACCAATAAAACCCTTTGATCGAACCTTGTGGTTCGAGCGAACCACCTAGTTCGCTTGAACCCCATGGAAGTCAATGTTTTTAATATTAAACAAATGGGTTTGAGTGAAAGAGGGTTCGCTCGAACCCCTAAATTAGGGCTTTTTAAAGAAAATGACTGTCGATTTCGATAGTCATTTTCATACATGCATGTGAAGTGGCGAACAGAGCACATGTGAAGTGGTGAACTGGCATTCAACTCACCACCTTCGACCTCCACAATGCATCACCTTCGACAGTGCATCACCTTGCATAGGTTGGTAAATTATGCTTCCCCATTTTGCATACATGGTTGCAATTTGTTCATTGAATTACATTTGCTTGAAAGTTTATAAACCCTAAATAATAAAACAAATCCATTTTGTGTGTATCCTTTAATCATGGTATTCCACGAGACCAAATTTTATTTGTCAGTTATCAACTTCTGCCATTTTGTGGTTCTTTCGCCTTGCTAATGCTTCACATTTGGCTGCACGTCTATACCCTATTCCAAAGCTCCCATTTTGGCACAGGCAAGGCGAAGGTTGTGGAATTTGGCTTTACAGCTGCCAATTGCATTTGCTTGAAAGTTTCTAAAGCCTTTTCAACAAACCCATTTCGTGCATATCTTAGAATCATAGCATTCCATAAGACCCCATTTTGTGAATATCCTACACCCAAGGCATTCCATGAGAGCATATTTCTTGGTGGCCCCTAAGACATTTCTTATCGATCCTGTAACCCCAAAATGTCCCAAATGAAGGGATAGGTGGAAATTCTCAAGCGACATGTCTCCATTTATTATGACCAAAATCATTAAAGTGGAAAGCCCTCTCAAGAACAAATTTAGATATTGCCCATAATGCATTAATCAGTTGGAAAACTGGCAATAATTTTGTACAGTCTTAGTAATACACGTGTTACAAACAAAATCATCAAAGCGATGCATAGTTTAAGTGTTTTCTTACATGCTCTAACTTCATTTAGAGACAATGATATTAAACCCTAAAGAAAATGGGAGAGTTAGTTACAAACTTTCATGTATATATATCAAAATGCCTACATAATTTTATCATGCCAACTAAACAAGGGATTGAATAACTTGAATGAACTCAGATAGTGTAAATTTGGTTATGATGTAGTACGCTCTAGACCCCAAACAAAAACCACCCAAAGTACAGGACTTCCCAACACCGCTATTAGAAAGGCTAGTTTTGCCTATAATATGGTATAGAGTATACCATTGGTACATACTATAAACTAGTCACTAAACAAAAACACCCAAACCAAAACAAAGTTATCAGCATTGTTCTTCTATGCTTCCACATTTTGACCAAAGCATTTCCAGCTGATCTGTATAATTGTATATATGTGTAGAAATGATATTGTACATTTTGGTGTTTGTATTCTATTTACCTCACCATTTAGAGTTGGTATCTAAAACATAAGAGATGTTTAAGGATGTGCTTTTAGAAATTTACCAAGTGAGATCATTCTCCCTTTATCAAACCGCTCTTCCAATTTAATTTTTTAAGATAATAATTGAAGGCACACCAAATAATCATATAATGTGCATAATTAACTTAGATGTTAAGATCATGTTGATGATATACTTATATGATTATACAATGTATAAAAGAACTCTCAAACTATATCTTAGATTCTAAATCATCACAATGAAATAAAATTTATCATTTATATATTACTCAAATATATAATCAACACAATTGAAAGTCAATTCAATAAAATAGCATTTAACAAGTTCAAGAAGCTGACTTAAATCTAATTTAAATTTTGAAAGACTAATTTTATTAGAAGACTCCTTTATAATTGTTGCCATGTAGCTAAGGGTCATCCATGTGGGTTGTGATATTATGATCTAGTGAGATATTGTCTAGTCCTAAGATTTCATTTTCAATTTAAAACCAAAGCTAATATTTGAGGCTTCAACCAAGGATAATTAGCATCTCTTGGGATTTGATATAATCTTCTCCATCTTGTTTAACTTCCAAGCAATTTCTCGCACCCATTAGATTCCTTTCAAGAAAAACAAAATGAGAAGACTTTTAATATATTTTGGTGCACGTTTTGGTGGGGGTTATTTTTATATTAAAAAGGTCATATACCTATGTCCCAATGTGAAATCGTATTGTTTGTCTTAAAGTTAGGTTACTTAAATTGTTCTTATATTAATAATTAAATTACTAGAATGATTTGCTTAAAACCTATAAAATGTTATGCTATCATTGTTTAAGGATTTTGAATGGTTATTGGTTTTGGAGTCTTAGTTTTAAATAAATATTAATTAGATTTAGTATCATGTTTAGAAGTTGTATTTTCTTATTATATATTTTTTAACATATATAAAATGTACATGGTTGGATTAATGAGATATTTATAACAAGTATACAATATGAAGTCAAGTTATTAGATTGATTCTTAATAAATTAGGAATAATGATTAAATTTATAGTTTTATACAATCTATAAGTATAAATAGTTTGATGGTAGAAACTTTATACATATAAAAATATGATAAATGTGTGATTATTTTACTTTCCAATCTATAAATTTTTTATGTGCTTGGCTATATAATTGAGATGATTCATTCATAACAATGATAAAAATTTAGTAGCAAAGAAATATTTCCGAGACATTGCTACCATTCTACATAACTCTCATGGAAATAAGAATATTATTTTATTTTAACTAAATATTGTGTGTACTCTATCTTGAATTACTAATTAATTTTGAATTATATACTTATAAAAAAAAAAAAGCATCCTCTATAATATAGAATAGATAGGTTAATTAATGAAATAAAATATGTTTTTATATTAAGAAAAATTTACAAATATGGTTCATATGAGAAATTGACTAAGACAACTTTGTGTGAGAATTTAGATGAGAATAATGTATACCTTCTTTCAAGAATTAACATTAGATTGATACTTAGCTCATATTGTATAATCACACTAGAAACCAACAACGGAAGATTGAGAGTCTCGACTAAGAATTCCACCTTATAAATCGCATTCATACTAGAAGCCAACAACTAAAGACCAAATTTCATAAATAGAGTTCATGTGTTATATATCATGCCTTTGAGGGGTCCATAAGTACCATAAGCCTTTTGAAATCCTTCTCCATCTAAATGCATCCATTCCAAGAGCATTGGGAGGTGGGTATCCCAAGTTCCTTAATTTCTTGTAGGAATTTAATCAAGAGTAGGACAATGTGGCTTTGGCATGTAAGATAAGGTAAACCCATAAAATTCATGAAATGGAACATTTGGAATAGGTTTGTAGACCATTTGTAACTAAATTCAAGCGTCAAATTAATGGAAAAAGATAAATATTAAGAACTAAAAGAAGGATCCAAACCATAACTTAGGAAAATAAAATATTAACTTAAAACCTCAATGTCAAAACAAGAGTTGAGATAAAATTAGACAAAATGTTAGTAGGAGGAATGATAAAAAAAATTGAAGATACCCATGGTAGATGAGACCAAACAAAGAAATCACATTTTCTTCATTTATGATACCTAATATTCCATACAAATGATCTTATTGGGTGAAATGCGGATTTTTAATATAATGTGACAAGAATATCACCTTAGTACTTTTTGACATCTCTATTCTTGTCATAAGTCACAATTTCACAAAATCACAAATTTTCTCAAAAAGTTGATAATTTAGGTAATTGATAGTTGATTTGAGATGTGACCTCATTATATTCACTAAAACTTAAATTATGTGATCAATTGAATCATTCAATTAGGTGAAAGTGAAGGGTATTAATGTTTATTTAATTTTCAATTTTTAAAAGTTTAGTATTTTGATTAATCACTAATTCAATTTATATTGGTGGAAGATTTGAGGTAATAGAAAAAATATGTACAAAGATTAAATCTTCATTTTCTCCTATTCTTTCATTATTTCTTTCTTTTTGTACTAGGGTTAAATCTTCATCTAGGTTTGTTGTGTACTTATAAGAAACCTTTATTCCTTAGTATCATGTTCTTGTATTTTATGGTTTTCATGATAAATATTATGTGCATGCCCCTTCCTCCTATCAAATTTTCTTTATGGATATGAGGAAGTTTATTTCTAATTTTTTGGTTTCCTCCTTATCAAAATATTGCTTCAATAATTTAGAAATTATATTTACAAGCTTATCATCTCTCTCATTTTCTTCTCTTATTTGTACCTTAACTTATTCTCTATGATCTATCTTTGTTTATTTGATAATTATTTTACTACTTGTGCCTAAGACTTGGCTTGTCAATTTGATCTTCTGTCTAATTGTATTTTTCCTCCATGTTTTGATTGTAGGATAGATCTCTTTTATTTATAGTGAATATCTTCCTTCTAGAAATTTAATTTCCTCTACTATTTTAAGTGGTTAAGATCCTAGTTTATCATGATCAACTCATGGAGCCCATTTTCCATAATATTTTGCAAGTTATTTACTTTCTCATTAATTATTTTAATCTCTTAATAGTTTCTAGTTGGATTTTTTAATTTCATTCATCTTGTATTCCTCATGTTATCCCTTTGATTTTATGGCTTCAACCCTCTTTTTTATAACCATTAGTTCATTTATACATAGTTTTGGTGGTCAAAATAGTGGCGTTGACACGGGGCTATAAAGTTCTTGCTTTCTTGGATTTCTTCCTCACTTTATCCTTTGTTTTCTTAGAATATTTCATCCTTATTATTATTGATATATTATTTACCATCCATCCTTATTTTCCATTATTTTGGTCCTCCAAAGCCAATCCAAGATTCTTGTATGCATTCTCACTCTCTTGTTAGATTCAAAGGGTGACTAGGAGAATTTTTTATTTTTTTTTGTACCTTTGCTTCATCTTGAAGAAATGTACTCAAATTTTCCTTTCCCTTTTATTTTCCATGTGTTTTTTCCCTACCTATGTTTGTTTCATTTTGGTAGTGGTTATGAGGTGTTATGAGTTATTCTTAGTAAAATAGCTACTTTTTTATTCATTGTTTTCTTAAATTTCTAATTTTTCTTATGCCTTAAAAATCATTTGATATTTTTCTTGAACATCCATATATCTATTTAACTAATACACTTTCACCTTCTTTTGATGAGAATTTATTTCAATCCATTGTTGACATTCCTTTTATAATTATATCATCCTTCAAACCTTCCCTCTTTATAAAATTTTATGTTAAATTATTTCATAAATAATTTCTTAATCTACACCATTATTTAACATATAATTTCCAATTATTAAATCATCCATGCTATAAATCCCTTGATTTAAAAAGAAACGTGTTGTCTTGTTTCCTTCATGGTAGCAACATACTTAGAGAATAATTTTTGTGAATCAAGGATTTCCCATGCCTCATATAGTATGATGTTTTTCTTCTAATTGATCAATTATCATTTCATGATGCTAAATATAGTTTCCATTGAATATCCTTCAATAATGACTAAATTAATTTTACATGACCACCAATGTTAAGTAATGACGCTCTCCCTTTATTACTAGTTCTAGGAAATAAATCTTAGGTGCAACCTTTATCAAGATTTTTTAAGTCTTTAATGGCACATTTTGTACTAGAGTGCCCTATGTTTCCCCTCAAAGAACCATCAAAATTAAACTTTCACCTAGTTTCTTATGGAGGAATCCATCTAATATGATCTCTAGAAGGGTTATATTTGAACCTAAGAATTATAAATTGATAAATATATTAAATTAAATAAGTAAAATGTTTAGAAAATTAAATAAAATAGTGAAAATGTTTTGATTATGAAAAACTATGATAGATGTTGAATGTTTTTTTGTTAATGGTATGAAAATATTATTGATGATTAGATGAATTATTTGAACTATTGAATGTTCTATTTGTCATCCCAAGTAGCATTCAAATTACTAGTGATATTTTATTGCATATACAAATCTAATTTAAGATGCATATTTTATATGTTTGCAACCTATAAGTTCAATATATATATATATATATCATGTGCACACTTGTAAATTTATTTCGAGTTGTTTTAGATTTATATTCCCTAGATCTAGATATATTATTTACCAAGGTCTCATTGCTCCTTTAGGTGTACATACATATAACATGGAAAATGCATCTATTCCACATCCAAAAACATTGTTTGCAAATACTACTAATGAGATTAGGAGATTGAGAGACTCATTAATAGATGGTACAAACACAAGCATATATTCAGAAGTTTGCATGTCCATCTTACAAAGCCTAGAAAAACTAAGAGATGAACTTGGGAAAACTAGTGCATATTCCCCTAATAGAGTGCTTGTTATTCTTTCCCACATGCAGGAAGCACATGGTGAGGTTCCCTATAAACAAATACATGATGTTGTGACCAAAGAAATGATTAAAAACACTTGTTTTCCATTCTATCAAAATCAACATAAGGTGAGGGAATACGAGGTCACCAAATGTGTGGATCGTGCTATGGCCCCATTGATCTACCCACAATTTCTTGCAGCACATGGTCAATATCCAAACAATGACCAAATTCCATTATATTTTGTTTAGCAGTTGTATGTTGAGGTTCATTTGGGCCTCAAAGTCAACTACCTGGACATTCCACCATATGCTGGTTAGGGGAGTGGCAGGATTACCGATAGGCCCACCTATCGTCAAGCAAATAGACCAGCCCCAGTGTTTAGGGAGTTGGTTGGCGGGAGGTCTCCTACTCTCACCCCAGCTCTGGACCCCTTAGCAGATCAGGTTGGCATTGCTTCCCAAAAGGAAGTAATTGACAGTGTAGGTGACATTGCAGCTATCACCACTAGGATATCTAGTGATCATGTGGGTCAGTATTTGATGTCTAAACATTCATGATCCACACCATTTGCAGCACAACACAGCAGCATGGATCCTTTTACAATGGTGGGCATCCCTACACCTACACAGCTTGACAGACTTACATGAGATATGACACGCAAGACTCTGCATTATCTGGCTAAGGACCTCTTGGAGGCATATGCCTTCATCACATCAGACTATGGGATCAGTATAGAGCAGGTCAGAGATCGTTTGGCACATGGAGTTCATTCACATCTAGGATCCCATCACTCTCAGCCCAACACTAGTGCACATTGGGATCCATCTACAGATCATTCAACTGCTACACAGACTATGGGTTTTATTGAGATGTTGACCGGTCTCGGTTCGTCATCATCGATGCCATCTCAGCTGCATAGTCCCCTTCACTCATCATTTATGGCACAACATGCGACGAATCATATGGATGTAGATGTTGACTCGTCGCTTGAGCGTTTGGTTGATTTGGTGGAGACGACTGTTACAGAGGACTTAGATCGTCCGATATCAAATGATGTGCATGTATGTGTGCATGTGCATGTTTCAAATATTTTTTCAATTATTTTTTAATTTTAGTTTTAACTAGATATTCATGTATTGATATATATGTGTATATATTGTAGGTGGACATACCCCATGTTACTCCTAGCCTTGGTTCAAATCGTTTACGTCGACATGACTTTGTGAATGATTCTGCTACCAATGGACATGTGAGTTTTAAATTTTTATATATACACATGTATATGTACATGCATATGTATGCATAGATCTAGATAGATATTTAAAAATACAAGTAAATTCTTAAATAACTTTCATAAAATTTATTTAATATATTATATGTATTTAACACATTGTGTACACAATTTTATCTGCAGGGCTCAACACATCCATCAGAGCAAGGGTTCTCATTCAAATGGTAGTTTGACTAGGAGTTGACATTCATATTAGGCCCTACACTAGATTTATGATCTTTACTACATGTATTTGCTTATATGATGAGCTCTAGTAGTCGACATTTGATGATCTCTAGAACTTACATTTGCTTATATGATATACATACATTTGCTTATTTGATGATCTCTAACTTACATTTGCTTATACGATATACATTTGATTTGTAACATACATTTGCTTATTTGATGGCCTCTTTACTTATAACATGTTTATGTTTATACATTAAATCTATCTACATGTATGTATGTGTTTACTTATGTTTAAATGTTTATATGATATACATACATTTGCTTATATTCAATATACATACATTTGCTTATTTGATGATCTCTAACTTACATTTGCTTATATGATATACATTTGATCTCTAGTAGAATTTTAAGAGAAGACTATTTCATTTTGGCCAAAAATAAATAATGCACATTGAAATAAGTTTTGTTGACGTTGAACCCACAAACAAAGGCCATCAAAATGTTCCCAAATATTATTATAGAATCCCCTAGAGTTGTGAAAATTTATGTTAGTTCATTTGATCACAACATCCCATTTGATCCTATATTCCAAAAGATAAGGAAATGAATGCCACTTTATAATTAAGTTCATTCGTGTTGATTGCAATAAATATTTTACACACACACCCCTTGAATTTTATAATAAGCAGTAAAAATTTATAAAATAAATGACTCCCAAGCAAGTAAACTAATGATACTTTATAAATGAGTGTATTTACAAGCCTATTTATTAATGCACATGTTCTTCTAGTTTTAAAATTTGATAAAAATAATGAAATTAAAATCTTGATACAAAATAAGAAAAAATAAAGTGCATCACTTTGTGGTACACAAAACTCCTATTTTTTTAAAATGACTTAAGCAACATAAACCATTGAAGACTAGAGAACAAAATATAATTTTAGAAGGAACCCTAAGATGGAAAAAATTGGAGATTAATGGGATGAAAGATAAGTGATGCAAGTGGAAAAATTAAAAAAATATGAAGACCTTTTTCCTAGAATATTTACTAACCTAAAAGGTATAAAAGAAGAGGTAGGAACATTCCTTTTATAATTATATCATCCTTCAAACACTTTCCCTCTTTATAAAATTTCATGTTAAATTATTTCATAAATAATCTCTTAATCTACTCCATTATTTAACATGATCGTGCTTTCCTACAGCCATATAAAATTATAGATTTTTAAAGAAATTCAATGCATAATTTGTTAGTTTCAACTTAGGATATGAAAATTTTATTCTTTGAAACATTAAGAAAATTCAATTCAAATTATACCTCTATGTGCTCAAATCATTGTTCTACCCTCTTTACATTTTCTACAAATGAAAATATCTCAACTATTGATTTAGAACCATCAAGGTGTGTTTGGTAAACTAGAATGACCATGGAAATTTTCCTCTACTATATATTGGGTTGCTCCCTTACTTTGCAATGAGCATAACTTATCTAAGAGACACTTTATTAAGCACTATGTTATCTCATTGGTTGAGATAATCTTGCACCTTTGGTATCAAGCTCGAGGAATCTTACATTTATATCCAGGCTTATGGTTTTCTTTGGGAAAATATTATCTTTTTGACAAGGAACAAAATTCTAAAATTTCTCTATGTTGCATACATATACATTAAATAACAACAAACTCCACAATGAAATAACTTGTTTGATTACCACTTGATTCATTTAAACTAGGATGGTTATTCCATACACTAGAATGAATTTTAATTTTAATTTTTTTCCCATATGAATATAAATACAAGCTTATTTTTCATTATTCCATATCAAATTGCAAGATTAATTCACATTTATATCACTTGGAGCGCAGATTTTGGAGAAGAGATTTTTGCACATTTATCAAGGAGGCAAATATTGGAGAAGACAACTTTTCATTTTTATCAATCAAGGAAAATTTTGGAGGAGAATTTACCTAAGTTGGTAGAGGATTTGTTTTGAGTCATCTTTAACTTGAAGAAGAAAACGGGACAACAAAGAAAAAGAAAAAATGTGTCTCAACAAAAATTGTCAAAAGAAGAAGAACAAAAGAGGCGTGAACAAAACTTGGCAAATTATCATAGAAAGAAATAAGGTACATGCTTGTTTCTTCTCTCTCTCTCTCTCAAGTGTGTGTTTAGGACTTTTATTAACACCTCAATTTGTTTTCCTTATAAATCTATTTCCAATTACGAAAACCATGTTAGATTTAACTTGGAAACTTTAATACTAAAAAATAGTCATCTTGCATAAACATTACCTAAATTCCTTATCATCTATTTCCAATCGCTTTTGTTCCATGGAATTCTTAAGTTCAAGAATCTTTGATTTTATTTGTTTCAACTCCACTTAAATAGCTCATAGTCTCTCACTTTCTTTTCTTGCATGTAAATTCAAACAACAAACAGGAAATTCTCAAGCTGAAGTCGAGCCAAATCTAGATATTGGATCAAACAAATCCACTGAAGAACACATGGACCTTGAATTAATAAAGTGGAGATATTAAATTAATTATTTATAAAGTTATTCCAATAAATTAATATCAAAAGGATGACTTTATATTTAATTGATTTAATAAAGTGACTAAATAAAATAATAAATCATAAAGTCACTTAAGTGAATAAAATAATATTTTATTCTAGAAGCTTCTTGGAGGTGAATGAGAATTTTTATAAGGAGTTGAATGCAAGCTATTATGATCATGTCTTGAGTTGATTCTATTTTCCATACTTGTGTGGTAAGAGTTGAGGCTTGCATTTCCCGAGGGTTTGAAGACTCTAGGGTATCGATTTTGGTTGTGAAAGATTAACCCTAGCTGGAATTGTTGAGGAATTCATCCAGGGTTTCTACATTGTGCTTCATTGAGGATATTTTCAATTGCAATAGTTGTTGTATCATTGCAATTATGAGTATTAAGTTGATTGGGTACAATAGTTGATGTATTATTGTACTTTCGAATTGGAAGTTGATCAAATGCAATAGTTGGATTATTATTGCATTTTTTGAGGTTTACTAATTATGCAATAGTTGAGGTATTATTGCATATGGTTGATTGAGAGATTGGAACTTTACAACAGTTGATGTATTGATGGGTTTGTTATTTCATTAGAAGGAGATATTTTCAATCTATTTCTATTATGAAATTTTTGTGGCCTTTGGCCAAATTTGTGGAGTTCAAGTGAAATCGATTTGGTTGCATCATTGGAATATTTGCTAAAGATTATATTACAGTTAGTTAGGGAAATCTTGAGGTTGATTGTGATAGCTAGAAGGCAGTTTGATCTCTTGGGAAATTAGAGAATAAAATCTTGGTGGCCTAGCTTGAGGAGCACAACACCTTGAGGCATTTGTGACAACTTGCAGCCATCGATTTGGAGAGATAAAATCATAGAAAAATTGTGGAGCTTGCCCAATTAGTTCTCAGCTCTTTACAAGTTTGTTTGGGCGAAGTCGTGGCAGCATGGCATCATTTTCTTGTATGGACTGAGTGCTTATCAACAAAAGGAAATTGTGGCATTCATCTTTCCTAAGGTGCAACACATTAGGAAACAATTGGTGAAGATAGATCAACTTGGAAGCAACATCGTGGAGTCCTTTATTGGTGTCAACAACTTATCTCAGGTTCCTTTCAGTTTGCATTTAGTTAGGAGTATTGGTTTGCATATTACTAGTTTGTAATTGTTGCAAGGCATCCTTGTAGTCATTGCATTGTTCACATTATCATTATGAAATCGTTTCTTCATGAGGGCAATCTGTTGTAGACTCATCTAGCATATTTGTAACTCAGTTTGGAGGCATACATTGATAATTGAATAAAGGAGTTTGGAGGTTGCACATGATATGTTTGATAAAATTCCTAAGCTACTGTAGCTTACTTTTTGCATGGTTAGTTGCATACCAAGTGTTTGGTATAATACCAATTGCTATAGTTGCATTTTTGCATAAAGGTTTTAGTTAGATGAAGTCAAGAATTAGTATGCCAAGTGTTTGCTTTAATGTCCCTTGGTTGTAGATGCATATCAGCTATCTTATTGCATTATACATCTCGCATTTCTCTATCAAATTCATTTTAGTCCTTTGAATAGTTACATTTGAATCATTTTAGTTTATGGAAATCATCATATGCATTTGAAAACACAAAAAGAAACCACAACAACAGTTGAAGAGTTACAAGCAAGTGTTTGCTAAAATTCCCAAGGGTTCAAATCAACAAATAAAGGCTAGATTTAGCAAGGGACATTATAGTGGTATTAGAGCCTTGATTCTACCATCTTGTTGGGTCATTCAAAGTTTGAGTTTCAGTTATAAAGCATGGCTTCATTAAGTCAAATGGAGTTGGGCCAAAACTATACATTACAGTAAAAACACTGGAATGCTTGACCTCGCCAAAAGATGTTTGTCTCAGCACTTTAGAGGAATTAGAAACTTGTTTAAGCATGGTTAAACAATCACCTTCACAATTATCACAAATAGCTTTGACGTCAACAGTGTATTCTTTGAGTAATCCAATGCTTATGAGACATCAGGATGAAGAAGTAAGATTGACGGTTGTCACTTGCATAAGGGAAATTATGAGGTTTATAGCTCTCGAAGTTTCATATGATGATGACAAAATGAGAGAGGTTATGCAGTTGACTATTGAAAGCTTTAATGGGCTCGGTGACATCAAAAGCCCTACTTTCAATAAGAGGGTCAAAATTATAGAGTTGATGGAACATGTACATTCATGTGTTCTCATGTTTGATTATAATGGTCTCATTCTCCAATTGTTTGATTGCTTCATATATGTAATCAGGAAACACCATTTAGACAAGGTGAAGATAGATATGTTCAACATCCTTTCCATGATCCTAGAAGAGAATGATGATGTTTGCAAGCAATTGCAATATGATTTGTTAGCCATTTGGAGAAGAGAACAACATGTTTCAACTACAACATATGATCTCTCAAGAAGATTGGTTGAACAGAAGATTGAGAAATTTAAGGAGAAGCTGACTGCAGGAGAATTGTTTTCATTTGGGTTACAGGTTCCACCTTCTTTTCAGGAGGTTTCCATGCCATCATCTAGTGATTCGATTATGTGGGATGATGAACTCAAAGAACAAACAAATCCCTCTTGTGTAGTGACAACTAATCAGGGCATTGAGGATATTCATACAGGTGGAATTAGTGTTGTCCTAATTCCAGATCAAAATGTGTGCATTCAAGACTATACGAAAAAAGAATTTTAGGCACAATTAAATGCTTATTTGTGTGAAGAAGTTAATCAAACACCCCATAGTCCACAAAATTTGAAGAACCAGTTGAAGGTGAATGAGGATGGGATTGTGGAAACATTATCTCATCATGATAAATTGCACAAAATGATTGAGAATCACCTTTGGATGGTTCAGCTGGAGAGAAGAAAAAAGAGAGTTGAAGTAGAGTCTTCTCATGATAGCTTGCAGGAGATCAAAGAAAGAATGGGAACAATGAAGAAAACTATTTGCACCTTCTTCCAGACTATGATCACCTTCTCAACCTTGTTGAGGTCTATTCAGATGCTTTGAGAAGGAAAGAAGATGAAGTATATAAGGTTACTCACAAGCTTATGGTTACCAGTGATTCCTTGAGGAGTACTCAGTTAGCCCTTTAGGAATCTAAGATTCATGTTGATGAGATTTTCTTAGAGTTGAGTTTGGCCCGTTGTTTGTCATGTTCAATAGTGACTCAATCATCTGTGGCAACCCATACATTTGTTGGGAATAGTAGGTGAGTTCTCCTAGCATTCACACTCAGGGTTTAGGTGTAGTGCCTTGTGTGTTGGATAGGCATGAGGAGTCAGTTGGAGATGGGTGCATCATTCTTGACCTTGAGAGGTATAAGTTTGAGTTTTCAATTGATTTCAGTCTATGGGTTGGAGATAGACATGCTGGCAATAGTATTCTAGCGCCATCCTCTTGGGTTTTACCTCCTACTTCATTGATTGATGGTTGTCCTCCTTTGCTGGTTGGAGTTCTTTCAGGTGACATTTTGAGGGAGCAGTTGTTGGTATGAAGAGGAATGATTGGGATGGTCATGTTGGAGTTAGAGGATAGAGTGATGATGAGTTCTTCTCATCTTTGGGGAATAGAGATACTTTTTGCTCCATCATGGACTTGATTCACATAATACAGGGTGTTGTTCTGATTTATGCCAACAACTTGTTAGATGTGGGTATATGTTTTTATGCACCTATGTTGGGAATCTCTCACATCGGTAGGAGACCTCGTGGTATAGGATGGATTGTTGATGATACAAATACATCAGTCTTGGCTGCACGTTCGAGTGTCATTGAAGATTTAAGCACAAGGCTCTACACCAGTACTTTTGAGATTGACATTGGTCGGTCTTTTCAGGAGAAGATGGTTTGCACATTAGACCTTGATGTTGTTCTAGCTTCTCTCCAGGTAGTAGATGGAATTCATGATGGTATTCTTCTCACCCCTAAAAGTGAGTCAAGACACTTGCAGTTGCTTCTTGAGAGAGGTCTTGATGACGATGCTGCAAGACCAACTCATCCTATTTTGAGTTGTGAGTTTTATTTTGATGATGAAAGTGTAAGATGGAGTACACTTGACTATTCAAGTTTTCCATTGGCATAGTTAGGGTAGTTCCACCTTGATTGCATCTTGAGGTGTGCTCATTAGTTTGTGTTCAACCCACATACACAGGATTTGACTATGTTATTAATGGCACACAGAAGTGGGTTGAATAAGAGGTGTTCGGGTTCACTCTGGTATGATACATTTCCAACTTTAGGTGATGAGTCCAGGTTTCTTACTTTTCCCTTTCCAGTAGGTTTCTTACAAAAATAGGAGTTTGAGATTTGGTTCAATTGGGCTCTAGGGTTTATTAGAGTGGTGCAACAGAAGTCAGTTGGTGTTGAAGGGCTTCCATTTTATCTAGGGGATCCAGGTATGATATCTAAGGTGTATCAGCATAGTACTTGAAGTTGGCATGATTTACGGAGTTGGGATCCAAGAATTTCATTTTTGGAGGGTTGGCTTCATCAGTTGACAGAGAGTGACAGTATCTTGGATTCCAATTGCATACAAAGGTTATGGATTAGCACATGTTGTAGGATCATTTGGGATCAGGGTGGCTAGTGGACAAGTGCAGTGATTTTCCATTCTAACTGAATAGGTGTTGTGGCAGTGAGATGGTTGGAAGTACGGATTGCTTGAGGGCAAGCAATCTTTGGGAAGGGAGGACTGTCATGTCCCCAAATTGGAGGTATTATGATTTAATTAATTAAGTTATCCAAATTAATAATTTATCAAAAGGATAACTAAATTGATTATTTTAATTAAAATAAAGTGGAGATATTAAATTAATTATTTATAAAGTTATTCCAATAAATTAATATCAAAAGTATGACTTTATATTTAATTGATTTAATAAAGTGACTAAATAAAATAATAAATCATAAAGTCACTTAAGTGAATAAAATAATATTTTATCCTAAAAGCTTCTTGGAGGTGAATGAGAATTCATTATAAGGAGCTGAATGCAAGCTATTATAATCATGTCTTGAGTTGATTCTATTTTCCATACCTGTGTGGTAAGAGTTGAGGCTTGCATTGCCTGAGGGTTTGAAGACTCTAGGGTACCGGTTTCAGTTGTGAAAGATCAACCTTAGCTAGAATTGTTAAGGAATCCATCTAGGGTTTCTACATTGTGCTTCATTGAGGAGATTTTCAATTGCAATAGCTGTTGTATTATTGCAATTCTGAGTATTAAGCTATTTGGGTACAATAGTTGATGTATTATTGTACTTTGGAATTGGAAGTTGATCAAATGCAATAGCTAGATTATTATTGCATTCTTTGAGGTTTACTAATTATTCGATAGATGAGGTATTATTGCATATGGTTGATTGAGAGATTGGAACTTTATAGCAGTTGATGTATTGTTGGGTTTGCTATTTCATTAGAAGGAGATATTTTCAATCTGTTTCTATTATGCAAATTTTGTGGCCTTTGGCAAAATTTGTGGAGTTCAGGTGAAATCGATTTGATTCCATCATTGGAATATTTGTTGAAGATTAAATTACAATTACATGGGCGGATCTTGAGGTTGATTGTGATAGCTAGAAGGCAATTCAATCTCTTGGGAAATTGGAGAATAAAATTGTGGTGGCCTAGCTTGAGGAGCACAACACCTTGAGGCATTTGTGACAACTTGCATCCATCGATTTGGAGAGATAAAATCACAGAAAAATCGTGGACCTTGCCTAGTCAGTTCTCAGCTCTTTACAAGTCAGTTTGGGTGAAGTCATGGCAACTTGCCATCGTTTTCTTGTCTGGACTAAGTGCTTATCAACAAAAGGAAATCATGGCATTCATCTTTCCTAAGGCACAAAACATTAGGAAACAATTGGTGAAGATAGATCAGCTTGGAGGCAACATCATGGAGTCCTTTATTGTTGTTAACAACTTATCTCAGGTTCCTTTTAGTTTGCATTTAGTTAGGAGTATCGATTTGCATATTACCAGTTTGTAATTACTGCAAGGAAACCTTGTAGTTGCATTTTATCAGTCATTGCATTGTTCACATTATCATTGTGAAATTGTTCCTTCATGAGGGTGATCTGTTGTAGACTCATCTAGCATATTTGTAACTCAGTTTGGAGGCATACATTGATAATTGAATAAAGGAGTTTGCAGGTTGCACATGATATGTTTGATAAAATGCCTAAGTTGTTGTAGCTTACTTTTTGCATGGTTAGTTGCATACCAAGTGTTTGGTATAATTTTCCAATTGTTGTAGTTGCATTTTTGCATAAAGGTTTCAGTTAGATGAAGTCAAGAATTAGTATGCCAAGTGTTTTCTTTAATGTCCCTTGGCTGTAGATGCATATCAACTATTGTATTATACATCTCACATTGCTCTATCAAATTCATTTCAGTCCTTTGAATAGTTGCATTTGAATCATTTTAGTTTATGCAAATCATCATATGCATTTGAAAACACAAAAAAAAAACCACAACAACAGTTGAAGAGTTACAAGCAAGTGTTTGCTAAAATTACCAAGGGTTCAAATCAATAAATAAAGGCCAAATTTAGTAAGGGACATTACATTTTCTGACTTCTTGATTCAATAAAGTTTTTACCCTCTTTTTAATTAAAAAATAAATTATGAGACAATTTGTTTCAGTAAAAACTAAGTCACATAGTGATCATATTTATCTTTGTAGTATTGTAATGTAAGTATTCACTAGCATAGTTGATGTTCAATTTATTTCTCATAATTAATATTGGAGCTTCTATTCATCTAGATAGAATAAATTTTTTAGAAGAAATATTAATTACACATCTTATCATTTCATATTAACTATCTTGATTTTTTTTTTTTAAATTGATATAAAACTATTTGTCATTTTCAATAAACAGGAAAATATTACTACTATGAGTATCACAATTTTACTATATAATTAAAAAAAACTATATCAATATTTATTATTAATATGAAATATTCCCCTTAACTTTTTTCCCCAAAATTAGACACACAAACCAGCATCAAACCATTGATTAGCGTTAGCTCCAAATGCAAATCAACATGGAAAGTAACTCTAACCAAGAATGTTCACCAAGATCTTAATGTGGGCGAGGTGATAGCATATGGTCAAAGGATCATTAAGTATAAATTGAACTGAAAGTACAATTCATCTGCTGATGCAGGCATCCACAAGCATTGGGAATACTCCACTTATTTAGTGGGTGAGATTATTACATTATTAAGGTGACAAGCCAGCCATTAAATCCTCTCTTCCACTTATTTTGTGGGGTGAAAATAGTCCACACAACCACTTATTTTGTGGGGGGAATTTACAAACAAGAAAGATGTTTATTCTAAAACTTAACCACTCAATTGTGGGAGTGTAATCAAGTATAAATTGCAGCAATAAAATGAAATATCCGTTAGTACTACTAACTAGCTTTACAATGAATAGAAATAGCTGCAAATAAGAGAGATAAGTTTCTAGAATGTTCTTTATGCACACTGGTGGTAAACCATCCATGGGTTAAAAATGTATGAAATTATAACAAGTAATTGCAACAATAACAATGGTTGGATTAATACTACTAAATCTCAACCTTACAATCAAGGAATCTGCAAATACAAGTATTACAATGATAGAGAATAATGCTAAGATGTAAAGAATGAATACTTTACAATGTTTATCCCTCAAATGATGAAGTAAAGGCCAAAAACAGGAAACTAATGCAATCTGATATAAAAATCTAAGTTCTGGAAATTCTGATTAGCAAATAGAAAACACCATGAAATGTTCATAACTTCATCAAATTACCTCCGATTTGAATGAAATCAAATGCAATGGTCAACTGGAGGATGGGCGCCCAAACCAAGATGAAGAAACAACCACAAAAGACCAACATTAATTTATTGGCTTGAAATTCAATGCTCCTTGAATGGTACGGCCCCAAGCTAGGGCGATTTTGCAATATAAAATCAAAGACTTGGAAATAAATTCCAATCTCTTGTGGAAGGGGTTGCCTTGGGTCTAGAACCACTTTGCAAACATACCCAGAATGATATTTAATTTGCTCAAAAAGTTGTTAACAAAAAACACCTTCAGCTGTAGTAATATCAACAACACCAAAACTGAGAAAAACTCCAAAATCTTCAACAATTGAGCTCCATCTGCTAGTCTGAATGAGAAGCAGCAATACAAACCAATTAGGTGGTCTCTCAAACACGAAATTGATTGGAATCTAGGAGGTAAGCATCCCTCGAAGAAATAATCACAATGTCATTTTGACAGCATAACTTTAGCAATTAACAATGGATGATAAAAGCTAGAGAAAAACTTCTCTTTTAAAGAAAAAGAGGTGACTTTTCAAATTCCCAAAACTCCTCCAAGAATGGGACGCCAAAAGTCCCCTTTGAAATATTTTAAAATTCAAAATATTAAATCCTCCTTTAGAATTGCGTCCACTTCAAGGCACAATAAAACTTTATTAAATATTTAATATCTCCTTCATGAGGGTGTCCCCCTTCATGGCCACCTTTTAAACACAACTTGAAGTTAATGAACTAGGCCAAGGGGTCAACTTGAAATTAAAACATTAATGCCTTGAAATATATTATTTCACCAAATAATGCTTTTTAAAGCCAAAATCAAACCCAAGCAACTGCTCCAACTGAAAATGACTTACTGAAGTGCTGACAACTGATCACTGCCAAAAATAGAATTTACTAAAAATAGTAAATTCCAAAAAAAGCCAAAAACCACCAAGCGAGGGAAACCGTAATTTCACTTTTGATCAGCCTACGAATTTCCAGAAAAAGGCTATCAGTCACAGAAGAGCATATGGCCAAAATGGGGACATTACAGTCTGCCCTTCCCAAAATTGTTTGTCCTCAAGCAATGCCACAACACTCCAAATTGATCCCACCAAACATATAGGATCCTAGGGTCCCATGTCCATCTTTGACAAACCCCAACATGTTGATGCTGCACTACTCTGGTCATACAAATGGCATCATTGCACCAGAACTGCACAAACCATCCCTACAACCTCAAAGAGATAACATGCCTGAAATTCAAACTAAAAAACATGGAAGGAATGGAATCAAAATCAAGTAGCATTTCATGCCCAATAAACTCTGAGGAATTAATGTCTGCAATGTCAATGTCAATGTCTATCACCATTCTGTGAACCAAAAAGAATAATCTAATCAACTCAAAATTATTCTCATCAACATAACTCCTCAAGGCAACAAACCGAGTCACCACTGCAAGTGTGTCTCCAACATAGCAAATTGCAAAGGGAAAAACAACTCTTTGCAAAGTCATAGCAACCGCATCCTCAAAACCCCACAAGGATGTATAATGCCTCCCTTGAGTAATTCTGACATATTCAAGAAAAGTTCTAAAAATTTCCACCAATCTTCCCACAAAAGTCTCAGAAGGTTGAATCAAATCAAGCAAGGGTTCGCTACCCCAAACACTAGTGCAAGAGATTATACAAGGAAAGCCATTGGAAAATAACTTAAACACTATCCAATTCTGATTTGAATCACTATGAAACAACATTTCCCACCTTTGAGGCCATAAACCATCATTGAAAAGAGGTTGTGAAGAGGAAAAATGAATGTACCAGCTACCTATGAAAATTGAAATGAACCACACAAAGTTTGATTTTAGGAAAATCAACATCTATAATATCACAACTACTCATGCCCAAGGCTGGACACATCCTCTCAAGGAACTCCAACCCAAAATAAAAACATCCTTTGTTCGATATATCTTCCCAATCCATCGGTCGATGTGCAAAAAGAACCATCGAATGGTTAATAAGGATGGGGACAACATCAAAGAATCTAAAAATTGAACCCTTATCTCTCCAATGATTCCTCTTTCCACTTGTAACAATCTCCATCAAGCCATGTTGAGGATCCCAAGCATGGATACCCAACTGGAAATGTTCCCCAATGCACTGGAAAGAGAACACCACACTTCTCCAAGTGCTAATCAAAGCAAATTACAAACTCAAGAAGTTAGTGTCTTCTTTGATAAACCCATGTAGCCCATCCATGAAAACATCAACATCAATGGAGCACAGAACAAATGTTGTCCATAATTCCCATTCCCCCAAAGGACTAGGGTGAGACAAAACATCACTCAACCCAAGAGATAGATTGTTAAGAAGGTAAATAACCTGTTTAGGTTCAACTTTCTCCCAAACTTCATGAGCAATAAGTCTGGAATCTTCACTCTTTGTTGTTGCAATGGAGTGACCAGTAGCTACCAAGACTTGTTTTATTGACACCTTGAAGCCAATGATGAAGAAATCTCCTTGATTCCACACTTCCCATGTGAAAACCTCATCCTTGATCCCACTTATGATTTCATTATCAATTTTCCCTTGATGATTACTACTCACAAAACATGGCACGCCTTCATAGAAAATATCTATCACCTTATGATTATCCAAATCATGTGAAGATAATGGACTGTTGTTCTCAAAAATATTATCTTCATCCCTTTCGTTGGTGTCTTCATAGAATTCAAACTCATCTTTTTCAACTTGTGGATGCTCACCATTAGTTGTCGACCCACAAAGTGTAGCATGTTGAATACTACATTCATTATCCGTTAAAACATCTATCTCATAGCTGCAAACCATTCCTTCTTGTGGCAAAGTCTCTTCCCAACTCAAGAGTCACACTCTTGATGTACTTTCCAATCACCATCAACATAAGGGATCACCTTGGCATTACGCAATGTTTCATCATTATGGAGTTCATTTATTCCTTCAACTATTTGTTTGATCTCCATAATCCTTGTATTAACTTCTTGTTCCTTAAGGGTAGCTGCAATAGATGAATGATTTTCTGCTTTGTATAAAGAATGATGGGCTAAGGTAAAATCAAGGCAAAGCCTATCCATCTCTTCCTCCTTCTCTTGGTAGGCATCATAGGTCTCCTCTGCAAACTTAATAGCATTATCCCTATCTAAGAGCAAATGCAAATAATCTAACTTTATGGATTCCAATGCCTCTTTGATAGATTGCATCTTGGAAAGAGAGTCTCCATCTTTAACTCCATTTAGTTTCTCTTCAAATTGAAACTTCCAACAAAGTTCTTCAATGAAGTGGTATGTTCTATCAAATCTTGATAACACTTTAACAATCTTCTCTTTTGAAACCAATAAATTATCCTTCAAAACTTGCAGCTCTTTAGGCCCTTGATCCCATTCAGCAAAGAGGCTATGCTCATCAAACATCAATTTTTCTGATTTGTTTTCCTTGACATGATTTTCAAAATCAGCTTTCCCTCTTATTTTTTCACTGCATAATTCCTAAGTAGAAGGCTTGTCAACAATATCTTCAAGCAATGAATCATCAGAAGATTCCCTTGCTTGCTCCACTAAGCATTTCGGTGTCAAAACACCTGGATCCCATGGTCTCATGAATATCTGATTTTGTTCTGAACAACTATGGCTAACAAACTCTTCATGGAAGGTTAGTCTCTTGAAGACGTCACCTTTAGAAACATCTACAACAAGCACACTAGAATTATAACAATAATGGGCTCTATCATTAGGAACACCTAACTCAACAAAATCTGTCCCAAAGACATTCTGAAATAATTTTGACGTGGGAAAGTCCCACTCATATTCTAAATTATCATCGAAATGATGACCATGCTCCAACTTAGTTGTTGTTTTGAGATTTTCAGCAACGTCAAACTCTTCATCAGCTACATTTCCTTTAAATAAATCATTTTGAAGGTCTACCATACATTCCTCTTGATTAATGAAATCTCTTTTTTCAAATAGCAACTTTGTAAGTTCATCTCTCTCCATTTCAACATCTTCTTTATCTGTAGACTCAAATGAGCCAATTTGATAGTCTTCTAGCTTGGGAAATTTCTCTTCATCATTAGAGACATTTCCACCATCATTTTGAAGTGCATTAGTATCTCTATCTTGACCTTTCACATTCACATGCTCTTCTTGTGTGTGAATTGGAAAGGCAACCAAACAATCACCTGATTTTAGAACATTCTTCTCTTCGGCAAAGGAAATCTCCACATTATTCTAAAATATCATATTAAAAAATGGCTTCAATCTTTCTTCACATTGACTGAAAATTTCTTTGACTAGCAAATCAGCAATGAAAGAAATTTGCTCTTCACGTTCATAGGCATTCTTGAGAAAGGATTGGATACTTTCGGGAAGAGAATCAACTTCTTTGATGAAGTCAATTAGAATATCCTTGACGGTTGCAAACAACTCTTCTTCCTGCTCACTCCAAGTCGAAGTGAAGAGATAATTAAACAAATGCTAAATCTAATTTTCCATCTTCAATTCTATCAGAAGGATGCAAGTTCTTACTTCTGAAAATGATTTTAAAACAACAACTTTTCTTGAAAATAATCCACTCCCAGTATCATCCAAATCTTGGAAACTCTCCACAATCATACTTAATATGATATTCATGGTTTCTTCATCATAGGGCAATTGTGGTTCCACAATTCTTATCACTTCCATGAAGCAAGAAGAAATCAACAACTTGGTTTCTTCATCTGGATGCCTCAGCCAATAGGGCTGATTCAGAAAGGTTACTACAGGTGCCAACGCAAGCTGCATCTCCTCAAATGATGATTGCTTTACTTGTCTTAAACATTGTTCTAACAAATGAAGAATGTTCTCTTCATTTTTCCTTGACTGAAATTCTTTGCCAAGTCTTTTTCCAACCATATAGAGAGTCTCTACCAACTTCATCTCTTCTTCATTAGCCATGCCTAACTGCCAACTTCAAAATTGAACTCAAAATTGCCCACAATTTTAATAACTAACGATTTTATGCACGATAATCAAAACATACGAGCAAAGAATTATCTTTCTTCTTTACAAGCACTACAGCTGGAGCAAAATGAGTTTCACGGTTCCTCAAAACCACTAAAAAAGCATCAACCTCAGGCCACTGAAACTGAACTCTGGGCTGACCTTTGGTGAAGAATCTAATTCCTCTGTCACTCATTTGTCACATGAATCTGTCTTGCTCACAAGATGGCAAGATCTCCTGCTTTGATACCACTGAAATATTCCCCTTAACTTTTTTCCCCAAAATTAGACACACAAACAGCATCAAACCACTGATTAGCGTTAGCTCCAAATGCAAATCAGCATGGAAAGTAACTCTAAAAAAGAATGTTCACCAAGATCCCAATGTGGGCGAGGTGATAGCATATGTTCAAAGGATCATTAAGTAAAAATTGAACTAAAAGTACAATTCATTTGCTGATGCAAGCATCCACAAGCAGTGGGAATACTCCACTTATTTAGTGGGTGAGATTATTACATTATTAAGGCAGCAAGCCAGCCATTAAATCCTCTCTTCCACTTATTTCGTGGGGGGAAAACAGTCCACAACCACTTATTTTGAGGGGGGAATTTACAAACAAGAAAGATGTTTATTCTAAAACTCAACCACTCAATTGTGGGAGTGTAATCAAGTATAAATTGCAGCAATAAAATGAAATAGCCGTTAGTACTACTAACTAGCTTTACAATGAATAGAAATAGCTGCAAATAAGAGAGATAAGCTTCTAGAATGTTCTTTATCCACACTGGTGGTAAACCATCCAGGGGTTAAAAATGTATGAAATTATAACAATTAATTGCAACAATAACAATGGTTGGTTTAGTACTACTAAATCTCAACCTTACAATCAAGGAATTTGCAAATACAAGTATTACAATGATAGAGAATAATGCTAAGATGTAAAGAATGAATGCTTTACAATGTTTATCCCTCAAATGATGAAGTAAAGGCCAAAAACGGGAAACTAATGCAATCTGATATAAAAATATGAGTTTTGGAAATTCTGATCAACAAACAGAAAACACCATGAAATGCTCATAACTTCATCAAATTACCTCCGATTTGAATGAAATCAAATGCAATGGTCAATTGGAGGATGGGCGCCAAAACCAAGATGAAGAAACAACCACAAAAGACTAGCATTAATTTATTGGCTCGAAATTCAATGCTCCTTGAATGGTACAACCCCAAGCTAGGGCGATTTTGCAATATACAATCAAAGACTTGGAAATAAATTCCAATCTCTTGTGGAAGGGGTCGCCTTGGGTCTAGAACCAATTTGAAAACATACCCAGAATGATATTTAATTTGCTCAAAAAGTTGTTAACAAAAAACACCTTCAGCTGTAGTAATATCAACAACACCAAAATTGAGAAAAACTCCAAAATCTTCAACAATTGAGCTCCATCTGCTAGTCTGAATGAGAAGCAGCAATAAAAACCAATTAGGTGTTGTCTCTCAAACATGAAATTGATTGGAATCTAGGAGGTAAGCATCCCTCGAAGAAATAATCACAATGTCATTTCAACAACATAACTTTAGCAATTAACAATGGATGATAAAAGCTAGAGCAAAACTTCTCTTTTAAAGAAAAAGAGGTGACTTTTCAAATTCCCAAAACTCCTCCAAGAATGGGACGCCAAAAGTCCCCTTTGAAATATTTTAAAATTCAAAATATTAAATCCTCCTTTAGAATGGCGTCCACTTCAAGGCACAATAAAACTTTATTAAATATTTAATATCTCCTTCATGAGGGTGTCCCCCTTCATGGCCATCTTTTAAACACAACTTGAAGTTAATGAACTAGGCCAAGGGGTCAACTTGAAATTAGAACATTAATGCCTTGAAATATATTATTTCACCAAATAATGCTTTTTAAAGCCAAAATCAAACCCAAGCAACTGCTCCAACTGAAAATGACTTACTGAAGTGTTGACACTGATCACTGCCAAAAATAGAATTTACTAAAAATAGTAAATTCCAAAAAATTCCAAAAACCACCAAGCGAAGGAAACCGTAATCTCACTTCTGATCAGCCTACGGATTTCCAGAAATAGGCTATCAGTCACAGAAGAGCATATGGCCAAAATGGGGACATTACATAATAGTATTAGTGAAGAAATCAAAGGTTAGTTAATAAATAAGTACATCGATACTTTATTTTGTAAATAACATAAATAAATTGTATATATTAAAATAATCTCATAATTTTTTTGGAGATGTGTCTAAAATTAGAATTATTTTACAATGAGTTTTTTAAATATATATTTGTACATCAAAAAATCTTTACATAATCTTATTTCAATAATAAGATCTTTAACTAGTCTTGTTTATAATATATTGATCTAATCCATTAAAATGTAGATGGTGGTAAACAAGAGAAGACAAATTTGAATTGTAGCACAAAATAGAAATCCTACTCATAATATATCATTGTAATTTAGTAGAAGTAATTGTAAATGGTGATAAATATGAAATGAAAACTTTGCTCTAGCAAAAAATAGAGGATAATCCATAGTACAAGAGAGAATCCAAAGAAAAAATTGTATGAAATGGTGTAAATTAATTCATTTGGGTACAATAGACAGAATAGGGATCATGGGATGTCCTTGGAATCTCTTTGAGAGGAAGAGGATGCCAGGAAAGAGTATGTTGAATGGGAACTGAGGGAAGAGATTTTTTGGAAATAGAAGGCTAGGATTGATTGGTTGTAGGAGGGAGATAGAAATATTGCTTTTTTCCTCAACTTAGTTAAAGTTAGGGGATATGGTAACTTGATTTCTTCTATAGTGTCTTCTTAGGGGTAGTCGTTATATTCTTGTAAGGATATCTCGCAAGAAGCTATTCAATTTTATTCTTCTCTATTTAGGGAGGATTCTCCTGTGGTAGATGTGGAAGAAAATCTTATCTTGGATTGTATTCCCTCAATTGTTTCCCCTAAGGAAAATGAGATGTTTCTTAATCCTATCTTGTTGGAGGAGGTGGAAGAGATTGTTTTTAAAATGAAAAAATCAAAGGCCTCTAGTCCATATAGTTTTCTGATAGAATTTTTTTAAGATTTTTGGGAGGTTATCAATTTTTGATTAGTTGGATGTTGTGCAGGAGTTGTAGAGTAGCAAGCAGATGTTGAGAGCTATGAATTCTACCTTCCTTGCAGTTATCCCTAAGAGGGAGGGATCCAAATATCTTGATTAGTTTAGAGCAATTGTCTTGTGTAATGTGGTCTAGAAGATTATTTCTAAATTATTAGCAGAGAGGCTTAGGTTGTGGCTGGGTAAGATCATCTCTAAAGAATAGGGTGGTTTTATTTCAGGGAGGAAAATCCTTAATGGAGTGGTTATTACTATAGAGGCTATTCATTCTATAGAGGTATCCAAGGAGAAGGCTATGTTTATTAAATAGGATATGGCTAAAGCTTGTGATCAGGTTATGTGGAATTTTCTTCGAAAGATGTTATTTGCCTTTGGATTTGGGGATGGATAGATTGAATGGGTGATGAGTTGTGTTGGATCAACTTCCTACTCGGTATTGATTAATGGGGAACCCTCTTCTCTTTTTGGATCTTCTAGGGGTCTCAGGCAGGGTGACCCCTTGTCTCCTTATCTCTTTATTATTATGGCAAAAGGCCTTGGGAGAATTTTAAAATCCCACATGTGAAGCATGACCTTATAAAAGGTTGGAATTATGGACATGGGTTGCACCCCCAATCCCACTTGCATTTTGTAGATGATACAACCCTATTGGGTGCTGCGACAATTCATGAGGCAACCAACTTTAGGTGTGCTCTTGATATCTCACGGCTTTAGCTTAGAAAATTAATGAAGATAAGTCTTCCATTTTATTCTTTAATACTTTGTTGCGTGTTCAGACAAGAGTTTCACATGTCCTAAGATTTCAAACTAGAGCCTTCCCTTTTGTGTACTTAGGTATCCCTCTCTCTATTTGGGCCCTTGCCTATAGAGACTTGGAAGAATGTGCTGGACAAATTTCAAGAGTGAGTTAGCCATTGGATATATAGATGGTTATCCTCTACTCGGAGAGTCTTGTTATTAAAATCAGTGGTTCAAGATCTCCCAATTTATTGGTGTATGGTACAAATGGCTCGTGTTAGTTTCATTAAGGAGTTGAGTGTGTTATCTAGACAATTCTTATGGGCTGGTAATCTTACTTCTTCGAAGTGGAGCTTAATGAATTGGGAGAATATTTGTAGACCAAAACAGTTTGGTGGCCTCAATTTGTAGTAAGTGATCCTCACTGGCCAGGCTTTGGTAGTGAAACTATATTGGAGATGGTGCTCTAGCTAGGAACTAGCATGTGCCAAGATTCTCTCTTCAAAATATATGTGGGGGATAGATTAGAAAGATGTGCCTAGGATCTCCTTGGAAGGTAAAGGTTTTACGATCTGGAACACTCTCAAAAGGGGAGCTACTCTTGTTAAGTAGGGCTTGTTTTGGATTTGTAATAAAGTATCATAAGCTCTCTTTTGATTTGACTCTTGGGATAGTCATCCCCCAATCATGACCTCATATACACATTTGCAAAATAGTTGTTTTGCCTTTGTTGAGGCTAGTTGGACTTAGGTGGAAGATTTTAAAGTTGTTAAGAGCCTTGGTCAAGTGGAGGTTTGCAAGTGGAAGGAAGTTTGGGATTGGCCCCTAAGGGGTTCTAGGGAGGATCATGAAGAATTATCTCATATTTTGGCTAGTATAACTTTCATTTCCTTGCAGATAGATGATATTGTGGCTTGGGGTTCGGACCCTAAGGGTGTTTTCTCGGTGGCTATTGGTTATCAAGAACTGGATAGGTAGAAGTATGGAGGGGGGGATGTTCCTTGGTGGAAGTTTGTGTGGAACAAGTTTGCATGAAAAAAATGCAACTTTTTCCTTTGGCTTGTGGCTCATAATATGTATCTCATTTGGGATAATCTTCAGAAGAGGGGATTTCAGGGGCCTTCTAGGTGTGTTATGTGTGGGAGTAGTGTGGAATTTGTAGCACACTTGTTGCTCCTGTGTAGATACTCTAGGAGTATTTGGCACCATTGGTGGGAGGTTTGTAGGCAAGCTTGTGTACATGCTTCATCTTTTGTTGAGTTTTGGAGGACTTTAGGGAGGCCTTCTACTGGGAAATTTTGTCTTCTAATGGCTTGGGGCTTAGGCCATTCTTGCATTCTATGGTAGATTTGGTTGGAAAGGAATCACAAGATTTTAAATGGAGAGAGTTTGGCTTCTCATCAGATTTGGCAATGGGCTCGTGGCATGATTCAAGAAACTATTATAGCTAGGTGTGAGGTGGATGTTCCTTTGGAGGCTAATGAGTTGGGGTTGATGCAAGAACTGGGTTTAGTTGGTGGAGGCATTAGGAGGCTATGTTTCAGTGGTAGGTGGCCTTCTACTAAGAAGATCTAGCATGATGGAAGATGGCTTTCACGTCCTATGGGTATCTTGAAGATTAATACTAATGGTTCTTTCAGAGGTAATCCTGGTTATGCTGGTGTTGGTGGCGTGGGAAGGGGAAATGAGGGTTCTCCTCTTTTCTTCTCCATCTTTCAAGGGTACCAAAGTAATAACTTAATGGGGGCTTTGGCTATCCTTATTGCTATAGAAAAGGCTTGTGCATTGGGTTGGAAAAAGATCATTTGTGAGTCTGATGCATAAATTTTAGTGGATATGTTGAATAAGGGTTCCTTAGAATGGGTGAATTGGTTGTTGGATTCAGTGGTTCACCAGATTCACTAGCTCTATTTCATTTTGGATTTAGTTTCCTTTGTCCATATACCTAGGGAATGGAACAAGGTTGCAGATTGTTTGGCAAAATGGGCTTCTGAGTATAGAGGGACATGGCAGATTGATGGGTGGGAGCAACTTCCCTTAGATTGTTCCCAGAGGTTGAAGTTGTTGCTTCAACAAGATATTCAAGTCTCTTAAGTTGGGTCCTAGGGTCATGTGGTTTTGGCTCTTTTTGTTGTTGGTTTTTGCTTTGTTAGGTTTTCTTGTTGGTCCCCGATTTGGGGGGATTTTTTTATTGCAATGCCTTTCTTCTCAATTGAATAAATTTTTACCCCTTCTTTTTAAATAAAAAATCATTTGGGTATAGCTCATTGCAATGGAATCCCTTCTAATGAAAAGACTAATCAAAATTTTAAAGTAGCAATTGCATATATCCAATTATAGATTTAGATGAAGTGGAAATGATAGGGTCTAGTTTTCTTTATCCTTTTTTAGTGTGGAAAGGTTGTTGGGACTTAAACTTGAAATGCCTATTTTTCTTGAGTCCCATGATGTTCCATATGTTACCTTGGTCATTTCAATCCACTTGTTAATAAATCATATGAGATATCTAATATGGGTGGTCCCTTGCCAAATTTCTCAGCACAGTTGGGTAGAGAATAAAAAATTAAACCCAGTTGCTTTTGAAAGTTTTATAAAATTCTCTAAGGGATGAATTTATGCCTTTATGGGTTTTCTCCTTCCAATTGACCCAACTACAGTCTTGATGCCTTTTCCCACATAGTGTTATCTAATTTGGTTTTCTCACAAATGTGAATATAGTTGTCAATCCCCACAAAAGGTACAAAAATAGCAAAAAATGACAAAGTATAGTTTTTGCAAGAACCTGATGTCCTACTCAACTTCTTATTTTCACCATTAAGTGTCTAGTTTAGTTGAATGTTTTTGCATCCTTTAGTTTTTTAGGCTCTCGATGCCCAACTGAACTACATTTTAAAATGTTATATCCAATTCACATGTCTTTTTTCCACAAGCCTTCAACTTAAACCAATTTAATAATTGGTGAAAGTTTGGCCTCCATATGAACTTATCCATTAACTTTACCTTTCATCTAGTTCATGTGGAAATATTTGCATCCATACTTTCTATGATATTATCCCCTTTTGTAGACTTTCCTTGGTCATCTAAACTAAGCCATTTTCAAAGGCCTTATTTAACCAGTTTAGATGGATTTACCTACAAGGTCCAATTCCATTGCTCATTCTCACATTCGTACACTAATGATGTCATGCTAACATCATTCCACCTTGCTAATGTCATCATCAAGACTTTTCATCTAAACCAAAATTTCAAACATTGTGAAGTTGGTGGGTTCACTTGGTTTTTTTGTTGAACCGATTGGGTGAATTTTTCCACAAAGGTGAAATTCAAGCTAAAATTATCACAAATGATTCAGTTAGACTCCAAAATCCCACAAATCTCTATTTTATACACAAAAGACTTCTAAGGCATCTGAACATCTAGATTTATATGGTTTTTCTCTATGATTGTCTTAATTCACTTGCTCCTTTGACCAAATTAAGATGTCTTTAATGCATTTTCACCAACCATGGGTTACTAGGTGATTTCATGAATGTGTTTGGGTGCCAAAATTTTCAACACATAAGTTTTAATTTCAACTACCATCATCAATAAAAAATAGTCACCCAACCACTAGAATTAATTATAGGTCTCTTGCTTCAATTGACGACACCCATTTTGGGTGCAACTCATCGTCCATTATGGATTCAACATTGCTACAATGTCATGACAATGTTTTTCAAAAAATAATGTTTTTGAGTTTTGATCTCTCATTTTGATCATTATACAATATTAGGGTACAAAGAATAGCAAGAGAATAATTCAGAAGGGCTAACATACACAAAAAATCGTTTCCAGAGTAGTTGTAAGGAGGCAAAGATATCGCAAACTATTATAAGAATTTTGTAATATCATTGTTTAGTTTTATGTCTCCATTGATGTAGGGACAATTTAGAAAATATACTTATTTTAGAATGTTTTCTTCAACACATTTGTTGCGAATGCAAACACTATTATAAGAATATGTCAAGTTTCTAAGTCTGTTGCATGTCATGTAACAACTCTGTTTTGTGCTTACAGATGAATTTTAATAGTTCATAAGTAGATGAAGCTAACAATAATATATGTTGATGCATCATAATTTGTAGATCACTTGTTCTTTGTCAATTTCTCATGCCATCTCATGTCTTGTATGTTGTGACTATGTTACCCTTGGATAGGCCCCATACTTGTTCCACTCACTCACATTAAAAAAAATCATTAAACACTTTCTTGTTTCAATTTTAGTTTGTATAATTAATGATATCATTCCATACAAGGAATAATATATATCAATTTATGTGAATCATGCAACTCATTCCCACCTTGCACTCATTTTTAAGGTGTTTAATTAGCTATATGGAGGTAGCAAGGTAGTTAGTTTATCTTGGCCTAGTGAAAACCTTGGGTTTGAATCAACAATGTGGGTTTAACTAGCAATTTCATTTGCTTGTTTGATAATCCAACCTCTAGTAACACCCTCCTAAGTCTAAGATGAGCTCAAATTGATGTAGGAGAGAAAAGCCACTCTAGTAGAGTTAGCTCAGAATCCTCCATAATTTTGTAGATGAATTGATGTTGCTCAGTTGTTGAGAACCATGGCCTTATGAGTGGGTTTTGGTTCTAGGAAATGGATCAATGATTTTGAGAGCTACTAGATTGGTGCCATTGTTAAGGATTTATTTAAATCAAGGATCAACTTGAAGACTTGAGTTATCTATAACCACGGTGCAACTAGGAAAGTATTGGTACTTGGTTAAGTATAATAATAAAAAAAACTTTTTGATCTTGATTATTTTCTCCTTTTAAGGAGTGGTGACTTTTTCAAGGACAATCTAAAAGCTAACCTCATGAGATAAAAGAATGGAAAGAGATCAATTATCCAAAGGTCAAGAAATACTTGAGGCTATTTCCTCTAATGAAAGAATGTAACGATAAGATTGGAGGGATAAAAAACTAGGTATATTATCTATACATGATTCCCCTATTATTGAAAAATAAGGTACTTCAAATAGGAGACACATCATAAGAGTATGACCAATATGTATCAGATGATTCAGCTAATAATTTGATTAGAACTAGTAGGAGAGCCTTTTGAATTTATTTTGGTAGATTTGGAAAAGAGACAAATACTAATGAAATAAATAAAGATGCATCACAAAATCTACACACAGAAAATGTATCTAAATGAACTTTCCTTTGCCTCCATATACGAGAAATTTAAGGGTAAATGGGCATAATAATTCCCCTACTTCATCTCCAAGAGTTGCACATGAACTGGAGACTTTATTCCATGATGTTGATCAATTTGCTCAATCTGAGGGTGAGCGTAGGAAAAGAGAATTAGATCAACAACTAGATCCTATTGACCACCTTAGAGAAAGGCAATATAAAAAAGAAGCAAAAATTGCATTAAGGAAATCTCAACTCACTCAGTAGGTTCAATGAATAAACCAATGCTAGCTGATGAGCCCTAGAATTTTCATGTTCTCCATTTTTCATACTTTCAATAATAATTTCTAATATTTTCAAAGATAATACCCAAACCTTTCCACTTATTTTAAGTATTTAAAACATTAAGGATGATATATTATATTGATAAATGATTGTGTGAAACTATGAATGTCTATGGAATTTAATAGAGTTTTATGTTGATTATGATTATTAATGATGCAAAGATGCCTTTGAAATAAACTAACCCCTATAGCGAAGGATTTGTCAACCCGCGACAAAGGGACTATCAACCCACGGAAAAACGATGCATGTCTGTCGTAGCCAAAGAGGGTGATCACCCACAACACATCCAGTTTTTTGTAGCTAATGGAGGCAGTGGTCAGAGATTGTGAACATGATTTATTTATGGATCATTCTATCTTTTTACTTTATGCTATCATTAGGTTGTGGAGGAAAGCATATTTTTGTAATAATAGTGGCCATGACTTGCAATAAGTTTTGCCCTGTTAGGCTTGTCTTCCATTATAATAATCTTCTTTAAAGATGTGGGGTCTTGATATGATTTTGACACTTTTATCTACATTAAATTTCTTTAAAATAATACCTAGTCCTCTTCTTATGTTTTTGGGAGAGTTGACAATTGCTTATAGTTTGTTTTCAGTCCAAGAATAATCAAACTCTTAAAGATTTTGTATATATGTCTAATCTTGTGAGAGGTCAAGAAGCTACATATTTTATGTTAAGTAGATTTTGAATATAAGTACTCTCCCTATCAATTCAATACTTTGTTCTTGGTTCATATGCTAAAATCAAAATAAAGATAGATGAAGTCTTTTCCATGAATCTCTGAGTTAAGATTTAAGGTTGATATTATGGGATTGCAACAACTCAAGCAAGGGCCACTTGAGGTATTAAAATACTCCTTGTAGTTTAGATTATCAATTATAGTAGAAGGAATTGCTAAATTGGATTTCCTAGTTTATAGTTAAATTGAATCGTTGAATAATGATTAATTGTTATTATAGTAAGTTGCAACATAGGTGAGTCATTCGACAACCTATCATGGCTTGAAGATGGCTCAATCTAAAGGCTATAAAAAGGTGTGGCTTGAGGGTGACTCTTTAAATATTATTAACAACTTGAATAATTCTTTTGTCCCCTCATGGAGTGTTGAATCCCTTATCATAGATGCCATTGAAATTCTTAATTCCTTTGATGAATTTTACGTATCTCATATTGTTAGGGAAGCGAATGGCTTAGCAAATGTTTTTTCTAACCTAGGTGTTAGAGGTTCTAGGGTGTGGGATGTGGACAACCCCCTCCCCATTGAGGCTCTTGCTTGTTTAAACCATGATTATCAAAATTGCTAACTCAGATGGTGGCCTCCTTATGTTCTGTGTTCACATGACCATAATCACGTGGTAGTTAATTATGTGGAATGAAGGTGAGCTGGATCTTGCTCGGGCTGATGGTACCTTGAGTATTCTCCGTATGGGTCAGCGTTCTAGGATAATTATTTCTCTCTACCACCACGTTGTTGTCACATGGATTGTGGGTTTCTTTTGGCCTTCCTTCTCAAGGCTTCTCTTAATTGTTTGCAAGGTTCTTAAGCTTCTGTGTTCTGCAAAGTTAGTGACCATGAGAGATGAAAGAAATAGAGTGGAGCCATTCTCTTGTGATACCATGAAAAAAAAGAAGGAGGTGTGGCGAAGATTACAGAAAGGTGGGCTTACACCATACTTGGAGAGGCTTCATGGAAATAACTTGCAGGCTACGACCTTGTTTGTCAAAGGATGGAGTAATGGGATTTTGAAATTGGAGGGCATTGAATTTGATGTTAATGAGGACTTCATTATGAATATAACCAGTCTCTCAAATGAGGGAAAGAATGTTTATAGAGACAATAAGGAATCTAAGGAAGCTATGCAGATTTTTTTCAAAGGGGATGAAGAACAAAAGCTTAAGCAGGCCAAGAGTGGTGGGTACCAAAGTAGTTCCCTCAAAGCTTTGTGGGGTGACGTGGCTGAGGAATTGATGAGGTTCATTACTTTAGAAGGTTGGTTTTTTGTTGTTAATGCTTATAATTTTGTTCTTTTGAATCATTTTCACCATAAGAAGAAAATATCCTTTCCTTTTTATCTTTTGGTGTCTCTGCAGTATGGGTTGAAGGATCATAAAAGGAACCCTAAGAACCCTATGTTGCATGTTGGTCTTATTTTGTTAATTACAGATTATGCTAAAGCTTTTGTGGTGCCTAATCTTCCTGTTATGGCTCTTAAGGGTAAGCAACATAAGCTAGCCTTGGAATATGAGACAGTTTCAGAGGAAGAGCAAGTGAATTTGAAAGGGAAAAAGAAGAAAGTGGTTTTGGAGGAGGATTCTGATTCAGATGAGGATGTGGATTTTGTTTCAGATTCTTAGGCCTCTATGGAAGTGATTTCACAACCTATTGCTCTATGGAAAATTGATAAAGGGGACCTGGTTCCTAACTTGAACGATTATGAGACCTGTAGTGAGGAAGAGGCTGGTGAGCAACCAACTAGGCCTGCTACCCCTTCTACTATTTTAAAGGATAGGACTGATATTGTTGAAGATGTGTCTTTGCCACCCCCTATTTTTGGGACTAATAGAAAGGAGTCGAAGGAGGGTAGCAAAAATAAATTGTCCATTAGGTCTACTAGCTTGACGTAGGAGGTGCATGCTACCTCTCCTTCGAAGATGGGTGTTGGGCAAGATGCTTTGGGTTCTCTGGGTGTGGACTTGGAGATGCAGAATAGAGGAGGTCAATGGATGAGGACATTGTTAGCTCTCTTTGCAAGATTCAAATTCTTATGGCTAGGGTTAAAGGTAAGTAGGTTAGTGTGAGCAATGACAAGAATAGTTCTTCCTAGGAGGGTGATGCAGAGGATAAGGATGTGTTTAACTTTGATCGGGAAGATTTACCTAATGTTTTGGGCATGGATAAGGAGGACACCATTTCTTTGTTCAAAATTTTTAAATGGGTTTTTCATGAGCTCAACATCACTAATGTTAGGGTTCGGGGTGTTGTAAGCAAAGTGGGGGAAGCTTCACAATCTTCTGTTCAAAGTCAAGTTGACGAGCTATTTGATTCCTTGAAGACTGTTGTTGAGGAGATGTTGAAGATGAAGTAGGTGTTTGAGCAAATAATTCTGACCCTGGAAGAACAAATGGAAAGGTTAGTGTGAAATTGGATAAAGTTGTGGAAGGGGCTAAATCTACTGTGAGGTATGAGGCTAAGGGCCTATCTACTCTTAATGATGAGGCCAAGAAATGTATGGAGGTTGCTCCTGGTGAGAAAGAAGATTCTGGTGAGAGGCAAGTGGTGGAGGAACCTTCGGTTGACAAGGCTGTTGGTTCGCAAAATGTTTTGGTTCATGAGGTAAGTGTGGTTGGGCCCGGTGCTAGAACTCACAATAAGACCAAGATGCGGGCTAGGGTCCCTGATAGAGATATGTCTGAAGTAATGGATGAACATCAGAAGGCTATTGAAAGCAACATGGTTGCTACAAATATTCTGAAAAATATGTAGTTCTATTATTTTCATCCTTCTTTTTTGGTTGTTGTCATGCTAATGGTTTGCTGCTTTTGGGTTGTTGTTTGCTCTATTTAGTTATCTTTCACTTCAACTGTTCTTTTTTGTAAAGGGTTTTGGGGCCCCTTCAAAACTTGTTTACCTCTAATAAAAAACATAGTTGAGTCATTAAGTTATTATCTTCACAAGAGTATTACCCATAGTAGTTATTATAATTACTCGTAACAATTTTTATTCATCTAAACCAGTTTCCTGATAGAGTTATTTTAGTCAAGTTGCTTTCAATTATAATTGTTTTTCTACTCTTATATACATAATTGATTAGGGAAATTTAGGATTCTTAGTTGCACATATAGTGCCAACATCATCCATATATTATGATTCCCTAGTTGGTAAATTAAATGAAGCACTTCAAGGATAATGAATTGCTTAATAAGGGATTTTTTGGCCTGTTAAGTTGAATGTATGCATTGTCTACATCAATTGATTGAGCATAGATGGAGCTATACATTTCTGGCGTCATTGTCGGGGATGGTGCTAAAGTCTACGATTCCTAAAGCATGTTTTGGTTCATTTATATTGCTTTCTTAATTTAGTAATTTTCATTTGCAACAATTAGAACCAATAGAATTTACAGATCAACCTCAAACTGCTTATTGATAGTGTGCAAGAAAATCTATTAAGCTCAAGTTACTATTGCATGCGGCAACTGAGAGATGTTGTAGGAAGATTTCTCCCATTGAACCAAAATCAATAGGAATTATTTGAAGAAATTAACGCAAGCGAAGAACTAATTGAGGGGATCAATGACATAGAAATACCCCTCACACTAGTAATTATTTTAGACCTTGGGAGAATCACCATAAGACATCTTGACATCATGACATAAGAGGTAATGAACAACCCAATTAAACCTCTTATGTTCAAATTCCCAATAACCAAACAAGAGCGATCGAATTCCTTGAAGAACATACCTCCTTCAACCTTGCCCAAATTATATGGATTAATCACTAAAGACCTTGATATGTTTATGTTCAAGTTTGATGTTCTATGCAAAAGCTATGACTATACTGATAGGTCCAGATGATAGTTCATTTTCTGTTGTTTTTATACATATTTTGAGGCACTTTTAGACACACTTTCTAGACAGTGCTCCTACATCATACTATCCTTTTATATCTACTATGCAAACTTGAACTTAAAATACAATGATGGAATTATGGTTATAATATACTAGTATTATATGGTTTATATGAAGATATGTATGAAATGTTGATGGAATGTTATGTTTTGATTATGATAGTTATCCTTGTGTACATGTTTTGCAAAATTAACTTGTTTGCAACTAAGAGGAACTGTGGCATGCAACAGTTACAGAATGAACCTGTAGCAAAAGGAATGTTGGGAAAAAAAATAGGGGAGTTCTAGGTTAAACTGAACGTGATGATTGTTGAATAAAGGCACTTGATGAAGGTTGAACGCGTGTTATTATAACTAGTTAATAAACACTGAAGAAGAGGTCTCCTTCATTTATGGGATTTTAACAAATGGTTGTATGTTTACATGCAATTCTATTTTGACAAAGTTTTAGTCCTATTAGGATTATTTTTCCTTTTTCAATTATAGGTTGAATAAATCAATCTTAACTCTATGCTCTAAATATTTAGGAGTGGTGTTAATAATTTCAGTTAAGTTGTTGCTTTGAATAAGATCCCCTCAAGCTTGTATATAGCTATTGGTTGAATCTGTAGAGCAGTTAGTTGGTTTTTCAATTTTATGTTATCAATTACTTTCAATCTCTAGACATGAAAAAATATTCAGAATGATTGAGTCCAATCTGTGAAAAGAACTTTTGTAAATCTTTCATGATATGCAATGAATGGAGTTAATTTCATGGGATGCGTAGAATTTGTTAGATAGATTTGGGTTTAGTTAAAGTGAGAACAAGCACTTGAGTAAGCCACTCAAGGTACTGTTCCTTACTTCATTTTCCATTTTTTTTTTTGTTCAATAGTTTTTATTAGTTTATCACTACTTCATGAATCATATGCAAGTTAACTAGAATCTCATATCTTGCTTATTATTAATGAATGCTTATGAATATGCATGCAATGGTTAACCAATAGTGCTAAAAAGGCTAATTTAGTTGATTCATTAGTTTTTATTAGTTTTTGGGTTGTCACAACATCATTTCATTAGTAACAATTCAATTATAGTCTAAGTTGTAGGTACCCGTAGCCACTAGTTATGGTTATGTCTTTTACTATTTTGTAATTCTGCGAGTTTCCAACAAGTAGAATAACTTGAATAGGGTAGCTTAAGTAGTTTTGAGTCCTTGAAGGAATATATAATGTTGCACCATCACAAGCTTATAAACCTTGGGTTGAAAATTTAATGTAGTCTTGAGCAATGTTGATTGGACTATTCAATTAGTTAAACCTCTGAATTGTGTAGGTTCTACCAAGTTTATAATACATTATGTTAGACTCTACATTTTTGGTATTGTTGTTGGGGATGGTGCTATCTTCGTAAACTTGTTTTCACAACTTTCATAGTTAACTTTTATTTTCAGCATTAAGACTGTTAGACATAATCTTTTTCCAACACCAGAGATACACTAACATTATGTAGGACCACTATGTTATAAAGCCATATTATATGTATGTGGAGGTAGAGAGATCCCTTGGGAAGATTCCTTCCCTCTACACGCTAAGCAGCTATAGCAAAAGTTGGTGAATCCAGTACTCAGAGCGAAGGTAATACTAAAGAAGAAATTTCCTTATCACTAACATCTAGCACACATACAGAAGGAACATACTGCACGATGGGGGATGCAGTGGATATATGATGATCCTGAATGGGCAACATTTGAGTTTCCAATCACTAACTAGGAAAGGGCTACAGTGCTGAAGAAAATTTCTCCTTCAGCCTTACCAGTCTTCTATGCGTTAATGACTGAGGACCTAGATACATTTCTATTTGAATTTGATGTCCCATGTAGAAGTTATGACTATAATTCTGATGCTCATAGGCTCAAAATATTCCTTGCAACTCTAAAGGATGCAACCCTAAGGTGGTTCATGGGATTAGGACGGGATGATGTTCCTGATTGGGACATTATGAAGACATTGTTCATAGAAAAGATAAGGACTCTTGTAGGGGACCTGATAGGAGGAAAGATGACATTTTTAGAATGTCACAAAAGGATGATGAGCCCTTAGAAGATTATGTGGAGAGATTTCAGTTTGCTTTGAAGAAAAACCCACAAAACAAGTTGTCAGAAGAGTCCCTCAAGTTATTCTTTTTGAGGGAAGCCAATGATGACTGCATGGATGCCTTGAACCTCATTGAACAAGGAGATATTTCATAGATACCTTTTCAAGATATTTGTAAGGTCTGCAAGAATTACTCTAGAACCTTCACTAAACAACTAAGAGGAGATAGGACATCCACTATTGGTAAATCATCTATAGGGGTTTCAAAGATTGAATTAAGCAACTTGTTGTCCAATATGAAGGAGGACATTATTAGCCATTTGGAAACTCAGTTGGATGCACTCAACATAAAGAAGAAGTAGGAGGAAGCTAATGCTATGCTCACTAAATATTGTCCAAGCTGTAGGCAAAGAAAAGCAAATTGCAAATGCAAAAGAGTGGCTAGTGTACAACAAGATAAAATTGAGAAACCTAATTTTTAGCCAATTGAAGGAGATGATGGATAACTCTTTTATATATCACAAAGGAGTCCATGGAAACAAAGACAAGGTATGACACAATACCCACCTTAGCTTTAATTCATCCTTTCCTATTGGGAATCAAATATTTTCTTCTTGGAACTCTCAACCCTGGCAAGCAAACCAAAACTAGTGGCAGAACCCTCAACAATGGCCACAAGCTCAGCCAAATTGGAACCAACAACTGAATCCTTGGACACAATTTTTTTCCAAGGTTCCAATTACAATCCACAATGGCCAAACTAGCAGAATTAGTGGTAGCCTCAGTGGTAGAAAGGCCAGTAATGGCAACAACAAAATATGAACTATCAATAGCCTATACTCCCTCCTCCACCACAACAACAATCTTTAATGCCTCCATCAAATCCTACATCCCAACCACCCAAGCAACCGCAAATACTTATCCAACTTGCACCTAACCCTAACACTAAGCCTGTTCAATAGGATTATACTAACGAAGCTATGCAATACCCCACTTATGGGGTAGAGATGAGTGATGTCCACCTTAGATAAGGAAAACAACTTGCTAGACCTTCATCCCCTCAAATTATAGAGCTGGAGGATGAGGAACCTATAATTGAAGATTCAGAAAAATCACCTTTAGAACTTGAGTCAAATCAGGTACACCAAACTATCTCAAGTCCCAAGCCACCTTTTCCTAAATGCCTAGCTATTCAAAAGCATCACACATAGGTTAAGACAGGTATTTTAGGTCAATTATCTATACCAAGCTATTATAGGATGTCTTTGATGTTTTGGTATTTTAGGCCAATTATTATCCAAGCTATCAAAGACATCCATATCTATACCAAAACTGTAAGGGATCTATGTCTTAAGAAATCGGGTAGAAAAAGGAAAGATCCTTAGAAAATCCATGTCTTGAGAAATTTTGTAGATATCATGTTAGGGAACATTATTGTCCCTAAGTATACAAATCCTAGTAGTCTAGTAGTGGACGCTAAGATTAATGGAACCCTCATTAAGAATACTTTTATAGAATTAGGGGTAGAAATCAATTTCATGACAAAAGAAACAATGCAGTTACTTTAGTTAGTCAACCTCAGGCCCATACAAACTGTTCTATGGATAGCTAATAGATCAACAGTCAAACCTGAGGGAATTATTGAAGACCTAGTTATTGCATTAGATTCTTGGGAATATCTTGCAAAATTTAATGTGTTACAACCAAACGTTAATCTTGTAGGTTACCCACTCATCCTAGGCACACCTTAGTTAGCTACAACTGATACATTTATAGGTTGTAGGTCTGGAAAAATGATAATACCCAATGGGACAGTCACTAAGAACTTGGTTCTTTATCCATCGGCTCAACCTTATGCTGACCTTGAGCAAACTATTTGGCCCAATTTGGATGAGGAAGATAAATATTCTCTACAAACACTGATGACTATAGAGCACAATCCCCAAATTATATTCCATAGTGGCAATCCTCTCAAAACTAATGGTCACCATAATGGCATGGAAACTAACAGTTGTAGAATCCAGATGAAAGCTACTCGTAGCCACAACAATCTTTACAACAACAGCTAGCCATTATTCCAAACCTAGTAGTATCTACCTTTGCACAACCAAAAGCACCATAATTTCTTACTCAACCTTCACCAAACCCTAACAATAAGTGTGTTCAACATGCTTATACTAACGAACCTATCCAATACCCAACCTATGCATTTGAGGTTAGTGATGTTCACCTACATTTAGGAAAAATTCTTGTTGGACAATCATCTCCTCATATTATAAAACTTTTTTATGAGGAACCAACAATTGAAACTACTGACCATTCAAATAAACAACCCGAACAAAACAAACTACATCCAAAAATCACAAACAAGGAACCACCATTCCCAAAAAAGTTGACCACTCAAAAATTTCACTCTGAACCTAAATTTGACTTATTGAGTTAGTTGAAGAATATTTATGTCAAAATTCCCTTGATCCAAGTTATCAAGGGAGTATCCATCTACATAAAGACTATGAGGGAACTATGCCTAAAAAATCCAAGAAGGAAACTAAAGGATTCACAAACTATCCATGTTATAAGATAGTTGGTTGACATTATGTTGGAAAACTTAGATGTCCTAAAGTATTCAGGCCTCAATAGTTTTGTTGTAGATGTGCAGATTAATAGCACACTCATCAAGAATACTTTGATTGATGTAGTAGCATCAATCAATGTGATAACAAGAGAAACAATGAAAAACTTCAACTAATGGATACGAGGCCTACATTCATAGTTTTACAAATAGCAAATAGATAAACATTAAAACTAGAGGGTATTATTGAAGATTTGGTTATCACATTGGACTCATGGGAGTACCCAACATACTTCATGGTCTTGCAACCTAAGGCCAACTTAGGAGGATACCCATTAATCCTAGAATGACCATAGTTAGCTACAAAATATGTATTTATTATATGTAGATCTCACAACATGATCATTTCTAATGGGAATGTGACAAAAAAAATTGGTCCTCTATCCCCCTGCACAACCTTATACAAAATTAGAATAGCTTGCCTGACCAAGTTTGGAGGATGATGACCAATACTCTTTACAAACACTTATGACTATTGAACAAATCCCAATGGTCAAGATTCAGGATAATGATGAAATTATTTATAATATCATACAAAACTCTGATGGGATGGAACCACAACAACACTACTGTCTATCATGTTTGCATTGGCCATTGCATAATATTATACCTACAATAGCATATAAATCTATTTTTTAATTATTCCATACACTACTTCCACATAGTTGTAACCTTAATATATCAGGATTAGATGTTTCTTTTGTCTTGACTTTTTCCATACGTATAGAAATAACATTCGACAAAACACTCAATGTTCATAATCAATTGACAGTTTCCCAACAATCTCAATTGCTTAAGATGTTGCAAGTTCACAAATTAGTATTTGTTTGGGAATACCATGATATTAAGAGAATATATCCTAATATTTGTGTGCATAAAATATGCATTAATGAGGGATACAAACCAATTAGGTAGCCACAACAAAGGATGAACCCAACCATGCTAGATATAATGAAAATAGAGTTGTAGAAAATATTAAATGTAGGGTTCATATATCCTATATTAGATAATTAGTGGGTTCCTCACTGGTGATAGTAATTAAGAAAGGTGGAAAGTGGAGATTTTGTATGGATTATAGAGAATTAAATACAACGATGAGGAAGGATCATTTCCCTCTTCATTTCATTAATCAGGTGCTAGACTCATTGGTAGGAAAGAAACACTTCTCTTTCTTAGATGGGTTTAGTGGTTACAATAAGATATAAATAGCTCTTGAAGATCAAGATAAAATCGCTTTCACATGTCCATGGAGTACATATTCCTACGCGGTCTTGCCATTTGGGCTATGCAATGCACTTGCAACATTCTAAAAAGTTGTTCTGAGCATATTTTCATATTTTTTCCATGGCTATAGAAATATACATGGATGACTTCACCATCTATGGAAATTTCTATGAAAATGAACTATCCAACTTGGAGAAAGTCCTTCAAAGGTTTCAATCTATCATGATATATCTCTAAAATAATGATGATGATTGAAGGAGTAGTTTTGGGACACTTTGTGTCACGAAGGGGGATTTAGGTGGATCCTAATAAAATAGAAGTGATATCCACTCTACCTACCCCCAAAATAAAAAATATGTGAGAATTTTTCTTGGCCATGCAGGATACTACAAGAGACTTATTAATGATTTCAATAAAATAGTAGTTCCCTTATTTGTCCTCCTATCTAAGGACATGAAGTTTAAATGGACCACCGCCTTCCAAGAAAATTTTGAAGCTCTTAAAACATCTCTCATAAGGACACCTTTTTGAGAGTACCTAATTGGATAGTTCCTTTCCACATAAGTACATATGCTTCTGAGTTTTCCTTAGGTTCTATTTTAGGACAAAAGGAAGTTAATTTGGAGTATGCTGTTGATTACACCAGTAAAAATATTCAAGCTATTGAGATCAATTACATAGTTACAAAGAAGGAAATGCTAGTAGTAGTTCATGCAATTAACAAATTCAGACACTATATCACTGGTTATCATGTCTCTGTTCATATTGATCGTACAGTAATATGATACTTAATAAACAAACCAATGGTTGGAGGATACCTTGTTAGGTGGTTATTATTGTTGCAAGAGTTTGATATAACTATTATGGATAAACCAGGTAAAGTAAATGTGGTAGCTAATTTTCTATCCAGACTACATATGAAAACATAAGAAGAAATTATGGATGATTCTTTTCCTGATGAACACCTATTTCCTTAATAGTGCACACACCTTGGTATGCAAACATAGCTACCTACTTGGTTGTAGACAGGATACCCCCACATCTCTCACCAAGGGAAAGGTGTCATTTAGTTGAACACAAATTTCTATATCCTTGGGTGGCTAACTATCTATTTTATATAGGAATTGATAATATAATGAGAAGGTGCACGAGGGAAGATAAAACTTATGATATTTTGAAGGTTTTTCATGATGAGCCTTATGGAGGGCACTTTACAGCCAAGACCCTCAAGATTCTAAACATTGGTTGCTATTGGCCAATGCTACATAAAGATGCAGTCAAGTATACAAGAAGGTGTGATTGTTGCCAAAGGATGGGTAGACCTGCAAGGAATGATGAGATTCCCCTATAGCCACAATTGGTCATTACACTATTTGATAAATGGGGACTGGATTTCATTGGATCAATATCTCCCACCTTCAATAATAAAGAGTATATATTAAGTCTGTACTAACTATCTAACAAAATGGATGGAGATTAAAGCATTACAATTTTATAGAGATGGCAAGGTTGAAACATTCTGATCTATTAGGAAATATTCACAAGGTATGGAGTGCCTAGGGAGATAATCACAAATCAAGGACCACAATTCACTTCAGATTTGATTATCCATCTAGTCAAAGAATATGAGATCAAATATAAAAATTCAACTCCCTACCACCCATAATAAAATGTGCAAGTTGAGGTTACAAGTAAGAAAATTGAGGCCATCCTAACAAAGACAATCCAATTACATAGGAAGGATTAAGCAACAAGGCTAATAAAATTTGTCTGGTTGTATAAAACTTGGAAGACCGCCATAGGATTTACGCCATATGAATTAGTATATGAGAAAAAAGATTGTCCTTCCCATTGATTTTAACATAAAACACAAAGAATAGTGGTGCAACTTGGAATGGATCTCTTTGAAGCTCAAGAAAACATACTGCACAATATAATTGCTTTGGATGAAATAAGGATGGATGCAATCCATCATACATAAATTGTGCAAAAATAGAGAATCAAATGACATGACCAGTTTATCAAAAACAAAGAATTCCATGAAGGGGAGTGGGCATTGCTCTATGATTCAAGGTATAAGAACTACAAGGGTACATCACAGACAAGGTGGTTAGGTCCTTATGAAATAAAACAATTCTTCCAGAATTAAGTAGTACAAAATTACAATTGATCTGGTCAGATTCTATTTGGTAGTCAATGGACACCGTCTCAAGCTTTATAAAAATCTATTGCATAAAGAATATTTTCTACATGACCTACACCAAAATTTTAAACAAACCTCATGATTATCATATTTAGCATTACTTTCAAATCATGGAGACACAGTTGAATCAACCATTGCTACATCTGTAAATGAGCCAACTAGCTCACTTACTGATACTCAACATGTATGATTCTCACACAAAAAATAAACACATATGCACACACATGTACTATATTTCAAATAAATGGTACGACTAGCAAAATCTATTACTAGATACATACAACAAGTTACAAGCACTTATTCTCATGAAACTTGTAGCAACAACCCTAAGGCACTTATACAAGGGATTTGTTCTACTGCTACCTACAACAACTACCTCCACCCACTACCACTCCACACACAACAATTACCACTCTTATATGACATCATTATAGTCACCTCTACATGTAGTCACTTCAAATTCGACAACAATTCCATGCAACACATCACTTCATTGCAAGTCATTTTCATGCATGTTGCAACTTTGTTCTTCTCTATCTAGATTTTTTTGAACACGTGTCATTGTTAAAATAGTTTCTCTATATGGAAAGGTACTCGTAGTCACCTCCATCTACTCCCATCATTACATATCTCTCAATAGGTTGCTACTTGGTGGAATTCAAATCACATCACATATGCCACCTTTTCCATCATCATAGCTATTATAGGTCTTTTTCATATTATAAACTATGATTACCATTAACTCTATTAATTTTCTCTGAAATTCATCCTCATACAAAATTTAATTTATATTATATCCATATCTGTAATACTTTAAAACTACATTTCCTTCATACTCCCCTCATCCCTTGTCATTTGAGGATAAATTAAATCTTTCAGTTGGGGGGAGGATTCCACATTAATTACATATGTGGAGAAAATATTTGGGTGTCAAGTTGCATATACCAACTTAATTTTTTTTGCAATCACAAAAATAGAGATTATAACATTTAGACATGCAAGAATTAAGGCATAAACAAGTAGATTGAAGTAGAATTTGTTTGAAGAATGTTACAAAACTTCAAAATGGGGGGATACATCATCATAAGAGAACCATTAGTCCATAATTTACTATTACAAGACCAACTATATTTATATGTTTTTCAACAAGTTGGATGGTTGGATTACTTTCATCATCTTACAACATTAAATGAGGCAATGACAACAATTTTCTAGCACATTACAAAATGATGAATCCATAGTAAGAGGTTTAAGAGTGGACGCATTTGAGGTAATAGTTATAGAGGTCTTTGGATTGCCTATGGTTGGAGTGGAGTTTCTAGTATGAGTAGATACAATTATAGCTCGAAATGAATTTATACAACCAAGAGAGGATTTAATTTCTCATCTCCAAGTATTAAATGACTTTCTCGACCATGGTTATGGGAATTTGTTGTTGTTATACATAATTTAATATTTGACATATGATGGTAGATATTATCTTTTGTACACAATACATTTTAAACTCTTAAGTCAACTTTACCATCAAAAGCTGGAGAATGTCTTGAATTTCTTGTATAACTTGTTGAAGCATATGTTTTCCGAGTACAAAAGAAAGAGAAACTAGCATGCCTTGTCTCATTATTGTTTGGTTACTTTATTGATAAAGAGAAGCCTTAGAACCTAATTCCATGATATTTCTTGGGAAAACTTTCTAGCATGTTATAACATAAATGACATACCTTTGAGGCTAGGGCTCGATGAAGTAAAAGGTCTCATGAGGTTAATGAGTCATTTTCAAAAAGGGAAGAGGAACATATATCCTCTTCCCCACAAGTTTCATCTCCTACCCACAATAGCAACACACAACTAGAGCCATAGATGTAGGAAACCCAACTTGTAGCCTCTAGAGCACAACCCACAACACCTGCAAAGTCATAAACCTTTGTTGCAATAAAAAACCATTCTATGCCCAAGAATAATAAAGGAAAACATATATCTTCATCTTTTCCATCTAAAAAGAATAAAAAAAGACCTATTTTTCCTAAAAGGTGATCACACCACCTTAAGAAAAAGGGAATTGTAAGAGGGAAGGCCCATTCTGGACAAGAAAAGGTCATGATGATAGAGTTTGAAATAGAGTGAAAAAAAAAGAAAATTTATCTAATGATCGAATAATACAAAAGCCTAAAATTTATTTATCTAAACACCAATTCAAATTTTGAATATGAAGAGGATTTATTTATAACAAAGAAGAAACCCAAACCTCCTAACAGTCCAACAAACCAAGAGGAATTCACTTCCCCAGCTGAGACTGGTGAAGAATTATTTTTGAAGGATGAGAAGGAATTACTTTTGATAGGTAGAGATGAAGTTAATGAGTTGTAGGCAACTTTGCAAAAAATTAAGGAACTAGAATAGATAAAGGGTTACCAACAAAAAGAGATTAGGTTGGACAAAAAGGCTAAAGAATTAGAAAATCAATTGCATGTTTATCAGTAACAAGGAGTAGGTTTGGACAAGTTGGACAACTTGGCCATCATAAAAATAAATAGGAAAACTCTAAAACTCAAAGAGCAGAATGTTGCCCCAACAACACCAAAAACCCTACTCTAGTTATCCTTGGGATAAAATTATGGAATAAAATGGAAGAGCTTTCTCAGTCACAAAGAAAATGGAAAAATGAAAGATCATAATTGATAGTGACACATATAGAGAAATTGAAAATAAGAACTTAAAAATTCAAATATTAATGGTAAAAATTGAAGAATTGGTTGATAAGACTGTTCAGGTCATGAAATACAGATCACCTGCTAGGGTATATACCTTATTTTTGCAAGATTTTTTTTGAGTTTCTAATTCAGCCAATTAATTAGTGATCTTCCAGTTTCATTATTATCATCAACATTGTTCTTAAAATCTTATCAACCACAACAAACATACAAGATCAATTGTGTGAATTTTATTTGCATAATTTGGTCATTCCATATGATACTACCTAAAACCCACTAATTTTTGTGGGAGATATTCAAATAAAGCATTAGCTTCATTCATTTGAAATGCACATAAGAGAGGTCAGCTATGATAACATTACAATGAGAGGGAGAAGTCATTCCCTCTAAACATGAGAGTAGAAGCAGAAGATCCCAATGAGGTAGTTGAGGAATGGATTGACCTGGTCAAAAAACCCAAGGTGGGAAAACAATCTTGAAGTAGAAAGAAAAATATTACAAAACATATCAAGAGCTAGTAGCTAGAATAGGAAGAGAGACACTCACATTCTCCTAGGATAGATGGAATGAACTAACACATGAATTAAAAAATAAAGAGCCCCATTCTATTTTTAACTACTTGGCAATAGTCATAAGGGAACATAAGTACATCAAAGCTTCCCTAGAACACCAGATCAGTTGGTTCCCTCTGAAATTTCATCCTCCCCTTCTCTTGTACTCAATTTTGCATTGGACAAGAAGGTGGAAAGAACAAGGGGCAGTAGAGCAAGCCAGATGGGAAAGAATATTTGCACAAGAATGGTTCTACCTAAAGCAAGGGGAAGGAATCATTGACACTTGGACTATAGAGAAACTATATTACAACCCTGAACTACTTGAGGACAAGCAAAATGCTAAGTTGGAGGGAATAATGAGCCATAGAATTATCCTATTTTCCTTATTTGAGTTTCATACTTTTTATAATATTTCTGATAGTTTCAAAGACATTACCCAAACCTTTCCACTTATTTTAAGTATTAAAGCATTAAGAATGATATGTTAGATTGATAAATGATTGTGTGAATCTATGAATGTCAATGGAATTTAATAAAGTTTTATGTTGATTATGGTTATTAAATATGGAAAGGTTCCTTTGAAATAAACTATCCCCTACAATGAAGGATCTATCAACTTGCAGCAAAGGGACTGTCAACCCATAGTAAAAGAATGCTTGTCCACCACAAACAAAGAGTGTGATTGCCTACAACACATGTAGCTTTTTGTAGCTGATGGAGGCAGTGGTTGGAGACTGTGAACTTGATTTATTTATGGATCATTCTATCTTTTTATTTTATGCTATAATTAGTTCATGGAGAAAAAATATGTTTGTAATAATAGTGGCCATGACTTGTAATAGGTTTTGCTTTGTTAGGCACATCTTCAGTTATAACCATCTTCTTTAAATATGTAGAATCCTGATATGATTCTAACACTCTTATCTCCACTAGATTTTTATTACATATTTAAAATAAGACCTAGTCCTCTTCTTCTATTTTTGGGAGAGTTAATAGTTGCTTACATTTCATTTTCAATCCAAGAATAATCAAACTCTCAAAGATCTTGTATATATGTTTGACCTTGTGAGAGGTCAAAAAGATAGATATTATGTGCTAAGTATATTTGAATATAAGTACTATTCCCATCAATTTGATACTCTATTCTTAGTTCATCTATTCAAATCACAATAAAGATAGATATAGTCTTTTCCATGAGTCATTGAGTTAAGATTTAAAGAGGATATTGTGGGATTGCAATAACTCAAGCAAGGGCCACTTGAGGTATTGCAATACTCCTTGTAGTTTAGATTATTAATTATGGTAGAAAGAATTGATAAATTAAATTTCCTGGTAAATACACTTAAATTGAATTGTTAGATAATGATTGATTGTTATTATAGTAAATTGTAGCATAGTTGAGTGGTTAAGTTACCATCTTCACAAGAGTAATTACCTATAATAGTTATTATAGTTACCCACAAAAATTCTTATTCATCTAAAATCATTTCTAGATAGAGTTATTTTGGTCATTTTTCTTTCAATTATAATTGCTTTTGTTACTCTTCTACACACAAATGATTAGGAGGATTTGGAATTCTTAACTACACATATAGTGTTAACATCATATGAAGATTACAATTCCTTGGTTGATAAATTAAATGAAGCACCTTTAGGACAATGAATTGCTTAATAAGGGATCCATTAGTCCGCTAAGTTGAATGTATGCATTGTCTACATCAATTGATTGAGCATAGATGGAGCTATACACTAGCTTGTTGTTCAACCTATATCCTAAATCAGAAAATGACTAATAAACAACAAAATCAACATAACCTACAACAAAAAAATGTAGGATAAAATGTGCGGAATAACCCTTAGAGACAAGCTCAAAGATTTTCTCCAGTCCGATAGCCTTTAGGAACTGAAAAGTGTAGGAAAATAGATTTCTTTGATATTCCCAATTATCTAAAAATAATCTCAAGTGACATCAGAGGAAAAATTCCAAAATTTTAGGGCAATGCAATAACAAAGGAAGAGCACTTAAGATACTTCATCAATGTCATTGATGAATATGAAATTGAACATGAAGATTTGATGATGAAGATATTTGTGCATTCTTTGGAGGAAAGTGCTAAAAAAGGGTTCGAAAAAAATTCTTGACAATAGTATCTCCACTTGGGAAGAATTCTTGGAGGCTTCCAAATGTAGGATGGGGATATGATTGATCTAAAATTTTCTATCCATGAGCTCACCACCATCAAGAAGAGCATCAACGAGACTATGACTGACTTCATCTATAGTTTCATAGAAAGGTACCCCAAAATTTGAAGCCTAATGAATCTATGTGTCTTGTATTGTCTTGTGGTGCCTTTGATTCTAAGATAGGATATTTATTAAGGGATAAGAATCCTCAAATTCTTAAAGAAGCATGCACAATAGCCATAAATATTGAGAGTAATATGAGGGAAACTGATAAATAATTGAAAAGGGTTGATGTGAAGTTTTCACAACCAAATAGAATTGTGTTGAGTAAACCTCTCTCAACTAAGGATAAGTTGGATAAAATAATTAAGAGTTATGAAGGATTTATCATATGAGATTGCACAAAATGATAGGGGGTTGCCACCTTATGATGCATCAACACATTTCAATGAAGGGAAACAACAACATAACAATCCCTATAATATTGATTGGTCTAAGAGGCTACAATAAGATAAACGGGTTTCCCTAAAGCATGTGAATTTTTGAAAACATGAAAAGGATACACTTGATTTCTTAAAGAGGGAGCATGTGAATTATCGAGAGGATAATTTATGGTGTGAATCTTGATTCCTACATCATAATCCATTGAATTGTGTCATTGTACTTTATTTGAACAAGGAGGATAAATTTCCAAATGAGGATGGTGGTACAAAATATTATGAGGAAAATATTGACTAATTTGATGAGTTGGTCTATGGTCAAGAAAGGGTTACAATATGTCATGATATTCTTAGATTGAGTGACCAAATTTTTCAATGTGAAATTAATATTGGTCGGTTTCAATATCAACTTCCTACTCGTGATTTTGAGCATTTAAAGACTCTCATGCAATAGATATACAAGAGAGCATGACCATCAAACGAGGACATCAAGGGTCTCATTGTGTTGTGGTTATCTAAGTTCATAGTGGTCATAAAATTAGGAACAAGTTCATCCTAGTGTAGGGGCAACAAACGAACAAATAAAGTGTGAAGGTTCTAAGGTTTGATGTTGATAAAAAAAATATTGGTGGAGTGGATGATAAAAATTTACAACCAAGGAGGTTGTTGATAAAATAAAAAACCCTGAGTAGCCAATAAAGAAAAAGTATATGCCTAATATCAAAAATCAATATGTGCAATTAAGTGGAAATGTTATCCAAGGAGAAAAGACTGATAATGTGAAAGAAAGAAGAAAAAAAAGGAGATATCACCCAACCATGTGCTTGTAGTTGTTCAAAACAAAAAGGAAGTAAAACGTCACATAGTTGTTCCTTCAACTCAATCGAGGTCTTCCATTCCAAATATGAATGAGATAACCATAAAACCTATTGTGCCTTTGCCAATATACACTATGATTGATGTTGGATAGATTTTGAGCTAAGTGAGGATTTCTCTACCTTTATCTAAGGCTCTTAGAATTCATGAGCATAGAGAAAGGGCTCCATGTCTTCCATTTTTCTATTGTTCTTGAGCAACCAACTAACACCCAAAGGAATAAGACAAGACAGAGGAAGAGGATATTACAGAGGTTTACCTTAGTGCCTCTATGGTGAGCAATCAAATAAGTGTTGATCCCTTTTACACCACTTTAATCATTAATGGTTGGTTTCTCCATAATTGTATGCTTGATTCAAGTACGTCTAGCAATGTTATGCCATTTGAGACCTGTAGTGTAGAAAAATGTATCCCTTTACATTTTCACACTTTGTTTGGGTCCTCCTAATTAAAATGGACTTAATTATGCCTTAATAATACCTATTATTCATTTACAAGCCTACTAAATTACATGTTTCGAAGGGGAAACCCGACAATAATTAATTCCAATACATAACACTTTACCTTGAGCAATGTGTGTTCCAGGAATAGGGAATTGGGACCCATTCACCCATGGGTGAATGAGTACTCCCTAGGCCTTTGAACCTAAATTTAAAATATTTTTTTGGTGGTATTTTAAGGTCCCCAAATCCATATTTCAACATTGACTTGTAATATTTGAATTTCGGGAAATTAAGGATAGATACCTATAAATAATAGGTTATTTTATTAAATCAATCCTAGAATTTTTTCACAAGAAGATAGAGTTTTTATGCAAGCATTCCTATAGAAAATTTGGTGAACAAGAGCATTCAAGAGTAGATATATTAGAGATTTATTGCAACATTCAAGATCCAATCATCATGTCAAAGTCTTCTTGCATCATGCATGTTTTTGGCGCTAACATTGTGATGTAGGTTTGAAGATCAAGTTCAAGCATTCAAAGCATTATCTCAAGCATCAAGATCCACATCCATTGAAACCATTTCATAAAAGTTGCAAACCTTCCAAGATCTTCATTACTAAGGTTTATTCAAGGGTTTGTTAAATTGAAACATAGCATTGTTCATTCTTCATTTCTTTCATGCTTTCATTATTTCAATTCAAGGTTTGATTACCAAAATGGGGTTTGACCAAGGCAAACCCACATTCACCAAAAACAAACAATCTATTTTCCTCTTGTGTCTCTGTTGTAGATTTAGGTTGAAGAAGGATTGAAGACCTTTTGAAGAGCAAGTTTGGAAAAGTTGCAAAAGTTGTCAAAGTTGTTGTCAAATCATGGAATCTCACCTACAAATCTGATTTTTGAATTGTTGACATTGAAACTTGGACAAATTAGAAGTTATAGATCAACATTAGAGGCTCTTGAAAGTTGCTTGAAAACCATGACAAAAGAATCATTCACCCATGGGCGAATGAGTCACAGTTTTCCTTTAGAAATTGCCTTTTGGTGACTGGTAAACATCATTCTGCCCTTCTCAGATCTACAAAAAGTTTTTTGTTTCTGTCAATATTGAGCTTTATATTGATTTTACAAGTTTGAATTAGCATACTTAGGTTGATTTTCTATTTTTAGTTTTCTCCCAAAAGTGCTATTTGAACTTTACCCCCATCCTCAAAGAATAAGGAAATATGAATATTCTCACATTGAGTTGATTCACCTAAGGGTTGTTAGTCAATTCTTTGTGGGGATCTCATTTCCTAATGAAATAAAGGAAAATAGGCCTATCTATATCATTTGGTGAATTCCCTTTCATACCACACAAATAAACTCTAATTTTCGTTGTTTCATTTTGGTGAACTCGACTTTTGAGCATCATAAATTTTTGATTTTGGAGTCCATTTCAAACCCTAGATCTAGGGTTTGTATTACTTTACACTGCATTGCATTCATTTGCATCTTATTTAGGGTTGTTTCTTGCATTAACTTGCATCTCATTTAGGGTATTAGGTTTTCATTTTTTTGCATTCTTTAAAATCTAGAAAATTCAAAAATCTTAGTAGTTTTGCATAGTGTTTACATAACATTGTATGATCAGCCATTTACATTAGAAAATTGAATCAAATTTGCATTTCAAATTAGATCTTTTTGCTTGTCATTTAGCATTATTTTGCACTTGCATTTAGATCTAATTTTCTAGAAATCTGAAACTCTAACCACCTGTTTGAAACCAGAATCTGAAAAAAAAGAAGTATCAACTTAGAAATTTGTAATTTGATTTTTCAAAACCTTGAAGTGAGAGCCATTCTCCCATGGGTGAATGAGTCCCTGATCAAGGCTTTTTTTGCATTTTTGAGCATCAAAAACACTATTTCTGCATTTTGTATTCTTGCATTCAGTTTGTTATTTCAATTTCGATAATTTCTATTTTTTGAAATCATTTATATTAAGGTTAATTTGTCAAAATTGATGCATTGTTTGAATTCAAAATTGTATTTCAAAAAGACAATTTTCAGGTTTTTGCATAGCATAATCAAAAAGTTATCTTGCTTAAAATCTAGAAATTGCATTTTACATACTTGCATTGCACTTTATATTCTAGGGTGATTGATTGCATTCTCCATTTTGGGTGCACCTTGGGTTTGTGAAACTTGTATGAGCTTCACAACTTGGTGTCCTATTGCCAATATTATCGTGAGACAAAGTTTGAGACTCATGTCATCCCATGATACATCACTCACCATGGATCTTGTGTTTTCTAAATCTTTCACTCATAGTGTTGACACTAGTCAACCCACTATGGACCAAACCCTTGACACTTCATTTCCTATGACCTCCTTACCAAAAACTAATGTCACTAATATTGAATCAAGGGTTACTAATGTACCTCAAGAGAACCTAATAAGAATGGACGAAGAGGTAGAGAAATTGCAAAACTTTGTGAGTTCTAAATACATCGTTGGTAATGCGGTTCCTATAATAGAAAACATAAGAAAGTTGATTAAAATTGAACTAGGAATAGAAGTTGTGTGTAGCTTAAATCACATCATTACCAACCATTTCCCTACAATGACTAGTTGTGCTCAAGCTTTGGGATATACTTAAAGTCAAGGTAGAAATTCAATTCCTCCTTCCACAACCATGATCTCTATTCTGACATACACTAATCCAACTATTGCTACAACCATACAACCCACTAGCAATGTCCATACTACCTTAGGTATTTCCACTGGGAATACCTCTAGCTTTGTGCATTCAAATCTCGTATCTCCTCACCCATCTCCCCTCACACATTTACAATTCACTTGTCCTCTAAACACATATACACCTCCACCTTATTCACCTCCATCTCACAACACAAACAATGATCCTGTCCTTAACCAACTCTTGCAAAGTGTTTTATCCCTCGAACAACAAATTATTACATTGAATCAAAATCAAAATGGCCAACCCTCACAATATGTCAAAAGAAACCCCTTATCCTTTGAGATATTGAGAACACAAATTCCACAAGGTATAGAGATTCCTAGATTTTAGAAATATGATGGGAAATGAGATCTTATTATTCATGTTTCTACATACACAATCTTATGTAGTGACTTCATTTTTGAGGATAAACTCTTGGCTAAACTCTTCCCTAGATCCTTGAAAGACATTGCCTTGGAATGGTTTTGTTCCTTACTGAATAATTCAATATGTTCATTTAATGAAATTATTAATGCCTTAATCATTTCCAAGTGCACATGGGTCCTAAGATGACCTTAGCAAATTTAATGAGATGTAAGCAAAAAGATGATGAAAAGGTCAGAGACTTTATCACTCGTTATCAATTGCTTTATGCACAAATCAACATTAAGATTCTTGATCCTAATCTTCAATGAATGTTCATTGAGAATTTGTAAAATAAACTTCAAGATAAGATTGAGATGATGAAATTTCCCTCTTTCACACAATTGTGCACTACCCTTCGTGATTACCAAAATTCGATTAGTAGTCGTGAAGTGAAAACTCCCTCTAGCCATCCTGAAAAATATGAATCTGTGCCTCAAAACAACTATCAACCATTCAAGAAACAAAATAAGGGATTTTTACAACTTAATCCCCCTTAACCAACTTGTTACAACATGTTTTGTAGTTACTAAGTTACTTTTACAAGTCCATGAGTAAAAATGTTGATAAATGGAAATTATTACTTTAATATGTTTACCAGTTGAAAGAAATACTGATATATGCAATAAAATGTTATTGATTTCAAAGGAATGAATATGTTTTGTATTGAAGAAATGTAATGAAATAATATGTATTACAATGTGAACATTCTAATGCTTTGTTTTATGATGAAAATGGATTTAATATGAACATCTAACTACCTTGATGTTGTACTAAGCTGAACGCAAGAATAGGTCAAACCTCCGAAAGAGAGTGAAAGTATCACTCAGGAGAGGGGCTTGGTTTGGTAACCCTTAATAAGACCTAAACTGAGCTTTCACACACTCACACTAGTTTAGTGAAATAAAGTCAATAGTTTGGGAAATGGCAAGTTATCCATAGCCATGTAGAGTAAGATTTAGAAGATGTTATGATCTTGTTTGTGAATGTTTTGATTCAGGTTATGTGTTTGAGTCTCTTGTCTTATGTGAGTTCTTCATTATGTGTTTATATTTATTCAATGAGCTACATATATACACTTTGTGTATATATGTTGATCAATGGGATTGTGAATATATGTGTTTAAATGTCAAGGATGATATACATATGTATATATATATGTATATGTATATATATATACATATACATATACATATACATACATACATACATACATACATATATATATATATGTATATGTATATATATATATATATGTATGTATATGTATGTATATATATGTATATATATGCATACATCAATATGTGAAATATATGAGAATATGTGTATGTGTATTCATATATTGAATAATGCATCTTATAAACTTCTAAATTATGGTATACATATAGATATATATACATATCATGATATATATAATATATATATATTAAATATATATTAATGATTACAAATAGCACTATAATGTTAAGCGCATCATATGACATATATAGCGCAACACTTTGAGTGAAGTTTTTGTTAATCATCAAAGCATTAGACCATAGTATAACCAACGCTTAAAGTCAGCAATGCATTGTCTTTTCCCAACACTTATAGAGTGCTTGAAATTAAGTTAGAACCCCCCCATGTATCTTGATAACATATAGTGTCTATCTTAGCTCATGAGAACACTTTTAAATGCCAATGAAAAATGAAGTAAATCACATATATAGCGCAAGATATATAATTTATAATGTGGCATAGTAAATAAGGATAACGCTTATATAAATGGCATTGGCATTGCATTATGTGAATTAAATGATGTTTATACATGCCAAGGCAATGCATAACCATAAGTAATGGCTAAAGTATTTAAAGTGTTGAGTATTATGAATAAGAGCAGTGCTATGTAAAAGTGCATGATTTCATATGCCAACTAACATGTTAAGTAAACTGCCAAAGAGTAAGTCAAATGCAAAGGAAAAGATGAATATCCACGTAGGGGAAACTTTGAACCAGTCATTGCAAATAGTAGCCAAAGGAATAGGGCACATAGGAAACAATGTGGTGCCAACTTGTGAGAAGTATGAATCGATTTGAAGTCTGATTTGCAATTTGAATTCTGGATTATGAAGCATTATGCAATATGAGAAATGGTCAGGAGTGCAGCTGGCCAAGTAAGTCGACCTATAGAAGAAAATTACCTTGCATTTCTAATTATCATACTTGTTCATTTGAGTAAAGCGACTCATTCACCATGGTTGTGTATGTGTTTACTGTACAATGATTATAGCTGCAACCTTTTCTTAATCTTGTTGAGTCAAACCTTTTGAGTTCAAAAGTGTCATTCTTGATACCCTATTTCTATCATTTAGTTGATGAACTTTGTGTATAAATATAGGTGCTATCTACCTCAATAGGGACACATATTTTCATTCTTGCTATGATTTTTTGAGTTGTTATTATTTGATTTCTAATTTTAGAGGGTTTTTGTGAGAGGTTTTAAGAGAGACTTCGAGAGAGAGAGGGAGAGAATTTTGGAGATTGGGAGTGATAATTGTTGAGTTGCAAGTTGATTGTGGGGAAAGCTAAGCTAGGAATTCAGTATGATCAATTGGAGCTTTGCATAACTAGGCATGCTTATTTCTACTCTTTTATGCTTTATATGTTTTTAAAATATTATAGATCTTTGTTCCCCTTGTTTTGGAAAATATTTTTAATTGTTTATTATGGAAAGATTATTGATGAGTCTAGTTATTAATAAACCTCGTCATAGGGATATAAGGATATATTCTATATAATAGATTATGAGTGTTTAAGTTATTAGATTATTGTGTGAGGGGGAAGGAATCCATCAGAAAAATGATGTGAAAAACAAGATCAAAGTGCAATATTGAAAATTAGAAACTAATCTAATTCAAAAACACTTAATCTATCATATTTCATCACTCATGAAATGAACAAATCTAAGCTATTTGAATGAAATGAGATCCTAAGATTAAAAAAATGAATTCAAATAACAAAAGACAAGATTACCATCCCATGTTGGAGTGTATTTGCATGATGTTGGATTGTTCGTATCATTGCAAAGCCTCCATTGCTTGGTGAAAAAGCTTGATGATCGATTGTTCTTGAAGAAATGATGAAGCTCTCTCAATGGTGATCTTGATAGCACTTCTTTGCATAAGGTAAGTTGAAATTCTGGTCATTATTTGTGAAGAGAAAGGTTTGTTATATAGAAAAAAACATTTTTGAATTGACAGTCAAGATCACGTTGAAGAATATTCAAATCAATGGTCAAAATGAGTTGAGAGGATTTAGACATGAGGAAATTGTGCAAAGTTGATTGCACAATTAGGGTGATTGAAGAATAGATTGTCTAGTTAAGATTTTGATTGCTTAGTTAGCAATTGATTGATCAGTTAGGGTTGAGTTAGGAATTAGATGGTTGAGTTAGCAAAATTAGATTGCTTAGTCAACAACCATAATTTGCTCAATCAGAAAGTGGGTGAGGAATATGAATTAATTGATTTAATTAATTAATTCCTTTTTAGAGTTCAACGTGTAAATCAATTTTGACTTTTGCAAACAAAGTTGCATTAGTTTGATTTGATTTTTGATAAATGATTTGAATAGTTTGATTTAATTATTCAAATTTTGAAGGAAAGTGAGTTAATTAAATTATTATGATTTAATAATTTAATCAACTTTAGGAGATAATGCATGCAGAGATAATGAGATAGTTAACTAAATAGATTGTTTTAGTCAACTAGAAGAAAGTATTTGTTACGTTTGAGGAGATTGTGCATGAAGAGATAATGAGACAATTAACTAAATAGATATTTTAGTCAACTGATTTAGAAGAGCTAGTTAAGTTTTTGAGGGAAATTAATTAATTAATTAATATCAAGAAGAATGTGCACATGTGAATTTGACTTTAATAAATAAAGTTTATTTATTAAAGTGATGGTGTTGAATGAATTAAATAATTTAATTTATTTAATTTGGAAAGGGGAAAGTTGTTTAATTAAATAATTATTGATAATCAATTAATTAAATTAGAAGAATATGTGGGGTTAAATAATTAAAATAATTATTTAGTGTAGAAGTTGAAAGAGGATTAAATGAAGAGTTAACTAAATATAATGCATGCAAGATAATTGAATAGTTAACTAAATAGATTGGTTAGTTAAGTAAAAGAATAATTAGTCCATGTGGAGAAGATAATTAATTTAAATTAATTAATTAATATTAAGAGGAACATGCATGATGAATTGTTTTTAATAAATAAAAGATTACTTTTAAAAGGGATGATGTTGAATGGGGATTAAATAATATTTAATATTATTTAATTTATGAGGGGGGATTGATTGATTTAATTAATCAATTCTTTTTTTGGATTTGAACGTGAAAATCAAGTTTGACTTTTGCAAACAAAGTTGCATTGGTTTGAATTGATTTTGATGATATTTTGAATAGTATTATTCAATTTATTCAAATTAATCAACTTTAGGGGAATAAAGTTAATTAGTGATATAATTAAATAATTGACATTATTTAATTAATCATGAAGAACAAAGTTAGATTAGGACTATATTAAATAAATGAAATTTATTTAATTGTTTGAATTTGATGAAAACACGAATTAATTAAATAATGTTGTATTATTCAATTAATAGCAAAAATTAGGTTTTTAGGATTTTATTAAATAAATGAAATTTATTTAATTGGTCGAAAATGATGAAAAAGTGAATTAATTAAATAATGTATTATTATTTAATCAATAGAGGAAATTTAGGGTTAAAATGCTAGTTCGCAAGTTAGGACAATTTTAGGTGTCTACATTTTTCCCCTCTTTGAGACAAAGTATTGGTTGCTTTGTTTCAAAGAACATTTCCCTGGTATGCCCTAGGCGCAAGAGTTGCCCCAATATGCCCCAGTATAACCTAGATGGGATAGCCTGGTGCCCCCTTGGGAAATTTGGTAAAAAATTCTGGATAATGAACCAAATTTTCTAATAAGCCGATGTGATGCGTTAAGGACTCACAAAAAAATGGTGAGAAGAAGAAAATGTTAATAAGAAATGAAGAATAGTGGATGTTGTTAGTGGTGATGAGTATTGATTTTCACTTTGCTTTAGAGACTTTGTAGTTTGAACAATCCTTTTTGATATAGCGAATGAATACAATGTGCCCAGGTATTAATGACCAAGGTGACTTTGTATTTATTGCATGGACTTTGACTCTACAAATAAGGAGTTTTCTTGCTCATACCAGACATATGGAAACCCTGCAAGAGTGTATGGGTGAGAAGCTTTAAAAACATGTTAGACCAGTAACACAAGAGGTATTAAGAACCTAACATGTCATTGTTACATAGAATGTTTCAAAGACGACTTCCACACACAAAAAAAAGTAAGTATTCACCATGGTAGTATAACAAGAGTATCCACAAACAACAAATCGAAATGACGCTCAATTACCCCCATTCCTTCTTCTCTAAATCCTTATGGACATCCTTGAAAGATCCTGGCAATGAGCCAATAATGTAAATCACAAAAAATAAGACAACAAAAGATAAAATAATGCCATTATATCACTTGCCATATCTGTTTGGGTTGGGTCTATTATCCGGTGTTGATCATGTCTATCGTAGGAACGAATCCATTAAGACATATCTCAGGATGTTATTGGGTCTTGTCAAAAAGATATGTAGTTGATACTTTGGCCTTGTTTTAGTTTAATTTGCGATCAAATTACCCCGTGATTTTCTGCTTGAAGGCTCCAACTGTTGATGCTTGCTTTATTTGTTTTATTTTTTTTGTCAAAGGGTGAGTGTGACGATTCGTTTATTATGGATGATGTCTTATTGTGAATTGTGATGGCGGACATGGGTCTTTTTTTTTTAAAAAGTTTTATGATGTTGTTTTTGACATTTTCTAGGGACTAACCTAGGGCATTGGGGGCTCATCAAAGATAAGCCTTGCCTACGTTGTACACACAGAGGCTCGTAGTTCACTTGGTTTGAGTGTTTTTTTACTTTTTCTATTCTGTGAATGTTTTTGTTTTTTGGAATTTGTGTTTTTTTTGACTTTTTTTTTTTTTGGATTTTGTGTTTTTTGACCAATTTGAAATAAAGCATGTTGGAAACCTAAGGGGACTAACCTAGGGTCTCGGGGGCTTTCAATCCTTGCCTACATTGTACACGTAGAGACCACGTAGTTCGACCATTTGACTCAAAGCATAAACTATTTTTGGGTAAAACAGTGATAATCTGGATTGATATTCCACTTCTATGTCTAGAGGATATGTTGTAGGAAATCTACTTGAACTAGCTATGAGGTTCAAGAAAATGTTGATATCTTAGACTGTTTGAGTGAAGGAATAACCCAATGTTTTTTTTTTTTATGTTTTTCAAATGTTTTTGTCCTTTTTGCTATTTTGTATGTTTTTGGCTTTTTGATGTTTTCCGTGTTCATGATAGGGTACTCAAAGATCTAAACTATGACAAAATTTTGTGATATTGCCCCTAGTTGTGGACAAGATGACTTTCCTTAATCAATGACAAGCCATGGTTGGATATCCTGCTTTATTATGAAATGAAATGGGTGGATGATGTGGATAGTACGGATAGATAATGATGCAAGTTTATTCAAACATAATGCCTATTTGCCAGGTTTTCACTATGGTACTTGTTCTGAGAGCACTACAAAGTGTTTTTCACTCAGAGAACATTTTATTTCTCTTTACTATTTTTTCTTTTTCTTTTTTTGATTATTTTTGTCCTTTTTTCTATTTTTTTGGATTTTTACCCTTTTGCCTGGGGTATTCTGACATGCTTCATGTGTAGAACTTCTTGAGGTGGTGGCTATTCAGTGGTTCAGCTAAAGGTTCTCCTTCAGGAGTAGCTAACTAATATGCCCCAAAGCCGTAGCTTGCTGTGATGATAAATGGGCCTAATCAGTTAGGTTCAAATTTTCCTTTTCCATCCTGATTGAGTTGTACTTTTTGATTCTCTTTGAGGACTAATTTACCAACTTGAAAATTCTTGTCCTTGATAATTTTGTCATAGTTTCGCTTGAGCCGATTCTGATAAACCTGCAGATGGTTTAACACGCTCAAACATTTTTCATCTAGGAGTTCTAATTCATTCAGTCTAGATACCCTATATTCTTCGTTGCTGACCATGCCTTTTAGTGAAATTCACAATGAAGGGATTTCAAACTCAATAGGCATGACAACCTCTGATCCTTAGACCAAGAAAAATGGTGTGGTGCTAATAGGTGTGTGAATGCTAGTTCGGTAGGCCCATAAGGCTGGGTTCAGCTGTAAATGCCAATCACGAACGACTTCATTAATAGTCTTTTTGAGTATCTTTAGTATGGTTTTGTTAGATGCCTCAGCCTGACTGTTTCCTTGGGGGTAATAGGGTGTGGAGAAGCGATGGTGGATAGAAAATTGGGAACAAAGCTCTTGGACATCATGATTTTTGAATGGAGTTCCATTATCTGTTATTATTGTTTACGGAATTCCATATTTGCAGATGAGATAATTCAAAATGAATTTTGATATCTATTTGTCAGTGATATAGGTCAATGGAATTTCCTCTATCCATTTAGTAAAGTATTCTATTGCTATGACAATGAATTTATTCCTGTTGGATGAAGCGGGTGATCTCTTGCCTACCAAGTCTAATCCCCATTGCGAGAAAGGCCATGGTGTGGTTATAGGTCTCAGTTCTTATGTTGGTGCATGAACAAGGTCACTGTGTTGCTAACATTGTTGACACTTTCTAGAATAATGTATGCATTCCTGTTCCACGGAGGGCCAGTAGTATCCAGTTCTAAGTAGTTTTTGGACTAGGTTAAGTCCACTAGAGTGAGATCCCCAAATACCTTCGTGAACCTCTTGCAAGGCTGATTGTGCTTCTTCTGCATCAAGGCATCAGAGTAACATACCATCTAGACTACGATGGTATAGGGTATCTCCTAAGATGGTAAAACAGGAAGTTCTACGGGTAAAGGTTTTCTTTTGAGTGGTCATTAAGTCAATGGGGATGGTACCATGCTAGATGTAGTCAAAGGTATCTTGGTACCACAGGGAATTAGGACCACCAACAACACATACCAATTCTGATTATGGGATATCGAATGCTGGTACCAACAATTGTTCCATGAGGAACTCATATTTAGGCACATTCTGTGGAATATCAAGTAGTGAGCCTATTGTTGCCATTGCATCGGCAACCCTGTTATTGATTTAGGGAATTTGCTCAAAGGTTATTCTTACGAAGTATTCTTTGAAGCTATCCACCATCCTTTTATATGGCAACAATTTTTCATCCTTTGTCTAGTATTCATCGTTCACTTGTCTGATCACTAGTTGAGAGTCGCCAAAGACTTGTAGCTCTTTTATTTGCCATTCAATAGCTATTTTCAACCCTGTGATAAGAGCTTCATATTCTGAGATGTTGTTTGTGCATGGGAATGCAATCTTGTAGGCCTTGGGTATGCTATCTCCTTGTGGTGTGAGAAATAGAATACCAGCTTTAGATCCGTGTTCTGTATGGTACCCATCAAAGTATAGAGTCCATTGGTCTATCTGCTCTGTCATCAAGATACTCTCATATGGAAAGTCCACTATGAGAGGTTTATGATCATCTATGGGTGCTTCGGCTAGTTGGTTTGCTATAATCTATCCCTTGATAGCTCTCCTATCCACATATTCTATATCAAACTCACTTAGGATCATGACCCATTTGGCTATCCGGCCTGTTAGGGCTGCCTTTGCTAGTAAGTACTTGAGTGGGTCTATCTTAGAAGTCAACTTGAACTTTTTGTTTAAGATGTAGTGTCTTAGCTTTTGTGTTGAAAATACGACTGAGAGACACACTCTTTCAATGGGCGAGTAGTTTATTTCATAGCCCACCAGTGTTTTGCTGATATAGTAGACTGCCCTTTCTTTATTATTATCATCTAGCTGGGCCAAGAGAGCTCCCAGTGCTGCCTATGTGGTAGACATGTAAAGTATCATTTCCTTTTCTGGGATAGGTGGCATGAGTACAAGAGGAGTAAGTAGGTATTTCTTTACTTGTTGGAATGCTTGGTCACATCTCCCATCCCACTTGAAGGTGATGTCCTTATGTAGGAGATGAGTGAAAGTGACATTTGTCTGCCAATTGTGCGATAAATCAACTGATGGATTGTAGTTTCCCTTGTAGGCTCCTCAGCTGTTTTAGTGTCTTTGGTGGAGGCATTTCCATTATTGCTTTTACTTTGGACGGATCTACTTCAATCCCTCTCCTTGATACTATGTACCCTAACAATTTTCCAGATGTTACCCTGAATACACATTTCTTAGGATTGAGTCTCAGGTTGTACTATTCAAGATGATCAAATACCTTGGCCAGGTTTGTCAAGTGGTCTATTGTTTTGACTGATTTTGCTAGAATATTGTCCACATAGTCCTCCATGATTGTGTGTAGCATATCATGAAATATTGTCATCATTGCTCTTTGATATGTCACTCCTGCATTCTTTAGACCAAAGTGAATTACATTCCAATAGAATGTTCCCCAAGCACAAGTAAATTTTGTTTAGTGTTGGTCATCTGGAGAGATCTTTATCTTGTTGCATCCAGAGAAACCATCCACTAAGGATAACATCTCATGCCCTGCTATTAGATCTACAATCATGTCGATACTTGGTAATGGAAAGTCATCTTTTGGACAGGCTTTATTCAAGTCTTTGAAGTATGTGCATATCCTTATGCCCCTAGAAGGTTTGGATACTGGTACTAGATTTTATATCCATTGTGGATAGTCAATGGGTCTAATGAAACCCACATCTAGTAATTTCTTTAGCTCTACTTTTACTAATAATGCTATATGTGGATGCATTTTCCTGAGTTTTTGCTTGGTAGGCTTTGCTTCAGGTATTATAGCTAGATGATGTACCACTAATGTTGGATCTAGTCTAAGCATGTTAAAATAGGTCCATGCAAAATTTATCTTTCGGGCGTTGATGAAAGTTGTGATGTTGTCTTTTTCTTCTGGATCCAGTGATGCGGCATCGTAGGTTATCTTTGGGTCCTCTACTGTTCCAACATTTATGGGTTCTGCTTTCTCTACTAGCAGTGTTGATCTTTCCTAATATTATGATATGGGGAGATTGAATCTTCCATCCTCAAGTGCCTCTAAGAGGTTTTCATGCATCCTTTATTTTTCTCTTTTCAGGATCTGATAGAGCCACAAAGTGATTTTCTCTAGGGGACTGTATTTTTATGTTTTTTTTTTCATTTTTACAACTGGAAGATTCAATCTCTCCACCAAAGTATTCCTCCAGTTCTAGTTCCATGATAAACCCTGCCTTGTGGTCTCCCGCTGGTATGTCCGTTTGAAGCCCCATGAACTCTGCAATTGCCTCATCATTCTGAAATTGATCCAGAATAGGTGCATGCAGTTGTTGATCCCAATCTATGAGTTGTGGGTATTGGAGTGGGAGGTTATCATCTTGATCTGCAAAGCCTATGGAAGTGGATGAAAGGGTTAGTACGGCTTGGGTATCTTTTTCCCACTGGGTTTCTAGGTCATCATTGCTAGAAGTGGGAGAATCATATCCGGTGACGAAGGAAGGGGAATCCCACTCGTATTCATTAGATTCTATACCGAAATTGTAGTAGATGTTGGGAATGGTTTGAATATGTTGGAGATGGAGCCTATCAATGCTAAAGTTATCAAATAAGTCTTCAATAGGTAATTCGTTGTCTAAGGTATGATAGGTATCCAGTGCCTTGATGCTAGTAGAAGTTTCTCGCTTCTTCCAGGAGGTTCATCTAGTTTTTGGAATAACCACATCTTTTGGCTTATAACCTATCCCCACATTCTTCTTCCTTTGTCTACTATAATAGGTTATGACTGACCTTGTTTGCATATCCCCAGGCCACTTTTTCCATTATATCACATCTGTTTAACTAATTGATAACCTCTAGTAGTAGGGTCAAAATTAGGTTCTGGCTTTTCTGGTTCTTCTTTGTCCTCCTTGTAGATCATAGATAAAAAGTCCTCAAATATTTCTTCATCTTGCATGTCTCCCCACTTAGTGAAGATAGTGGGTTCGGCAATCATTTGTACTATCTTGATTTATTTTGGAACTCCATACATTCTAGGTGTTGGTGGAAGCATGCCGATGTAGAATGCTTGGTTGAAAAAGTAATTCCCATTACCCTTGTCAAGTACCTGAATCTTGGCTTCCATTTTTGGTTGGTCACTTGAGGTGTTTTTGGTTGATGTAGATGAAAGTGTTGATGGGTCAACATAAGAAAAAGAGTGGAATGCTATGTCATTGCTAGGTACACGTTGGATTTTGTTGTATTTCTCCTCTAAATTGGCATAGAAATGAAAAGGCTCAGGATCGACATATAGTGTTACCTCTTTTCCTTCATGGGGGAATTTTAGGAATTGATGAAAAGTGGACGGGATTGCTTGTAAAGCATGGATCCAAGGGCGTCCTAGGAGGAGGTTGTATGGAAGCTCAAGATCCAGTACTTGACAAGTGGTTTCTGTTAGGGCTGGCCCTATCTGCACTGGTAACCTGACTGTTCCTTCATAATTTATTTCTAGATCATCATAAGCCCTTATTGTGATACTCTTCCCTTTGTCAATTACATCATGAGAATACCCCAACTATTTTACAAAGTTTAAGGTACAGATGTTTAAACCTGCACCATTATCTATTAGTACCCGTTTGACCATGGTTTTATGAACACCAACCTCAATGTAGAGGGCTTGGTTATGGAATGTTCTTTGGGGTACATCTTTCTCAGAAAAGATTAAATGATTACTTTGTGTGATTTTACCAACCATAGCTTGGAACTGACTAGGATTGAGGTCATCAGGGACTATTGTTTCCAATGCCTTTTCAAGTATTTCCCTACGGGCAGGTGATAGTCTTAGCAACTCTAAGATTGAGATTAAGGTAGGTGTTTTCTTTAATTGTTCCACAATGCTATAGTCATTGGGTGACTTGATTGCAGGTTTAGGTGGTACTTCTTGTATTGTAACTCTTCCTCGGCGAGCGGTTACATTACAATTATTATCTCCTCCTCGTATAGTCACCACGTTTTCTCTATTATCATCAACTTGTGAGATGGTTACTAAAATTGTGTCCCCATAAGTATAATTGGTGTTATGGTACTCTTGTTTCTTTCCTTTTTCATTCCCTTTGGCATGGTTCGAGATTGAGTTTGTGTAAATCTGCAGGTCCTTATTCCCTAGATGATGTTCGACATCTACCTCCCATTTGTCAATTAAATCTTGGATAAGGTGCTTGAGTCTCATGCAGTTGTTTGTGGTGTGTCCTTTGATCATGTGGAAATCACACAAGTCCTTTTCATTATACCACAGTGTTTTGAAACTAGGTTCCTCATAGTTTGGACGGTCATTAGTTTTGAGGAGGTTTTGTTGCACTAGTTTGCGCATGACTATTTCCAATGACTCACCTAGAATTGTGAATTGCCTCTTTGGTTGATCGTACTGCGTTTGTTGTCCTCCCTAATTCATTTGTGGGTTTACACCTTGATTGTTCTTGGGATAGGTATTTTGGTTGTTTTGTGCATTGTTTGGAACATAACTTGTCTGTGCTACCTGTGGTTTATTTGGAACTGTGTTCTGTGCTGGCCATAATGTCCTAGCATCAACCACTCCATTTGTGACATTTTTGTTTTTAGCCTAGACTTTAGGTTTCTCATTTGAAGTAAAAATATTATCTTTTGAGTTATTTACTTTAAGGGCTCCTCTTGCAATGAGGGCTCTTTCGATATTTAACCCCTTCTCAATGGTTTCTTCAAAATCTGCTAGACATAACATTGTGAGCCAATAATTAATCTCAAGTAAGACGCTGGTAATGAATATGTCTACCAATTCCTTATTGGGAATGGGCCATTTACATCTACTAGCCTTATGTCTCCATCATTGTAGGTAGGAGATAAAAGATTCTCCTTGATTCTGTTTGATTGTGGATAAGCTAGTAATGGTGACATCTTGTTCAATGTTAAAGGAGAAGTGACTAATGAACTTGTTAGACAATTCATCAAAGTCTTTGATTGCTAGCGTTAAATGGGTGAACCATTCCATAGCATGACCCGTAAGGCTACAAGGAAATAGTCTCATGAGATATGAGTCATTGTGTCGTACTTCCATGCATGATACCGAGAAATCCCATATATGCTTTACTGGATCCCCTATTCCTTTATATTTTTTTGTCAAATCTAGGTATTTCAAAATTGTTCGGAAAGGGTATTGTAGTGATAGATTGATCAAACGGGAATGGGCATATTTCTTGGATAGTATAAGTTTTCTTTTGTTTTCCAGCTTGCATTCCTGCTACTTGTTGGGTGACGACGTCTAGCTTCATTTCCATATCCATTTTTGGTATGTCTATTTGTGAGTTCTGCGTAAAATAGATTTGCTATCTCGCCATGTTTGGGTTGTATATCAGATATTATGGGGGTATAAAACCTTGGTTACACTGTTGATGTGTTATTGGGACACCTTGTTGGTAGGAAGATTGAGGAAGGGTGCTTTGAGGCACACCTTGTTGTTGGGAAAGACTAAAATGAAGGTTACCCTATTGATGCATTATTGGGACACCTTGTTGGTAGGAAGACTGAGGAAGGGTGCTCTATGGCACACCTTGCTGCTGGGTAGGACTAAATTGAAGGTTACCCTGTTGATGTGTTGTTGGGACACCTTGTTGGTAAGACAATTGGGGAAGGGTGCTCTGTGGCACACCTTACTGTTGGTATTGCTGGTTTAAAAGGGGACCACATGGTCCACCTTGTTGGTGGCACTGAATGTTTGGAGGAGGACCTTATGTCCCACCCTGTTGAAGGTATTGAATGTTTTGAGACGGGTCAATGTTCGAGGTATTTTGAGGTATATACTGTCGAGGAGGAGGATTGTTGTTTGGTGGTTCATATTGTGATGGTCCTCCTTGATTTAGTTGTGCTACTACTGCTTGTTCAACCTGAGTTGGTCTTCTGAATAAAGGGTTCTCTTTGGGTTGACCATCATTTTGTGAGAACATAGGTGGCATGTTTGGGATTTCAAGATGTTCCATTATAATTGAGTTATCCCCTAGGGGTATAAGGTTGGCATCCTTGAGAGTTCTACATTGAAATCCATTGGTAATTTAGCACTACTTTGTGCTAATTTTAAGAAATAGGAGTTTGGGTCCTTTCTCAACAGCCTGTCCATTAGTTTAAGAACCTTGGGGTTGTTGGAATGTTCAAATAGTTCATCCTTGTTTATTTCCTCCTTTGTGTCTACCTCTTCTACAACTACTTTGGGTGCTGGTTGTTTTGTTCAATAACCTTCTTTTGTTTGCAGTTTAGTTCCTCTTCACTAAAAGTACTTCTATACATAGGCCTCTTTTGTGGTGTTTCAAGATCATTTGGCCTATAACCCCAAGGACTACTTTCATTATTTTATGGCATTGGTTGGCGGGATGCTAGTGTTGGTTTTGTTTGCTTCCATATTATTTCTATGTTGTGACCTCGTGGTTGTCATAAACAAGAAAAGAATGGCGCTAGACCTCTAAAGTTTTTTCAAATCCAATGTTGACCTAATTAAGAGGGTAGATTTGGTTATGTGAATCTGGTTTACCTCTCTAGAGAAGTTCAGTATCGTGGAAAAGACCTGGGTTTTGGCCAAAAAAGAACATGTACAAATCTGGATCATTTCTAGAAGCATGTCTATAAAAGTTTGCCACTAGTTTGTTTCTATCTCTACATAGTGCGGTGAGGTGTTTCTTGAGACATTTTTGTTTGAGATGCCTAAGTCGAGAATAATGACTTATAGTCTTTACTCTGGGGATCTTAACTTTGCGTGAGATCATGGATGAATAAGAATGTTTATTTCCAAGCAGGGGGTGGTAATACGGGTCTCTCAGCTACTATATTTGCTTTATCTTCTTCTTTGTCTAAGACGATGGATGCAGTGATAAATTGGTGTGGTGTTTCATTTTTCTCAAAAAAATGTTCTCAAACTGCTGATGATGTCGGTTTGGGTACCTTCAATATGTGTGTTACCTGGTTGAAAGATTGGTGCAGCTAGGCCTGTTTGTTGAACGAGAGTTGTGGGTCTCCAAATGGTCATAAGGTATGTTGTGGTTTAAGGTGTTAAATACCCTATCATAAGGTTACTCAATACCTATTGCTAGGCGGGAGGTAGTAACATGGGTCTTCCTACTGCTATGTTTTCCTTTTCTTCTTCTTCATTCAAGATGATGGATGATTTGAGAAATTGATGGGGTGTTTCATTTTCTCACAAATGAATGTTCTCAAACTGCTGATGATGTCGGTTTGGGAACTTTCAATGTGCGTAAGGCTAGGTTGAACAATAGGTGCTACAAGGATTGGTTGTTGAACGGGAGTTTTAGGTCGCCAAATGGTCATAAGTTGTGGTGGTATGGGGTGGTTTGTTATGAAACTCAAAAACCATGAAGTTTGAGTTTTGTTTTGGAATGTACCTACTATTTTGGAAATCAAAATGCTGAAGAACTAGGGTCGATATTCCACTTCCTATCTAGAGGATATGTTGTGGGAAAGATACTTGAACTATCTGTGAGTTCCAAGTAACTGTTGATATCATAGATTTTTGAGTGGAGGAATGATCCTAATGTTTTGTTGGATTTTGATTTCAAAATAAGTAGTATAAGAATAATGGGTGTGAGAATTTGTGACCAATTTGGTTTTCCAAGTGTCTTGTTCAAGTAATGACCTTATAAGCAACTTCAGTTTGTTTTTCTCCTAAGTGTTTAGCAAAAACATAGTGAGTTGGAATGGAAGTTTGTAACTTCTTTGTGTTCTTGAGTATGGAAAATGATGTAATAGCACTGGATTGACTCACAAGCATGGACTTTATGTGACTTGAATGTCTATAGCTCAAGTTGTGAAATCACAACACCCAAGCCATAGTTACCAAAGTGTTTACTTTGATCAATGCAACATGAAAATAAAACCGAAATGTTCGGAAACCTTTAAGGATAAATCCTTTCAAGGATTGCAAACATAAGGCTTTTTTTCGCAAGTATACACTAACTCAAAGGGTTTGTGGTTTGACCATCTTGTTCAATGTTTGTTTTGATGTGTTCTTTTTCTTTAAGTCAAACACAAATTTGATGTCACAATTATTTTTGAATGTAATTGGATAAGTTTAACATTAACAAACAATTACAACCCTAGTGGAGAGAAATCATCCTCTTATGTGGGTTTGCCTCATGCTATGAAGAGACGATTTTACATGTGACTTATGGCACGGGCCTGTAGTCGGACATGGAAAGTAACTTCTCGGAAGTAAATTCTGATGCACCACTTTCAGAGAATGTTTTGGATAAATAGGGTGGCTTCTAAAACAATTGGCTCTTAGTCATGTTTTGTGGATATTATTTTTGAGCACCTACACATGCGGTATTTTGTTCAATTAAGAACCTTCCAGCCCTTTCGGGTTTTTACGCATCACAAGGATACTGAGGAAGAATATGTTGGTATAGGACATCCGCACCCAATGAGTGATGAACTTTCCTCACACTCACAAAAGATTTATATAGCGGTCCAAAACGAAAGTACCGCTTGGGTTGCCTATGAGTTCTCCAACGCGGGATGTGTCTCAATAGGAAGGCCCTCTAAGAAGGTAAAATTTAAAATAAATGCGAAGCTAAAAAATGTTCTTTGCTCACCCAAGATCACCAAAATGGTGTGAGGGGAGAAGACAAAACACTTCAGCTTGCCAATCAATGCATGCACAAAAGACAATTCATTGCAAATTGATTCATTTTAAACACCTCGAGTGGTGTTATCCCCAAAAATATGTGAGTAAAAATGAAATGTTCTTTTTATCTTTGCACCAATTGAAGTGTTCAGGCATCAAGCAGTTAAGATAGCAATAGTGTGAAAACAATCAAAAAAATATTTTGTTCATTTTAAGCCCCAAAGTTGAAGTGTTTCTAAGAAAATCAGGCTTGGTCATTAATGGTCAACAAAATGTAAATTAGACGTTTGTCAACAAATTGAAAGACATTTGCGCTCTTTTTATGCACCAAATTTAAAGGTTCCTAATTATGAAAACATGAAATGTGTTTATTTTTAGAGCCCAAATTTGAAGTGTTTTATGTTATTTTTATGAGCTCCAAAAGGGAATTCCTACTTTAGAAAGCTTTGAATTGTTTATTTTAACACCAAATTGGAAATGTGAGAGTTGTGTTTTTCATTTTTAGAGCACCAAATGGAGATTCCTACTTTAGAAAGCTTTGAAAATGTTTATTTTAACAACACCAAATTTGAAATGTGAGAGTTGTGTTCATTTTTAGAGCACCAAATGGAGATTCCTACTTTAGAAAACTTTGAAATGTGAGAGTTGTGTTGTTCATTTTTAGAGCACCAAATGGAGATTCCTACTTTAGAAAACTTTGAAATGTGAGAGTTGTGTTGTTCATTTTTAGAGCACCAAATGGAGATTCCTACTTTAGAAAGCTTCAAAATGTTCATTTTAACAACACCAAATTTTAAGTGTGAGAATTGTTATTCATTTTAAAGCACCAAAAGGAAATTCCTAAATAAGTGAAAACATTTGTGGCTCCAAAGATCTTGGACCGATTGTCTTCCCTATAACAAAGGTGTTAGTTGTTTTCATAAAATAATGCACCATAAATCCTGCAAGATCTTCCCAAGAGATGTTAGAAACTTTCCAAACACAACACACAATCAAATGTTAGGGTTAAACAATTGATTAAGCATAAAAAACCCTACAACCTAGACCAAATTGTGAGGCAAGTTAACTTTAAGCGCACCAATGAAAAATTTAAATGCATAAAAATTGAAAATTACCTACACCAATACAAAGATCATGAAATTCTACCCCATTTTAAAAAAAAAAGCGTTGAAAAATACTTCCGTATGACTAAGATATGGTCATTTAAAGATAGGGTAAACAAAGGCGCCCCTATCAAAGGCAAATACGAGTTTTTGGGTTTGGCAATGGCGAATTTCTTCTGGGCAATGGCGTGGAACGCCTTTCAGAATCCCTCTGGAGTCCTGTAGCTTCAATTCAACTCACAAAAACATTAGTATTGAGGACCATTTGAGTCCCACTGGGCGTACCAGAATGTGTGAGGGGGAAGGAATCCGTCAGGAAAATGATGCGGAAAACAAGATCAAAGTGCAATATTGAAAATCAGAAACTAATCTAATTCAAAAACACTTAATCTATCCTATTCCATCACTCATGAAATGAACAAATCTAAGTTATTTGAATGAAATGAGATTCTAAGATTAACAAAACGAATTCAAATAACAAAAGACAAGATTACCATCCTATGTTGGAGTGTATTTGCATGATGTTGGATTGTTCGTATCATTGCAAAGCCTCCATTGCTTGGTGAAAAAGCTTGATGATCGATTGTTCTTGAAGAAATGATGAAGCTCTCTCAATGGTGATCTTGACAGCACTTTGTTGCATAAGGTAAGTTGAAATTCTGGTCATTATTTGTGAAGAGAAAGGTTTGTTATATAGAAAAAAACAATTTTGAATCGACAGTCAAGATCACGTTGGAGAATATTAAAATCAATGGTCAAAATGAGTTGAGAGGATTTAGACATGAGGAAATTGTGCAAAGTTGATTGCACAATTAGGGTGATTGAAGAATAGATTGGCTAGTTAAGATTTTGATTGCTTAGTTAGCAATTGATTGATCAGTTAGGGTTGAGTTAGGAATTGGATAGTTGAGTTAGCAAAATTAGATTGCTTAGTCAACAATTATAATTTGCTCAATCAGAAAGTGGGTGAGGAATATGAATTAATTGATTTAATTAATTAATTCCTTTTTGGAGTTGAAAGTACAAATCAATTTTGACTTTTGCAAACAAAGTTGCATTAGTTTGATTTGATTTTTGATAAATGATTTGAATAGTTTGATTTAATTATTCAAATTTTGAAGGAAAATGAGTTAATTAAATTATTAGTATTTAATAATTTAATCAACTTTAGGAGATAATGCATGGAGAGATAATGAGATAGTTAACTAAATAGATTGTTTTAGTCAACTAGAAGAAAGTATTCGTTACGTTTGAGGAGATTATGTATGAAGAGATAATGAGATAGTTAACTAAATAGATATTTTAGTCAACTGGTTTAGAAGAGCTAGTTAAGTTTTTGAGGGAAATTAATTAATTAATTAATATCAAGAAGAGTGTGCACATGTGAATTTGACTTTAATAAATAAAGTTTATTTATTAAAGTGATGGTGTTGAATGAATTAAATAATTTAATTTATTTAATTTGGAAAGGGGAAAGTTGTTTAATTAAATAATTATTGATAATCAATTAATTAAATTAGAAGAATATGTGGGGTTAAATAATTAAAACAATTATTTAATGTAGAAGTTGAAAGAGGATTAAATGAAGAGTTAACTAAATAGATATTTTAGTCAACTGAGAGAAAGTGGTCGTTATGTTTAAGGGAATAATGCATGCAAGATAATTGAATAGTTAACTAAATAGATTGTTTAGTTAAGTAAAAGAAGAATTAGTCCATGTGGAGAAGACAATTAATTTAAATTAATTAATTAATATTAAGAGGAACGTGCATGATGAATTGTTTTTAATAAAGAAAAGATTATTTTTAAAAGGGATGATGTTGAATGGGGATTAAATAATATTTAATATTATTTAATTTATGAGGGGGGATTGATTGATTTAATTAATCAATTCTTTTTTTGGATTTGAACGTGAAAATCAGGTTTGACTTTTGCAAACAAAGCTGCATTGGTTTGAATTGATTTTGATGATATTTTGAATAGTATTATTCAATTTATTCAAATTTGGAAGGAAAGTGAGTTAATTAAATTATTATGATTTAATAATTTAATCAACTTTAGGGGAATAAAGTTAATTAGTGATATAATTAAATAATTGACGTTATTTAATTAATCATGAAGAACAAAGCTAGATTAGGACTATATTAAATAAATGAAATTTATTTAATTGTTTGAATTTGATGAAAACGTGAATTCATTAAATAATGTTGTATTATTCAATTAATAGCAGAAATTAGGTTTTTAAGATTTTATTAAATAAATGAAATTTATTTAATTGGTCAAAAATGATGAAAAAGTGAATTAATTAAATAATGTATTATTATTTAATCAATAGAGGAAATTTAGGGTTAAAATGCTAGTTCGTAGGCTAGGACAATTTTAGGTGTCTACAATTATAAATGCTAAGCAAACCGTTGTGAACGATGAGGTTAGTAAACGTGACAAGAAAGGTGGAATGATAGAAATGTCATCATCATTAGGTTGCAATATTATGTAGACCTTGATTGATAATCTTATCTGAGTGATTACTTATTCCTCCTAGAAAGTAGGAAGAGAATCTAAATCTTAGTGTTAGGGTATATACTTAGAGGTTATAACAATATTCAACGATAGGAATGAGAGTAGTATTTTTTGGTTATGTTATTATCTTATTTTGAATTAGAGTCTATTTATAGAATTCTAGAAGGGGACTCACATACCGGCAACCCAACGTCATGATGAGTAGAGAACTTGTAGGTGAAAAAGCACAAATCCTTATCAGGCTATTGTCCTCCATATTTTATACAAATGTAGTAAACATGAGAATATTTGTGATATATTGAAAGAGAGGCTTTTATGATGGTCACTTGAACATTACACTATTTTTTGTTGGAAACCCTAGGTTAGAAATAACCTATTTTGTAGGGTTGTTTATTTGATTAGTGATTGAATCAAATAAGTCAGAATTAACCTATATGATCTAATTGATCATTTGATTATTGATTATACATTCAATTGGAGTCAATTTATAGTTGAGACCATACTTTTGAGTGAGTCCTTTTTTGATATGATTAATATTTTGATTGAGGTCGTTTATTTATGATATTATGCCTTTGTTTGGAGTCATTTATTGATGTGATTACACTCTTGTATGGAAATTTTTATTGATGTGAATGCACTTTTGAATAGAGTCATTTAATGATGTGACATTATGTTTATCCATATGGTTAATTCCTAAGTTAGAGTTACTTTGAATTACTTAATTAGAAGTGACATAATAAACTTAAGAGGTTATAGGTTATTCCTGGGGTTAAGGTTACTCCATGGCATAAGGGGATAGCCTATGCATAGGTTATGAATGGTCAATACAAATCTAGCTGGGAAGGTGGGTGAATTTTATGATGTCCACTTTATTGGAAGAATGAAGAATGTGACCTCCAAGTTTGTTGTCATTGATGCCAACACTACTTGGTAATTGGCTAAGTAAATTGTGTGTCTACACTGATCTAGTATTTTGATCTAGAAATCCTCTCAGTAAAAGGAAATTCAATGAGTTTTTGATATGTTGCTCAGGAGTGTCAGTTACAGCTATAAACGAGTTTTCAACAATCTTGGGTGATCTGGTTGAGTTATCCAAGTGACAAAAGTTCATCATTCTTTTGGCCAATAGGGTTATGAATTGCTTATCTTATAAATGTTTAAAGTATTCCTTATTAGGTCTAAGCCAACCTAATTAGTGTTTGTTATGATTTGTATTATGTGCCAAAAGGACTTTTGATTTAAGTTGACAAACCTTTTTGGGTTATGCATTGAATTAGGCCGACCTAATTGATGCATAAAGATGAAGTTATGTATATATATGTTTATGATGCAGATGAAGGGCATAGAAGAAAAAATCCATAAACGAAGGAATGGTGTGGTATACAGTGATGCAACAAGTGTGGTAGTGAAAAGGTTTAACAATGATGTATGCTTGTGATCGGAGCAGAAGTTTTGGTATTCTAGAGCCTAACTAGAACTGATCTTTGCACATTGAAGGTGTATTTACTTAGTTCATCAATTGGCAGTGAGCCATACCTTTTGTATCTTGGTAGTTAGCCATCTTTTGTATTCAGGCTGTGAGCCTTTCAAGGATAGTGAGTCCTAGTAGTGAGCCTTGTAATATCTTATAACCGGTTATAATTTATTGTGAGCTAATCCTCACCATGGTTTTTCCCTTTTTGGGTTTTCCACATAAAAATCCTAGTGTCAATGTGTTATAGTTTCTTTTATGCTTTGGTTTACTTTTGTAGCTAGATGTGGATTGATAATTGGATGGTTAGTATTTAATTTTGTTAGTAGAATACTGATTCACCCTCCCTCTCAATATTTAGTGTTTTAAACACACTCTAAATCTTGGGTGATGAATACTTTGGCCAAAGTAGTGTAAGTTGCCACTGTTTACACTATTAGTTCACTATGATCCAAGTTTACATACTTGTTAGGGAATGTCATATGTGTAGGTTGTAGCCACTGTGTGACAAATCTAGATATGTAGGACACAACACCAAGCTCAGGAAAGGTCAATTTTTATTTTAAGGATACCAAACCAATCTCTTTGGTGTGTGTGGGGGACCACAATTAGTCCAAGGTTGGTAGAAAAGTGCTTGAGTGATGCTTCTCCTCATTAGTAGGTGACCAATATTTGATGGAGGGCACCCAGACCATTTGTATACCTAGTGCTAGTGAGCTCATGGAAGCTATGTAAATATTTATACATCCATTTCTATGGAAAATTGTAAAAGAGGAAATGTAATCATGAAATTATGTAATATGAAATCAATACTTTGGAAAGTTGAAATACTTTATTGTAATGCAACGGGAAAGTTTGGAATGATGTTTATTTCAAATGTGCATATTATTCTTATATATGAAAAGAAAATTTGTATTGCTAAGTGTTGGCATCATAATTTATTTAGTTGAGGTTAAAAGCATAGAAAAATTAGTGGGTAGAATAAGGGGAATGTTACACAACTCAACATGTTGACACCCAAGTGGCTGCTATAGAGACAACAAATCCATACACATTTGGAGAGAGAAATAGACAATTCACCCCTCTACCTGATACACTTCATAACACCATGTTGCAACTCTTAAACAAGAACTTAATTTCCTTACCTCCTATTAGAGCTCCTGATCCTACTAAGCCTTTACCTCCAAACTATAGAAAAAATACCTTTTTCCATTATTACCGAAAAAATGGACATGATACAGAACATTGTAAGCATCTTAAACATATTGTGCAAGACCTCATTGATTCTAATCACATTCAAATTGGTGGAGTTAATGATCAAGGTAATAAGTTCGTAGCCCCTGCTAACCAAAATTTGCAAATCTTTGGTAATCCTATGCCAAATCATAACATATCCTTTGTCAAAGCTAGTGAAACTAAGAATGATGTGATGCATGTTGACATGGATGATGAAAACATGAAAGATAATGAGGAAAGTTCTATAAATAAGATGGTTGGAATCATTGAAGTTCAACCTCGTAAGGGCCTAACCAAAATGCCCCTTGACATTGTTTTTTCACAACAAGACATAATTAAACATGCACCCGATGGTCCTCTTTACATGGCTGGAAGAATCAATGACAAGCCTACTAATGGGATATTAATTGATCTTGTATGTGTAGAGAATGTGATAACTAAAGAATTCTTATTTGTATATGAGCTTTGTCAAGATAATTATGAACAATTGAAAGCATGAATCAAAACACATATTAGTTTTTCTTTCCCTATGATAGGTTTGATAACTCTTCCTTTAAAAGTTGGACTAAAAACATTAAGTGTCTCATTCTACATCTTCTTTTTGTTGGATCAATTTTGTGTGAAGTTAGGCTACCCATGGCTTCACTCCATGAAAGTCGTCCCGTCGGTAGTACATAAATGTTTAAAGTTTCCATCTGAAAATGAGATCTTTATTGTGCACCATAGTGGCTTTAATCCCATGTCTTCCCATGGGAATTTATCATTGGATTTCTTTTGGCCCGAACCTATGGAACCTATTAGGTCTTGTGAGGACTTATTTTTCAAATCCTATCAAAAATTTAAGACAAAGCGCATAAAAAAATTATCCCTTAGAAATATGCATCAACCTAAGATTGAACCTCCTATCCTTGATGAAACCATGATTGAACCAACAACCCTTCAAAGTAACCAAGACCAATCCATGAAAAATCCTTCACCCATTTCCTATAAGAGACCACATGATAACCAAATAATTCTTGTTGTGCCTCCTAAAATAAAAAAAGTTCATAAAGTCAAAGAGAAAGTGGTCGAATAACCTCCCATGGTTCCTTTTGTTCCTCCCTTAAGGAAGAAAAGAAACTTATGGTTGATAAACCCACTCCCACAATCACAACTTGAAAAGTGAACAAAAAAAATTGAAATTCTAGATATCGTAGGTGTAGATGTCATGCTATTGCTCGTCTGATACAAACAAAACATGAATCAAAAAATCAAGATCAAACAATACCTCAATCAATGCATGATGATTCTTCACCTTCACTGTAACAAGAAAATCCTATATCTCAAACACAACAAGAACAAGCACCTTCCATAAATATTATCATTAGACCTTATGTTGTGATTAACTTGGATGATGTTAATGAAATTGCAAAAAATGATGAGGAAGTGCATAATGAGATGAAATCATTGTTTTCCTCTTCTATGAGCTTAAATAATAACAACCATGATGATCCTCCTACAAAGAGTGATTCACCACGTGCTGAACTTGGTGATTGTCCTAGTTTGGCACTTGACATTGTCCCTTTGGCTAGTTGTTTGCTTCTGCATATGATGAACAATATTGGGATGTGGATGACCTACTATAGGTTGACTTGCATGTTCCTTACTAGTCTTTTCTTTTTTTTCTTTTTCATGTTCATTGTGTGATTACATATGCGTAATGTGATCTCTCGTACTATTCAATTTGACATGTCTTTATGTTCATTCCACTATTTATACCTACATTCTTCTATATGTCATAAATCCTTTATCTTTTCTTTTGTCTTGTGTTTTGCTTTTGGGAATGACACAAGGCGTCGAGACATTTAGGTCTCTTCCATGTTGACCCAAAAGATTTTCTCTGTTTTCTCTCTCTATGTGTCATTCTTCCCATTCCATGAGTTATTTGGGGAATGATGACATTTTAGAGCTCTATAATATCATTGTAGTAAAGACATATGCTGACCCCAAATCCATGGATCCATTATGTGTGTTTGGGATTTTATTTGGGGGCAACCCCTTTTTCATGACGTAGCTTCATTTGGAAAGATATGCTTGACATAGGGATTTCCAAATAAGCTCTAATGTCTTATTTATTGTTTATCATTTATCATTTGCTACTTTATTGTAATTTCTCATAGCATGGTGCTTAGCAATTTCTTTAAAGTGGTGGCATACATTGGCATTATCATTTTGATAATTTTGACTATATTTCACGTTTTATAGTGCGGTCTTCTTACTTCATGCGATGTGTCTTCTTCTTGGTGGTGTCATTGGGTTTGATGTCCTCCAAGATTGTGACCTTTCTTAGCATATGAAATTCCTCTTGGTGGTAATGCTAAGCGTTGCATTCCCTAAGTTGTGAATCTTTTATCCTAGACTTGTCCTCTCTTTGAGATATTAGGCATGATGTTCCCTAAGAGGAGACCTTACATGAACTAAGCAAAACCCCTTTAAACATGTCTTATCCTATTTTAGTTTTGTTCATAAGTGTTTAGCATAACACGACTTGATAACCTTTTGAAGCTTGAAGTTACAACCCTTTTTTATGGCCACCAAGCATAACACACCTTGCTTGCTAGGGGAGCCATTTTTGTTCATAAGTGCTTATCATAACGTAGATTTCTAAGCCTTATGAAGCTCGAAGTTCATATTGTGTGGCACCTTATCAGATTTATTGGAGGTAACTTTGGTATGGTTATGGGAGCCCTAATAAGATTCTCTCATTGGCCACTTATGGGGGCTCACCTAGTGGATAGCGGATTTCACTAGCCCGTGTGAGTGCGCATTTTTGTTTGCATAATGGACATTGGGTTTCACTAGCCTATGTGAGTGCGCATTTTTGTTTGCATAGTAGACATTGGGTTTCACTTGTAAATGATTTTTTTGGAAAAACAACTAAGGCTTGATCCGCACTGAGTTGGATAAACAGTCGAGGCTTGGTCCACCCCTTTTTCTTTTTCTTTTCCTTTTCTTTTTATTCGAGTCTTTGACATTGTATGATTGAGTATCTTGTCATTGCTACATATATATGTTTGACATAAGCATGTGTATCCTTATGCATTTGTTGGTTTTTCCATGAGATCTTGGATCTTGGGGGCTTGATCATCCTCCTTGACCTTTTCCATCTTATCTTTCCAATGATTGTATAATTGGACATCTCTTGATTGTCTACTTTAGTGTGAGTTTGACGCAAGGTCATCCTCTCACTAAAGTGGGGGCTAAATATAGTGTAGAAAAATGTATTCCTTTACATTTTCACACTTTTTTTGGTCCCTCCTAATTAAAATGGACTTAATTATGCCTTAATAATCCCTATTATTCATTTACAAGCCTAATAAATTACATTTTCTAAAGGGGAAACTAGACAATAGTTAATGCCAATACATAACACTTTACCTTGAGCAATGTGTGTTCTAGGAAAAGGAACCTGGGAAACATTCGCCCATGGGTGAATGGGTCCTCACTAAGCCTTTGAAAATAAATTTAAAATATTTTTTTTGCAGTATTTTAAGGTCCCCGAATCCATATTTCAATGTTGGCTAGCAATATTTGAATTTCGAGAAATTAAGGATACATACCTATAAATACAAGATTATTTTATCAAATCAAGCCTAGAAGTTTTTCACAAGAAGCTAGAGTTTTTATGCAAGAATTCCGATAGAAAATTTTATGATCAAGAGTATTCAAGATTAGATATATTAGAGATTTATTGCAAAATTCAAGATCCAATCATCATGTCAAAGTCTTCTTGCATCATGCATGTTTTTGGAGCTAACATTGTGATGTAGGTTTGAAGATCAAGTTCAAGCATTCAAAACATTATCTCAAGCATCAAGATCCACATCCATTGAAGCCATTTCATGCAAGTTGTAGACCTTGCAATATGTCCATTACTAAGGTTTATTCAAGGGTTTGTTGAATTGCAACATAACATTGTTCATTGTTCATTCCTTTCATGATTTCATGATTTTAATTCAAGGTTTGATTACCAAAACGAGGTTTGACCAAGGCAAACCCCTACTCACTAGGAACAAAAAATTTATTTTCCTCTTGTGTTTGTGTTGTAGATTTAGGTTGACGAAGAATTGAAGACCTACAAATCTGATTTCTAACTTTTTGACATTGAAACCTAGACAAATCAGAAGTTACTTATCAGAATCAGAGGCTCCCCAAAGTTGCCTTAAAACCTTGAAAAAAGACCCATTTTCCCATGGGCAAATGAGTCCCAATTTTCCCATGGGCGAATGAGTCCCAGTTTGCCTTCAAAAACTTCCTTTTGGTGACTTCTAAACATCATTTTTCCCTTCTTAGATTTGAAAAAAGCTTTCTATTTTTATCAATGTTGAGCTTCATATTGTTGTTGCAAGTTTGAATTGTCATAATTAGGTTGATTTGCTATTTTTATTTTTTCTCCCAAAAGTGTTGTTTGAACTTTACCCCCATCCTCAAAGCATAAGGAAATTTGAAGATTCTCACATTGTGTTGATTCACCTAAGGGTTGTTAGTCAATTCTTTGTGGGGATCTCATTTCCTAATGAAATAAAGGAAAATAGGCCTATCTATATCATTTTGGTGAACCCCCTTTCATACTGCACAAATAAACCCCATTTTTCGTTGTTTCAAGACATAATAAATGAACTTGGTTTGCAAGTATTGAAGTCCTACGAAAAATGTTTTCTATGGATTCTAGAGAAGTGAAAATCATTGGGTTGGTGAGTAATATATAAATCCAATTGGCTGTCTACCTAAACAAAGTTTTCAAGATCAATGTTATTGTAGTGGATTGTCCTCCTAACTAGGGAATGTTGTTGTCTAGAAAATGGGTTGCATCTATTGGTGGGAGAATAGATATGGATTTATCTTATGCCACCATTTCATTACATGGTGAAAATTTTAAGTTACATAGGGAACAAAGATTGCTTCACAATATTAAAGATATATACAAGTCACCTAACGAGGTAAACCTATTTGACTCAAGTATTGATCAAATGATAGGTTATTGTGATGAGGTGGGAACCGAGGAGAATGTTACCACTCCTTCAAATGCTGATAAGGAGCTAAGTTCATGTTCTTTGATGGTGCCTTCTTGAGAGAAGGTAATGGTGCCAATACTATTTTAATATCTCCATTTATTGAAAAATGTAAGTTTATCTTTAGACTAAATTTTTGATGTACTAATGATATTATTGAAGATAAAGCCCTATTTTTGGGGTCAAACATAGCTCATAAACATGGAATTGTTTGATGCCATTGGTATTGAATGATTAGATAAAATAAAAAACAATGATGTTGATGCTCTCATTTTTGTTGCATTAAGCTATCAGTTGAGCTCTAATCTTTCTCTATTTCAATAGAGAGTTGAGGTATTGACAAGGCCCACCATACTAGACAACATATGTAGTTGACAAGTATTTGATGATAGTCATTACATCTACAAGTTTATGAATTGTATGGATGAGTTTGATAATAATTTGATTGATTGGAAACCAATGGTGGAAATATAAAATGGAAAGAAATCCCTATATAGGAATGAAGTAGTAAACTCAAGAAAAATACTATCCTCAAAGGGTTGATTGCCTTGGAAAAAATGTTTGATAGTAGAGATTGCTACAAGAAAAAAAGAAAATCAACTCATGAAGATAATGCTGAGGGAGTAAATCTTGGGACAATTGAAAATCCTAAAATGGTTTACATTGATGAGAAGCTGAAACCTCGTGAAAAAAATATGTTGATTTCCCTGCTACATAAATTTAAGAAATGTTTTGCATGTTCATATGAGGATCTCTAGGCATATAGGGAGGATTTTTTTTAGCATATTATTCCTCTTCAAATTGAAGCTAAACAATTCAAGAAAAATAATGGTCCATCGATCCTACATTGTCTCTCCAAATTCAAAAGGAGTTGATGAAATTAAAGGAAGCATGAAACATCAAAGCAATTAGGCATTCTAAGTGGGCATCTAATCTTGTCCTGATATGAAAAGAGAATGGAGAAACAAGGTTGTGTGTTGATTTTAGGAATCTCAACCTAAAATATCTTAAGGATAACTACCCTCTTCCAAGAATGGACCACTTGTTGTAGCAAGTAATAAGATCAAAACTAATGCCCATGATAGATGGATTTTCAAGCTATAACTAGTTGGTTGTGAAAGAGTCAAAAGAACACAAAATAATATTCACTACTCCATGGGGCACATATGTGTATATGGGGATGTCATTTGGTTTAAAGAATGTAGGATTTTCCTTTCAAAGAGTGATGTATGTTACCTTTGTGAGTCTCATTGAATAGATCATGGTGGTATACCAAGATGACTTGATTACATTCTCAAAGGAAAGAGGTGAGCACTAAAAACATTTAGAACTAATTTTTAAGAGATGTTTTGAATATGGGATATCTTTAAATCCACAAAAATGTCAATTTATTGTTGAGGAGGGTAATCTTCTATGTTATATTATGTCAAAGGATGGCATGAGGATAGACCCTCAAGGAGCTTAGGCTATTAGAGTCATCCCTCAACCTAAATCTATGAAAGGAATTCAAACATTTTTTGAGAAAATAAACTTTTCTAGGAGGTTTATTCCTAATTTTACTGAGAAAACTAAGCCTATATAAAAAATTATCAAGAAAGGATAATCAATAGAACATAGTAGTGAGTTGGTTGAATATTTCAAGGAGATTACGTAAGCCATATCAGAGGCAACTATCCTAGTAAGTCCTATTTATTCCAAACCTCTCCATCTCTTTTATTTTGCATTATTTTACACAATAGTTGTGATGTTGCAAAAGAATGATGGGGGATTTGAGCAACCAATATCCTTCATCACTAAGTCATTACAATAAAGTGAGTTAAAATATTCTACAATGAAGAAATATGCTTATTCTTTGGTTAAGGCAATAAAAAATATATATCTCATCTCGTGGGTGCTAAGGTTATAACATATGTGCCACACCTAGCTATCAAAGATATTTTCAAGCAACAAGGAGCCTCAGGTAAAATATGTTGTTGGATTAATAAAATCAAAGAGTACAACATGGAGATTCAAATCATAAAAATTTTCAAGGGTCAGGGCTTGACCAAGTTGGTGAATTCCAACTTGGAAGCAACATAGGTGAATGAGGTGAATATAAAGGATGCTTCCCTTCCATGTAGGTTGAGTAAAAATTCTTAGTACAAGGATGCAATCTCCTACCTAGTGAACATGAATTTCCCACCATCAATGGATGAGAATAAAAGGAGGACCCTCAAGCTCCAATCTCATAAATATGTTTTTATCTAAGGTGAATTGATTTGGAGAAACCATGAGGGAGTTTTAATTAGATGTTTGGATGATGAGCAAGTTGACAAAGTAATCATGGAGAGTCATCCTGGTGTGTCTAGTGGACATTTCAAGGCCAAGATAACAACACATAAGATTCTTAGGGTGTTGGCAACACAAGGGCATATGACTGAGAGGGGGGGTGAATCAGTTGTCATAGAAATTATACTTATTAAACTTATTCTCAGATCTAATAAATAAACATGAGAGCATAAACCATCACCACATCAAAAACACACATAACACCAAGATTTTTTACGTGGAAACCCTATTAGGGGAAAAACCACGGTGGAGGTTAATCCACAAGATTATACTCTATTAAAAGTATAAAATAATTATAAATGGGGAATGCACATGCATTCAGGCACACTGCCTAGAGCTCACTGCTCAAATACAAAAGGCTTACTACCCAAAGGAAGACACAGTGTCTTACAGAAACATTCAGATTACATCCAGAAGATTTTGAACTGAGAAAATAGCATCTGCTAATGCCTGATTATAGTTTTGGTTAAGCACATAAACACCTGCTCACTCTTCTTCACACTTTACTTTTTCCTTTGAAAGATCAGAACATTATTCACACACAACACTTGCACACTTTGCACACCACTGCCTTCAAATGGTATAAACAATCGATCATATATATCCACAACTAGAGATTAGAACAACTACATGTCGGCTCAAAAAAATATAAAATGAGTACAAACTGTCAGCCCAAATCAATAAACAATTATTAATGCACACCAAACAATGTGGGCCAAAACATAGTAAGGACCCAAAAAAAAATCCTTGAACATGAAGCACCTTAAACAATTATGCCTCGAAGATCCACAACATGCTACAATCACACTATCGGCCATGATAATGAAAAACATCAACACATAGAAGAAAATCACCAATCGCGAGCAAAACGATCAATGCGGATCAACAAAATAGATAGAGCATGATCTAGAAACATCCACAAGCATCATGAATCACTATAGAAGCATTTGCAACAACTCAAATTACTAGAATCACATTATCTTCTTTCAGGAACACCAACTGAAGCAACAAAACAAATGTCAAAACATAGATACTCATAGCTCAATCAAATCTTCATGTGAACCTTTGAAACTTCATGTGGATAAACTAGATGTACTTGACAACAAATCCTTTAATCCTAAACCTCTTATCATCAATATACTGAGCTAGCCATCAGCATGGTGGCAATACTGAACTTCACTGCATCACTGACAACTTGCAACATATTTTATTATAATTTTCTCAATATCCTCGGCGTATACAACCTTAAAGAAATTAATGCCAATAGTGTTGACATCAATGAAAACTACATATCAGTAATATCCAACAATCACCCCCTTTGGCATTGATGGCAACACATGATGTGAAAAACACCATCAATGCAACTTTCTCTTAGCACTTTCTCCCCCTTAGATTTTAACTCTTTTCCCTTTAACTCTTTCACAAATTTTTACATGAATCTTCTCCCCCTTTGAAATCAATGACAAAGATATAAATTATATTTCTCCACACAAGCTCTGAACCACATTTCTAAACATCTGACTACTCCCCCTAAGTAGTAGCCACCGCAACATCAATCTGGATCATAAGATATGACTATGAAATGTATAGACTGATGCAAGTCAATGCATCTTAATTCTGATTAGGAGGGGTAATCACCCCTAGCTTCCCTTTGAGATACTCAAAAGTATCCTTAGGCTAGGGATTGGTAAAGATATCTACAATCTGTTCCTTAGTGGGCACATACTCCAATTTGGCTTCCTTTTCACTCACCTTCTCTCTCAAAAAGTGAAACTTGATAGATATATGCTTGGTTTTTGAATGCAACACCAGATTCTTAGAAATGTTATTTGCACTTGAATTATCACAAAATATAGCAATAGGTTCATCATACACAACTCTAATATCTTTCAACATCTACAATACTTGAGTACAATTGTTAGTAGTAGCAATGTATTTTTCCTCTGCAATAGATAAAGAAATGGCATTCTGCTTCTTACTTAACCATGAAATCAACTTCTTTCCCAAGAAAAATGCACCACCACTGGTACTCTTTTAGTCATTCACATCTTCTGCCCAATCAACATCAGTAAAAACATTCAAAGTAAGCTCATCTTCTTTAGGATACCATAGGCCAAAATCAGTTGTCCGATTCAAGTACCTAGAAATCCTCTTCATAGCTGTCACATGAGATTCCTTAGGATCAACTTGAAATCTCGCAACAATGCATACGACATTCATGATATCTGTAGACACCTAAAAATGTCCTCTTACAATACCTTGTCCTGACATTACATCATTTAGAAATCTTGTAGCATCTTTTTCCCTAGGTACCCATGTCGTCACCTAATTAGTTAAATAAATTTTATTTATTTGACTAATTTCATTTATTCCCTATTTATCCATAATTCATTTTTCTATAATTAAATAAATATTTATTTATTTAATTATTCATGATCATTTATCCTCTCTAGTTAAATAATTGTTTTAATTGTTTAATTAGTCATTAATCTATACTTTTATAATTAATTAAATATTTATTTATTTAATTATTCGTGACCATTTATCCTCTCTAATTAAATAATTAATTTAATTGTTTAATTTGTCATTTATCTATTCTCGTATAATTAAATAAATCTTTATTTATTTAATTATCTTTTTCACCTTCGTCTATAATTAAATAATGATTTTACATTATTTAATTATCTTTCCACAACATCCCTATCCTTTATTAGATAATGCTTTATCATTATTTAATAATTTTATCATTTCATTAGCCTTCCCATCTTTTTAAGATTTATTTCCTTTAAAACAATTAATCAAAATCTTTCTATCTTTTTAAAATCTTATCTCATCTCGTTGTATTTCCTCTTTTGTCAAAAATCAAATCCTTATAGAATCTTATCAAATCTTATCTCCGTCCACATCAAGGCTCTATAAATACAACCTCTCACAATCCATTTAGGAGGGTTGATTCTTAAGCATCCTCACTCTGTCAAAATCATTCTTCAGTCTTCCATCTGTCTCTATCATTCTCCATTTATCATTTTCATCAGGTCATTATGCTGTTGAATTGAGCAACCAACATGCCTCCATTATCAATCCTTCAAAATATCGCATTCTCATGTAGGTGGAGAAGAGCAATGGAGATAAATCGAGTTTAGCGTGGATTTGGGTTTGCATTCATTTGTTATTGTGATTTTCATGCTTGCTCGTACTCTATTGTGCTAGTAAGGATTTGATATATTTCTATTTTAGTTTTATATCTGATTTTCTCCTAATTATATTGGTGAATCCGATGTGAATCCTTTGATCTAGCTTGCTTTTTGCAGGTTTTATTGACTTTTTGTTGCAGATCTGCCATTTTTTTGGACAAAACCCCAGGTTTTACAAAAAATTTCATATCTTCTACAAAACTATGAGTTTTTCTACAATATTTTCACAAAATCTTTTGCATCATCTCAAGAGGCTACAGTAAAAAATTGAGGGTTTATCGTCATTTTTAAAGGAGTTATTGTGATTTTATGTTTTTTCATAAAATTGATTTTTTGGATGCAAATCAGAGAATTTTTCAGAACTTTTTACATTTTTGGAAATATCTTGCAATTATAATTGGGATCTATGTTTTACAGAGTTAATTTGGAGGTTAAATAAAATGCGAAAAAATTTGATCTTCATTTTCTGTATGGTTTTCACAAATCCGCATTTCTAGGTGCAAAACAACGAATTTTTTTGACTTTTTACATTTCTGGAAAGCTCTCAGAAAATTAGCAGGGATCCCTTCTTTGATTTTTTTATTTTTTAGATCAATAAAATCTTCAAATAATGAAATCTAATTCGGCTACGTCAAAAACATGTATTTGAAATTGTAATTTTCTGATGAGCTTATTTTTTTTATGGTTGCATTATAATATTATTTTTTGATCTTGCAAGTGATCATAAGGAGCTATAGTAGCAACAATATCAGTGATAGATAACAGATTGGAAAATGAAAAACTTTCGGGTTCACTTGTTTAGTCTTTCATCTCTTAATCTTGTTTGTCATACATTTGGATTTGGGCTCTTAAAACAAATATTGTCTTCAATCACATATCAAAAATTGAATCTAAAATTAACCACTTTCTTCCTACACATTTGGTTTTGGGTTAAAAATAACAAGTTCTTCCATTGTTTGCATACACACATTTCATTTCTAAGGTCAATTAACAACTGTGAGTGTGAATCAAGTGCGTGTGTGATCACAAACACCTCACTTGGTTTGTTTTGCCAAACCCTTCATAGGAGGCCTGCTAGGGGATTCATCACCCCTGGGGACGACCTCAATCGAAGTGTGAATCGAAAGAGATACTTGTTTGGGAGTTAAAATCTTGTCACTCTTGGCTAAGCCCCAAATAAATTTATACCTTTGGGAAGTGAAGGTGAAGGGTGGGTTACCCCTTTCTCTCGGCTATGTGGCAAGATTTTGCTTTCAAATCATCCTTAGTCAACCTTGTGTAGACTAGCTTGAGACCTAATTGGCCATAACCCACTTGACTAGTCACAGGGCTTATTGACGTGTCTTCCGTGTGTGCTTGTTTAATAACCATAATTACATTCTTCAAATTTAAAAATTCAAACTTTCTTATGTGTCTTGCGTGAGTGATTTATGTGTGTACATGTGTGATCATTCATTTAAACATTGCCAAATCAAGCTAAACACCAAACACATAAAGACAAGTCACTCTACACGTTTTTCCAACATATTCATATCCAATCACTTTCATCCTAATCACCCTTCTTAGCCACATCCTATCAATTTCATCCTAATCAATCAAGTCATCCAATTTTGTCATTCCACATCATATCCTAATCATTATCATTTCTTTAATCCAATCAACATCATTTTACACCATGCCAACATTAGAAGACCTAGTACCCCAATTCCAAGACCTCCTCAACTCACTTTATCAAGCACCACAACCCATAGATCAACAAATTATACGCGGGCTCCAAGGCCTCATCCAACAATTTCAACTTCAAACAAACCAATCACCTCACATGCAACAACTCATAGCACAAGCCCAATATCACATAACCACTTGTCAAACCCAACAAGCACATCATCCTCAATTCATTCAACACCAATCAATTCCACCTCATTCCTATGTGGCATCTCCCTCCATTCCATATCAATCTAATCCATCCACCTATCAAAATAATTCCACATCACCTTATCCCACCTCTTTCCATGTCAATTCTATATCAACCTATCAATTCATCCCACAACAAGCACATGTGAGCCAAATTCCACCTTTGAAACAAGATCAAAAGCCTTTAAGTCTTAATGCCACCTTTGACAAGGGAAATACCAATTTAGCTCACGTACCCTATAACTTTATCATACCACCCTCCAATCAAATACCTATCCCTAAGCCACCATGTCCTACTCCTAATCCATTGGCCTCTCCCCCTTCTAACCCATAAAACTCTTCATTACCCCCACCATCATCTCTACGCCCTAAATTTAAAAATTTCAAAAGTAAACCTTTGGCATTACCCAAATCCACCCATCCACCTTCAAAGGATGTGACCCAAGGGATACTAGCAAGGAATAAAACATCTCCATGTCATCCAACTCATATGTTTGAACTTACCAAAGAGTCTTCAAACACCATGCCTATTCCTCTAACCCCATCATGTAGTCTCCCCCTTGAGCTTATTCAAGAGTCTTCCCCATTTAACCCAAGTCAAACTCCCTCATGTCTCCATGTTGTTGACCATCTAGAATATGTTGAGCCCATTCAAGAGTCATCCCCTTCCACTTCCATTCAAGCAAGCCAAGAGTTATGTCAAGGGAATTATCCTAAGCATGAGGAAACATTAACCTCTCATTCTAATCAAGATCTAGGCCCATCTAATGATCCCACTCATAACATACTTGGTCCTATTTATGATCAAGCTCCCCTCTATGATCTTACCTATGATCAAGAAGGCCATGATGATCCTCTTAGCCAACTTTATGCATTCCATGGTCAAGATCCTATCACTTCACCTATCCATCAACAAGAAACCTCCATTGCTCCTATCCATCCCCTACCTATCCCTATCCATGATCCATCAACATCCACTTCCCTTGATGAGACATATGCCTCCCAAGCACACATAGAAGATCAAACAAATACCATGGATCTAAGTGAACATAATGCTAATCAAGATCCTAATGATCCTCCATCACCCACTATCGATCCCATTGCAATTCCTCCATCATATCCTATTGGTATTTCCACCCTCATTCATGAATGTTCCTCCTTAGAAAAAAAACAACCATTATCTTCCCTTGCTTCATTTTCTCTGTCCAATAAGGAACTCGTGTCTAGTGTTTCACCTACACCTAGTCCCATTGTCCATTGCACACTCCAAAACATGGACCACCAAGGTAAAGGTTTAGACCTTCATGAACAAGGTATTTTGGAGTCCATCCATGTTAAAGTCCCTCCACGCTCTTCTGGCCTTGGAAACACACCCCAAGGACACCAATCTCAAGATGTTGGCATTTCCTCCATGCATCCTAAGTCCACTTTCCATCATAAATCCTATCATACGCCTAAAACATATGTTGCCATCCCTCCTCCATCATCCTACAAATGTCAAAAGCATGTGACCATACACCTTCCACATCCACTTTTCCACCATTACTTAAAACTCCTAATATCCCTCCATCCACTTTACCACCATTACTCCCAACACCTAATATCCCTACCATTCAATCCTCTTATCCATTTATCCATAAATACCCTAACATTCCTAATCGTGACCAACAAATGCACACATTGTATAAACATGAAGCTTCCACTCATTCCACCATACCCATGGGATTCAAAAGCAAAAAAACCAATGCCTCTACCTATAAAGTAAAAAATCCTAAAAATCCTCATGCCTTAGGGCATCAATGCAAAAAGTCAAAGAAAAATACATTCAAAAAGTTATATAAGCCCATACCTCCAAAAGTAAAGGCCAAAACTAAAATGGTTTGGGTTCCTAAGAAAAAGGAAAGCAAGTCAAATGAGGCATCTACATCACAAAAATCCCAACCATCCCCTTCCATCCAAAATGTACATTCTATTCAAAAATTAAAAAAATCCCATAAGCCAAACAAAAATCTTAAAAATACTAAGTCTATGTGGGTACCTAAAACACTTCATCCACCACCTCCTAAGCAAACATCTCCATTGCTTCCTACACCCCATCCACATGAAAGGCTTCAACGTTTATCACAGTGTGTGCAACCATTGGTCATGGTTCCCTTCCATTTCACAACAATTCCACATACCTCCATCTCCTCATCCTTCACTCATTATCCTACATATCTCCCCCACCATCTTCCTATGGTCCATGCTTTTGGATAAGCCTCCCCATTCATATTTTTCATAAATCCCATATAAGTTCTATATCTTCCCTACATAATCCACTATTTTCCTCCATAATCCACATCATAATCCATCATCTACCTACTCCATCTCCCTTTCATGTCATCCCTTACCAACATCTATGAGCATAATGACATTTGACATGGTCCATGCAATGATATCCATCCCTAGTGGGACTATCACCTTTCATGCAACTAGACACTTGAGTCCCTCCTATCCATATTCCCCTTCTATCCAAAAAGTCAAAAAGTCAAAAAAAGAAAAAAGAAAAAATGAAAAAGAAAAAGAAAAAGTAAAGAGAAATTCCTTCGTCCAACGGTGAAAACTTGGTAAACAGGCACCCTAGTTAAGTACCATGATGAAAACCTGGCAAACATGCGTCATGTGTAGGTTGATCTTCTATGTCACTTACACTTGGGGGCATAATGTCTTATCTATCCAACCTATCGTTTTCATGTCTTGTCATTTCCATCCTACCTACCATCTTTAGCCATCATACATACCTATCATATTAAGTCCACTTATCCACCCTTCTCCTTTTGATCTTGATGAAGACATAGGGGAAAAATGTTGAAGCATGTTTTTTGGGTATCTCTTGACATACCTCATCCTTCCAAACAAGCCTATCATTATCCTATTGTCATAAGCTTTGTCATTAAAAATCCTAAGTATTGTACCTAGAATGGGGCATGTTATTCCTATGTGACATAGTCTTTGGAAATCACATCCTTGCCCTCTTATGATGCATACATCCATTCCATTCATTATGACCTATCCTTTTCCATCCATCCATCTATCATGAGCCTTTTATCCCTTATCCCATCACCCACCCTTTCATCCATCAATCCCATCAATCTCCTTGCACCTAGACTTGGTTTTCCCCTTGTCATTGGTATCTAGCACAAAGGCTACTCAAATTTTTATCCTTTGACACCTCAAAACATTTCAAAAATCCAAAAAAAATCAAAACATTTCAAAAATCCAAAAAAAATCCAAATATTTCAAAAAATCCAAAAAATCAAATATTTTCAAAATACAAAAAAATCAAAATATCCCCAAAATACAAAAAAAATCAAATAGCCAACAAAAATTCAATCAATAAAATCAATCCATCTAAGTACTTCTTCCAATTTCATCGATTCAATCCCTCAACTCAATCCAATCATGTTCATCAAAACCATTTCATCCAATCAACTCAATCAAATCAATCCAAGCAATAATCCAAATGCAAGTCAATCCTTAATCCATACCAATCAAGTCGATCAATCTTGTCAAATTATCCAATCACATCCTTTGGTCTTGATCATGATCTTGTTGTAAACCCAATCAATCAATCAATTATCATCATCCTTTTGTTGATCTAGGGATATGTCGTTCCCTGCAATGACAACGCTATCATCATCAATCAAAGTCAATTAGTCAATTATCAATCATCCTTGTGTTGATCTAGGGATATGTCGTTCCCCACAATGACAACACTATCATCATCAATCAAAGTCAATCAATCAATTATCAATCATCCTTGTGTTGATCTAGGGATATGCCGCTCCCCGCAATGACAACACTATCATCATCAATCAATCCATCAATCAACGGTTTACAGCTTGACAGGGGCACTACCTTGTTTGTTTTTGAATCATTTGTGCATGCTTGCTTGTGTGTGTTATCATTTTTATCTTGCATTTGCATCAAGTCCAAATTATTCCATCTAATATTCATATCTTGTATCTAGACAAGGTTGTATTATGCTGGGGCACACGACACATCGTCACCTTGGTCCTTATGCCTTGGTGCATAACGTCTAGTGCTAAATCAAACATCATGGTTGCTCACTTTCATTGCAGCATAATGCATCCTTCAATTCTTCTATCCATTCCTTCATCTTTAGTTCTTGACCCATCCCTTTCATTTCGAGAACCTACCCATGTTGTCCAACCCGCCTATCCTCTCGAGGGGGCATCATCATTCCATCATCATCCCATCCTTTTCCCCATCTCATCATCATTATCTTATCTTTCCTTCACCATCCATTTTATTTTACTCGTACCTTAGCTTTTTTTGAAATGATGTTACTCAACACAAATCTCATCATCTCGAACATCATTTCAAAGAGGGGCAAAATGTAGACACCTAAAAATGTCCTCTTACAATACCTTGTCCTGACATTACATCATTTAGACATCTTGTAGCATCTTTTGCCCTAGGTACCCATGTTGTCACCTAATTAGTTAAATAAATTTTATTTATTTGACTAATTTCATTTATTCCCTATTTATCCATAATCCATTTTTCTATAATTAAATAAATATTTATTTATTTAATTATTCATGATCATTTATCCTCTCTAATTAAATAATTGTTTGAATTGTTTAATTAGTCATTAATCTATACTTTTATAATTAAATAAATATTTATTTATTTAATTATTTGTGACCATTTATCCTCTCTAATTAAATAATTAATTTAATTGTTTAATTTGTCATTTATCTATTCTCCTATAATTAAATAAATCTTTATTTATTTAATTATCTTTCCACATCATCCCTATCCTTTATTAGATAATGCTTTATCATTATTTAATAATTTTATCATTTCATTATCCTTCCCATCTTTTTAAGATTTATTTCCTTTAAAACAATTAATCAAAATCTTTCTATCTTTTTAAATTTTTATCTCATCTAGTTGTATTCCCTCTTTTGTCAAAAATCAAATCCTTATAGAATCTTATCAAATCTTATCTCCATCCACATCAAGGCTCTATAAATACAACCTTTCAAAATCATTTAGGAGGGTTGATTCTTAAGTATCCTCACTCTGTCAAAATCATTCTTCAGTCTTCCATCTGTCTCTATCATTCTCCATTTATCATTTTCATCAAGTCGTTATGCTGCTGAATTGAGCAACCAACATTCCTCCATTATCAATTCTTCAAAATCTCGCATTCTCATGCAGGTGGAGAAGAGCAATGGAGATAAATCGAGATTAGCGTGGATTTGGGTTTGCATTCGTTTGTTATTGTGATTTTCATGCTTGCTCGTACTCTATTGTGCTAGTTGGGATTTGACATATTTCTATTTTAGTTTTATATCTGATTTTCCCCTAATTACAATATTAGGTCTAGTTTGAGTCAAATAGAGCAATCCACCAATCATGGATTTGTATCTAGTCTAATTTGTTTTAGGAGAATCATCATCTTGTGTCAACTTACATCCGGTCACCATAGGTGTACCAACTGGCTTTGAATCTTCCATACCAAACTTCTTTAGCAATTCTTTCACATACTTGGACTGAGATATAAAGATCCCTCTATCTAGCTGAGTAATTTGCAATCCAAAAAAGAATTTCATTTCTCCAATCATAGACATCTCAAACTCATTTTGCATCTCATCAACAAACGTCATGCACAAACTATCATCTCCTCCAAAAATGATATCATCAACAAAGACTTCAACAATCTAATCTTTATCATGATCAATCTTGAAATACAAATTACTGTTAGCAGTAACTTAATTAAATCCAAGCTTCAACAGATACTTGTCCAATCTATCATACTAGGCTCTTGGGGTTTGCTTGAGTCCATACAATGCTTTCTTCAACTGGAAAACCATATCTCCCTGATCAATCAATTGAAATCCATCAAGTTGCTCAATATACACTTCTTCCAGTTCACCATTTAGAAATGATGACTTGACATCCATTTGATAAACCTTGAAGTTTTTGTAAGTAGTATAAGCAAGAAATAGTCTCATAGCTTCAATCCTAGCAATAGGAGAAAAAGTTTCTTCAAAGTCAATTCCTTCCATCTAAGAATATCCTTTAGACACTAGTCTTGCTTTGTTTCTAACAACTTCGCCTTGCTCATTCAGTTTGTTCTGAAAGACCCATTTAGTTCCAATTACATTTTGTCCTTAGGTCTAGGAACAAGAATCCATGTATCATTCTCCTCAATTTGTAGTAGTTATTCTTTCATTGCTTCCACCCAATGTTCATCTTTGCATGCTTCATTGACACTATTAGGCTCATTCTTTGAGATCAAACAATATTCTTCTGCAATTCTTCTCCTAGTTTGAAAACCTTTGTTCTTATCACCAATAATCTGATCTTTTGAATGATTTAGTCTTACATACCTTGGAGTCTTAGGATGTTCTTGAACTTCAGGCTCTTGTGATCTCACTTATGCACTTTCACTTGTTCCTTCCTCTTGATTTTCCTGATTCATCGGAATGATTTGAACTTGATTTGTAGTCTGAACTTTCTTTCCTTTATCTGAATTGTCATTCTGATCGTCTGAATCATATCCACAGGTTCTGGATGGTCTAACTGTGTTTTCATCAACCTTGAAATTATCACTCTCAATTATTTTCCTTAGTCTCTTATTGTAGCACCGGTAGGCTTTAATTTTAGTAGAATAACCAAGAAAATTTCCTTCATCACTTCTAGCATCAAATTTTCCTATATCTTCATCTCTTTTGATATAGCATTTACTCCCAAATATTTTGAAGTATCTAATAGTAGGCTTATGACCATACCATAGCTCATAAGGAGTCTTACCGGTATCACCTTTTATTTGTACCCAGTTAAGAGTGTAAATGACAGTACTCACAACTTCTCTCCAGTAGATATGTGAAACATTTCCTTCCAGCATCATAGTACTAGCAACTTCTTGAATTGTCCTGTTCTTTCTTTCCACAACTCCATTTTGTTGAGGGTTCTGCGGTGCAAATATTTGTCTCTTTATCCCATGCTCTTCACAAAAAAGAATTAAACTCATCGGAAGTGAATTCACCACCTCTATCTGATCTCAGACATTTAATATTCAAACCTATCTCTCTCTCAACCATAGCCTTAAAAATCTTGAATTTCTCTAGAGCTTCAAATTTTTCCCTTAAGAAAGTAACCCACATCATTCTAGAATAATCATCAATAAGTAACATGAAATACCTGTATCCTTGTAAACTTCTGATTCTAGAAGGACCACACAAGTCAGTATGTACAAGCTCCAATACTTCATTTGAACAATGTTGTTTGCTCCGGAATGAAACTCTAGTTTTCTTCCCTAACTGACATTCCTTGCATATAGCATTAGTATGTTTTATCAACTTAGGAAGATATCTCATTTCCTGAGTAGAACTTATCTTGATAATATTATCAAATTTTACATGACACATTCTCCTATGCCATAACCAACTTTCATCAACTTGAGCAATCAGACAACTTTTACTAGCAACACTTAGGTGAAATATATTACCTTTTGTTTTTGTACCAGATGCAATCACATTTCTGGAACTCCCCAATATTCTACACTTTCCATACTTGAATTGAAGATTGTATCCCTTGTAAACCATCTGTCCAATACTTAAGATATTATGCTTCAAACCTTCCACATATAGAACATCATCAGTATTATGCTTACCATCAAGAGAAATGGATCCTCTACCACGTATTACACCAGCTTTGTCATCACCAAATCTTACAACACCACCATCATACTTTTCCAAGCTCACAAATTTAATTTTATCACCTGTCATGTGATGAAAGCATCCACTGTCAATCACCCATTCTTCTTTTTCTTCAACTTTGGCAACTAGAGCTTTCTCCACATTTGTGCAACTAGCAGGTTCAGTAGGTATTGGATCATTTTCCTTGATAGCAATAAATACCCATTCGTCCTCACTTAAATTCCCTTTATCAGATTCATCATTTGTCACCCCTTCATCAGCAGCATAATAACACTTTCTTTGGAATCTAGGCTTGTTAGGTCTTGGCTTAGGAACTCTGTTGGGACACCTTGAGAAAAAATGACCTATCTTATTACAAGAAAAAAATTTAATAGGCAAGTTCCCTTTATACTTACCTTCACCTTTGGCTTCTCTCTTAACAATAAGTGCTTCAAGCTTGTCTAGTTTTCTCTCTTCTTCAATCTCTCTCATTTCCTGCTCATACTTGGAAATTTTTCTAGAACTTTCTTTCAGATCATATCTTTGCTTATCTTTTCTGGAGATAGTAGATTTGAATGCAGATTTTGTCTTAGGAAGAGAATCACCAAAATCACTTAGCTCAAAAGTAGTAAGCTTACCAATCAACATGTCTCTGGTTACATTTGTCACAGTCTGGATCTCCTCAATAGTAGTAGCTTTGGCTTTGTATGAAAAAAACAAGGATCTGAGCACTTTAACAACAATCTCTAATTTTTCCAATGTTCCACCAACACATCTGATACTACACACAAGTTCATTCACTCTCTGTATAAAAGAAGTGATGTTCTCATCTTCACCCATTCTCAACATTTCATATTTCCCTTTCAGGCTTTGCAACTTAGCAATTTTCACATGGGTATCACCTTCATACAAAGTTTCCAACTTTTTCCATATCTCATAAGCAGTCTTCATCTCCATTACATTTGTCATCTCAGAATCAATCAAAGCACTCAACAATGCTTCCTTAGCCCTGATATTGTACTCGACTTCCTTAATCTCACCTGTAGTAGAAGGACCATTATGTGGGATGATATACCTATTCTTTGTAATTGTCCAGTAAGGTTCACCAATGCATCTCAGATGACACTCCATTCGAGTCTTCCACAAAGAATAATTAGTTCCATAAAATCTTGGACTATCTTTCTTATATGTCGCCATCTTGGATCACCTCAAGCTATTAAAATTCTTCCGAGGAACTTACTCTAATACCAATTGTTGGCAACACAAGGGAAAAAAACTGAGAGGGGGGGTGAATCAGTTGTCATAAAAATTATACATATTAAACTTATTCTTAGATATGATAAATAAACATGAGAGCATAAACCATCACCACATCAAAAACACACGTAACACCAAAATTTTTTACGTGGAAACCCTATTAGGGGAAAAACCACGGTGGAGATTAATCCACACGATTATACTATGTTAAAAGTATAAAAGAATTATAAATGGGGAATGCACATGCATTCAGGCACATTGCCTAGAGCTCACTACTCAAATACAAAAGGCTTACTGCCCAAATGAAGACACATTGTCTTATAGAAACATTCAGATTACATCCAAAATATTTTGAACTGAGAAAATAGCATCTGCTAATGCCTGATTACAGTTCCGGTTAAGCACATAAACACCTGCTCACTCTTCTTCACACTTTACATTTGCCTTTGAAAGATTAGAACATTATTTGCACAAAACACTCACACACTTCACACACCATTTCCTTCAAATGGTAGAAACAATTGATCATATATATCTACAACTAGAGATTAGAACAACTACATGTTAGCTCAACAAAATATAAAATGAGTACAAACTATCGACCCAAATCAATAAACAATTATTAATGTGCACCAAAAAATGTCGGACAAAACATAGTAAGGACCCAAAACAACATCCTCAAACATGAAGCACCTTAAAAAATTGTGCCTTGAAGATCCACAACCTGCTACAATCACCCTGTTGGCCATGATCATGAAAAAAATGAACACACAAAAGAAAATCACCAATCACGAGCACAATGATCAATGCGGATCAACAACACAAATAGAGCACAATCTATAAACATCCAAAAGCATTATGAATCACTACAAAAGCATCTGCAACAACTCAAATTACTAGAATCGCATTATCTTCTTTCAGGCACACCAACTGAAGCAAAAAAACAACTGTCAGAACACAGATACTCATAGCTCAATCAAATCTTCATGCGAACCTTTGAAACTTCATGTGGATAAACTAGATGTACTTGAAAACAAACCCTTTAATCCACAACCTCTTATCATTAATATATTGAGCTAGCCATCAGCATGGTGGCAATATTGAACTCCACTGCACCACTGACAACCTGTAACATATTTTATTACAATTTTCTCAATATCCTCGACATATACAACCTTAAAGACATTAAGGCCAATAGTTTTGACATTAATGACAACCACATATCAGCAATATCCAACATAGGGTTGTATTTTGGTGGTCCACATTGTTTAAGGATGTATCACAAATGATCCACAAGTGTAATTCCTACAAAAGTTTCTCAAGAAAAATAAAGTTTGTTGGTGTAATTCTCTTACTACCTCTTTCAGTTGAGGCCCCTTGTCAGTAGTGGGGGATAGACTTCATAGGATAAATATAAGAAAAGTTGAACAATGGATATAAGTGGATCCTTGTGGCCACTAACTACTTCACCAAGTGAGTTGAGAAAATCCCCTCACAATGCAACATCCAAGGTGGTAGTTGATTTCTTGATTAACAACATTATAACTAGGTTTGGAGTTCCAACAAGGATCTTAGTTGATAACACTATGTGTTTTAGATCATGAGACATGTTGAATATAAAATTGGTATATTCTTCCCATGCTACCCACAAAGCAATGGATAGGTTGAGCCAAGTAATAAGAGCCAAGTGAAGATCATAAAGAGGACACTAGATCAAAATAAGAAGAGATGGGATGACAAGATCAAGTACACTCTTTGGGCCAATAAGGTTACTTTCAAGTAGACTATTAGATGCAGTCCATTTGAATTGGTATGGAGTTGAGGTTGGGATTCCTATCATCTTAGATTTTCTATTGTATTAGTTGTTGTGAGATATAAATGAGGATCGGTGTGATGTTGTGTCTTTAAGGATCACGGAGCCAACTAAGTTGGATGAGAAATGAAGAGAAACATAGGACAAGAACCTACAACATGAGTAGATCATGAAAATTATACATGATAAGAATACATCGCCAAAGGGAGTTTCAAGTTGGTGATTTTATTCTTCTATGGAATGCTAAGTTAGAGGGTAAGGGAAATGATGGAAAAATTGACCCCTTATGGCTTGGCCCTTATGGAATCACTAAGAGATAAAAACTTCATGTATCTTGTCTCATGGATTTTTATGGACAATTATTGGAGTTTCCCATGCATCGTCAAAATCTAAAGTATTAATTTTCATAAGTAATGAAGTTCAAAATTTTGTTTGGTGAGTGTAATGTCATATCTTCCATATTTTTCTCATGTCTTCGAGTATTCTTGATTCCAGTTTTGTTAAGATGAAGTTTTGTTTTTGTCTTAATGATAAATTTATGGTTTTCCTAGAGATTTGGATTCTTGTGATGCCTGTAGGAGGCATTCATTTGTAACCAAAGCCATTGTTGAGACTCAAATTTGTAGTGCCTCTTATGCTTGAGTCCCATGATGTTCCATATGTTATCTTGGCTATTTCAACCCATTTGTTAATAATTAGTTTAAGATATCTAATTTGGGTGGTCCCTTGCCAAATTTTTCAACACAGTTGGGTAGAGATAAAAAATTAAGCCCATTTTCTTTTCGAAGTTTTACAAAATTCTCTAAGGAATGAAAGCTATGCCTTTGCGAGATTTACCCTTCCAACTGGCCTAAGTGTAGTATTGATGCCTTTTCTGGTGTTGTCTAGTTGGGTTTTCCTATAAATGTTAGTTCAGTTGTCGACCCTCACAGAAGGTAGAAAAATTAAACAAATGACAGTATAGTTTTTACGGGAATCTAACGTCTTATTGAATTTCTTCTTTTCACTAGTAATTGTTTAGTTTAATTGAATGTTTCCACATCCTTTGGTTTTGTGGGTTCATGATGCCCAATTGAACTGCATTTTTAATGTTTTATCCAGTTCATATGCCTTTTCCTGCAAGCCTTCAGTTTAATCCAATTTAATAGCTTGTGAAAGTTTGGCCTCCACCTATACTTATCCATTAAATTTAACTTTCATTTGATTAAGATGGAAATTTTTACATCCATACCTTTCATGATGTCATCCCCTTTTGAAAAATTTCATTGGGCATTTGAACAAACCATTTTTAAAGCCTTATTTAACTAATTCACATGGATTTACCCACAAGGATCAATTCCATTATTTATTCCTGCATCCATACACTAATAACACCATGCTAGCATCATTCTAGCTTGTTGACATCATCGTTAAGAATTTTCATTTGAACCAAACCTTGAAACATTATGAAGTTGGTGGGTTCACTTGGTCTTTTTGTTGAACCAGTTGGATGAATTTTTCCACAAAGGTGTAGTTTAGGTTGAAATTCTCACAAATGATTCAGTTGGACTCTAAAAGCCTACAAATCTCCATTTTAATGCACAAAAAGACTTCCAAGGCATCTAAATGTTTGGATATATATGCTTTTTCTCTACGATTGTCTTTCATCTACTCCTTTAACCGAATTAAGATTCCTTTAATGCATTTTGACCAACCATGAGTTTACTAGGTGATTTCATGAATGTGTTTGGCTATCAAAAGTTTTGACACACAAGTTTTGATTTCAGCTACCACCATCACCGCAAAATGGTTGCCCAACCACTATAATTAATTGTGGATATCTTCTTTCAATCTAAGACATCCATTTTGGGTGCGACCCATCCTCCACCACAAATTCAACATTGCTACAGTCTCACAACTTAGGGTTTTTCTAGGAAAAATGTTTTTACTAGGTTTAATCCCTCATTTTGATCATTGGACAATATTGGGATACAAAGAATAATCCAAAAGGATTGGCATACACAAAAAATAATTTCCAAAGCAGTTATAAGGAGGTAGAGACATAGTCAGACCGTTAAAATAATGTTGTACTATCATTATTTAGTTTTACGTCTCTATTGATGTTGTTAGGATTAAGGTACCATCTACCTTGCAAATCCTATGTCATATTGCATGGTTCCAACATCCTTGGAAAATTTCCCTGGGGACTTAGGGTGTATTGGGAAAATATTTTGTAATATTTATTCTCGCCATTGTTTGTAATACATTCATAAGGGTGATGGGTTCCACTAGCAACAATAATATTATTTTCCCAACATGTAGATGCCTAGAATGGGATGGTAAAAGACAAGTGAAGTGGGAAAATGAGTGATTGTTGGGATTCTCCAAGTGGTGTTTGGAAAGAGGCAACATGTGTCTCTTGGTAAACCAATTTTTTTTGCATTTAATGTAATGTTTAATTTCCAATTTTGGACACCCAAGTTGGAAGGAAAGTACTGGAGCCAAAATCAATATTCTTTCATATTCCAAGGAGGTAATCCAAGGTTGGGATGTTTGGAATGAAGATTCATCTTTGAGGGCCATCTTTGGGGCTCAAGACCTCTTCACAAGTTTATGAAAAAATAGCCTCTTAGATGTAGAAATAAATGAATAGTTGAATGTAGCATTACTATGTAGCAATAAGGACACATTGAGGCATAAATATGATATTAAAAGATACACTGGTGTTGCCATGTTGGAGGAAAAGAGGAGAATGCAAGTGAATATATCGTAATCTCATTTATTTAAAGATAATGCATACTTGGCCTCTCTTCTTGGTGGAGTTTTCTCACAAGGGTTTCTCCATGTAAATCCTATGTTATGTGATGTCATTTATGTTGTTGATTTATGCCTCTTTTCTACTATCTTATGGTGATTTTATGTTATTTATTGTTATTATAAGTTCACATACGGTAGTGTTGATAAGCATGACAGGATGGTTGATTTTTAGTATCATAAAGAAGATGGATCTAATCATGATAATTCCAGATTAAGGTCACTTAATTTCAAATTTTCATATAAGTTTTAGATTTTCATATTATAATTATCCAAGCCTTGTATCTCATCCATTAAATTCATAACTTGATTATTTGGATAAAGATTGAAATTTCCTAACATTTGGTATCAAATCTTATATATTTTTCATTAGATGTATATGCAAATTAGAAAATGTCCTTATTTTAATTTTCTTCAGTATATTTATTGTTGTGAATGTAGAAACTATTAAAGGAATATAACAAGGTTATGAGCTTATTGCATGTCTTGTTACATCACTTTTCATGCTTACATATGAGTTTGAATAATTCATTAGTGGGTAGCTAAGTAGATGAAGCTAACAATGATATATCTTGATGCATCTTAATGCATATATCACTTGTTCTTTGTCATTTTCTCATGCCATCTCTCCTTGTTGGCTATGAATCTGTTACCCTTGGATAGGCACCAATCTCCTTATACTTTTTCCAATCACTCACATCAAAATAAATCATTAAACACTTTTTCATTTTAGTTCCAATTTGTGTAGTTCATGATAACATTATATATAAGGAATAATATATTGATTTTTATGAATCTTGTAACTCATTCCCATCTTATACTCATTTCTAAGGTATTAAATCAAATATATGGAGGTACTAAGGTAGTTAGTTGCTCTCAACCTAGTGACAACCTTGGGGTTGAATCAACAATGTGGGTTTGACCATAAATTTCAAATGCTTGTTTGATAATCCAACCTCTTGGAACACCCTCCTGAGTCTAAGTTGAGCTCGAAGTATAGGAGAGAAAACCAAATATTATAGATTTTCCTATAATCCTCCATAGTTATGTAGATGAATGATTTTACTCATTTTTTGACAACCTTGGCCTTGTGAGTGGGTTTTGGTTCCAGGAAATAGAGCAGTGCTTTTGAGACCCGACAAGGGTCAAATAAATAAATTTATCCTCTACAATCATATCTTCTTTTAGAGATGAATACATTGTCATCAAACACCAAAGAAATTTCAAAATTTAAGTTAGGAGGATATGGTTCATCTTTAGTTGCCCAGTTTTCAAGATAATCATACTCTATGATGTCTTTTGAGTGAAAATAATATTTCTTCCCAAATGCAACCAAATATGAATAGAGGGAATGACTTCATACAACTTAATTAGTGTTTTCCATTGTCATGCATTGGAATGATAAATTTGTACATATCCTATATATACATAGACCACCAAAAAATTTTCCTTGAGTGAAACCACAATGGCATATATGCACCCTTTTATTCATTGGAGGAACAACCTCCCACTTATTTTGGTCAATATTGTAAAGTGTTGTTTGACACAAAGTATCATCATGTTTGTGAAGATGTCCAAAAATATAAAGGAGTCTTTTGTTTGAGTCTGTTGTATAGGATAAATTATGGTGTTTATAAGGAATATGGCTACATTGATTATAAAAGATATTTCTTTAAATTGTATTTTTAAATATTATAAATATAAAATCTTGATAATTATTTATAATTTGGACAAATATGTATTTTTTGTGGATGGTAAGGGAATACCAAAAGGAAACTTGGAGGTAAAAATAGTTTGAGTGATGTAGTAGTGTTGACATTTGTAACCAAAGAGGCTTATGACAAGAAAATTGGGATAGAGTGGAATAAAATGAGAGAAATATGAAAACTAAAATAATCGATGGGGGAAGGGAGTAATGGTTTTGCATGAGTTTTGGAGAGGGTCATAAATAACTTATCTCCATACATCCTTATTTGCATCCTTTAATCACCATAAAGTCATGCCACATACTAAACATCTTCTTTTGATGGTACAACAGTAAATTGCTAACAATATTTGTTCACATTTTACATTTGCAATCTTGTGTAATGTCAATGACAACTTTACCAAGCAAGATTTAACAAGATCATCTGGAAGACTAGGAATAATCACCATTACCAGTCACACTCATTCATTTCTTATAAGATTGAGTATAAGAAATAAAGTATTAGTTTTTATTTCTATTTATTAAGTAGAAGAAAGAATGAGACTTTTAATAGAAGAATACATATATATATATATTATATATATACATACATATATACATATACATATATTTATATAAATAAATATAGATATCTACATAGATACATATTATATCTACATAGATACACATTATATCTACATATCTACATATATATACATATATATGTATGTAGATATACATATGTATAAACATATACATATGTTTGTATGTATAAAATATTTGAACATTAAAATTATACCTTTTATATTATACTAACGAAACAAATACAATTATTATTGTGAGAAAACTACTTTAGTTAATCTATAAACAATGTAATATAGAATTAAATTGATTTCAGTAATATCTTTTCAACATTTGTTGATCTTGGATGATAAGGATAAGTTTTTAACTATTTAATAAAGCCAAAGTTTAATCTTTACATATTTTAGGGAAAAAAAATTATCTATAAATTTGATGGTGTTACATATTTTTATTTATAATAAATGATTTCCTTTGATACATCAATCACATACTAATTAAGCCCAATCTCTTTAAATTATTCATCCTTAGAGCTCACCTCAACATTGCTAGAATTTGGATGTACATGCAAGTAAGTTCTTAAATTACCTCACTATTCATGATTGAGGCATTGCAGCCAGAACCAAGAGGAATTTTATATATTACTAATGGGTTCTTTTATTTGTCTTTATCTTTAGTTATGTTGCCCACTTATTTATCTTTTTTCTAGTTTGACTCATTTCATAGCTATCACCAAGGTATCCGTGTTAGTTAGCCAAATCTCTTCAATTTCTATTTTTCTCTTTTTTCTCTAGTCATTTTTCTAGTTGTGATTTTCTCATCTCTAGATATAGTGAAAAACACATTTGTAATTAGAATAGAATGAAAAATAAAATGATTTGTATGCTAAATGTGGCAGACCATTGACCTTGGAGTTGAACTATACTTTGATACATAGAAAAACACATTTTTATATCACATCTTATATATTTGGATTGTTTCATTAGTCAATCCATAAGCTAACTATAATTTAAAATTAGATTAATTTTATTAATATAATTTAAGCATTTTCAACAATAAATATGTTTGAAGATAAGAATAAGTATTTGATCTCTATTTTTGTAGGTCAAGATAATGTGTGGAAATACTTCTAAATTTCACAAAGATTTGAGGCAATATTATTGATTTCATCAACGTAGAAGTATTGTAATCATGATTTGCAAGTTTCTTGTGATTTTGCAAAATATGACTAATAGTAGCAAAAAAGACTTGATGTAACTAACTATAATATATTTTTTAGATATGGTTAACTATTCCAACATAAGTGATAAGATCAACTTAGAGTATAATGACATTAAAGACTAAAAAAATTTGCAAACACACTAGCAATAACTAGTTATGATGTGGAGGTGTGGGAGCTGGCTTTAGGAAGGTTGGGGATTCAATGGATTATGTGTAGGGATATCACATCCTTTATCTTGAGCTGGTTTGGACTCTTTATCCACCCTTTACCTGGTGAAATATGGAACCAGGTTCCTCTTATTATATGTTGGTGTTTATGGAAAGAGAGAAACAATAGGATCTTCAAGAACATTGAGATGAGTCTGAAAGAGGTGTTTGGTATTGGGTCTTGGCTCATTGCGGAAAATATCTCGCTTTTCAAAGGGAAAACCCTAGAAAAAGGTCCGACTGAGGTGGAAATAAGCATGGCCAAAGCTTGGCACCAGAACCTAGATGCTAACTCTTATGACAACTCTAGATCCCTGGCTCAGAGTGTCACTATTTGGAAACCTCCTAACAGGGGTTGGTATAAACTAAATTTTGATGGGGCTGCTAAAGGCAACCCGTGCAGAGCCAGTATAGGAGGTGTGATTAGAGATTACAAAGGAAATTATGTGGTTGGTTACTCCAGGGGGATTGGTGTTCATTCTTCTATGATTGCGGAAGCTAGAGCGTTGTTGAAGGGTTTACAGTTGGTTGTCTCCATGGGGATTGAGAACCTTCATATTGAAGGAGACTCTAAGTCTATTATTGATGCTGTTAACTTTGACAAATTGCTGGGGTGGAGTACTAAATAAATTCTTCTAGACATTAGGCTCTTCGTGTCAAAGTTAAAATTCAAAGTTGCCACCCATATTTACAAGGAGGGAAACCAAGTGGCTGATACCTTAGCCAATTTTGGCACACACTGGAAATTATCCAAATGCTGGCATTCTTTAGGGAACCTACCTCCTGACATTCAGGGTTTAATATTGAAGGAACAAAGCCCTTATTGACCCATGATGATAACTAATCAAGTGCCTTGCTAGATTTTTTTGGGGGTCCACATGCTTGTCTGTTGGGCTATGTGGACGAGTTTTATTGATGAGATGGATAATACGTGGCATAATTAAAATTATGGGATGGAGCCCATTTTGAAAAGGGAAATCATGAGATGTTGCGACAAGTACTTGATGATTAAAACTAAGTTGGACCGTACCTTATGTAATCTCCTTTTGGGGATCTTGTTAAGCTATCGTATTTCCAAGTTTTTTAATTTTGATTTTGATGTGACTAATAATTATGAGATCAAGCTCCTTATTGGCCCTATATTGTCCACTATTTTGTCTCCACATCTGAAAGCTAACCTTTTTGGTTTTACTAAATTTGGCCCGCTCCTGAAAGCTAACCTTTTAGGTGTTTCTAATTTTGGCCCTACGACCATCTTGCCTAGGTTTCTGTGCATCTTCTATGTGGAAGGAAAACCATCCTTTCCTTTCATGTCCTACTTACTTAGACGATTGTGTATGGGGATCCTCATTTATGATTCCGCTAAGATTGCTTTTTGGAAACTACTTACTCATGCGTGCGACCTGTCCTTTGCCTTGATTATCAAAGACTGACTTTTCTAGCTTAAAATCCTTAATGTGCGGGTGATTTTTCACCTTTCTATTATCTCTAACCTTTTATTTTCTCAGGGTTCCTAGTTATCCTATGTGCAAAGTGGCATTATGGGTGGTGATAGGGTGTGAATTGAGCTGGATAACTGTAGAAAATTTCACAAAGATCTGCTTGTTTGGCACATTTGTGTCGAAGGTGGTCTAGCTCCTCTAATGGAGAGACTAGTGGGCCATGACCCTAATCTATTTGCTTAGTTTGTCAACTCGTGGAAAGATTTCCATGTGACTTTGGGAGGAATTTCCTTTACTATGGATGAGGAAGTGATTGCACATGCTACGAGGCTCCAGTGTACTTGTATGAAGCATCTGAAGCACACTAAAACTCAAGACAATGAAAGTATGAACAATTTATTTGTGGGGAATGAGGCGCCGGTGCACAACCAGTCGAGTTTTGATCGGGAGGCTCTCCCTCAGCCATGGAACCAGGTGTGCCTTTCCTTGATGAAGTATGTGACTTTGGAAGGTAGATACAAAACCTATTACTTCTACCATTTCCCTCTTTTGAATCACCTCAGGCATAAAATTTTGTTAAGCTTTCCTTTTTTCCTACTTATGGACTTAGAAAGTTCTGTTGAAAAATATGTTGAGGCTATTGGTCAGAATCCTAATGATCCTCCTCCCTTGCCCCTCCATCAAGGCCTCATTTTGAGGCTCTACCACTTCCATCTTGCTTTATGTTTTCCAAAACCCACATCGGTTGTCCGCATTAAAGAGATTGAGCCTCCCACTGTGACCAATTTATCTCCGACCGAATCCAAAGGCCCTGTTAGGAAAAACCACCCGGTCCCTGCTGACACACATAAACCCAAACCTGTTGCTAAAAAGCTTAAGGGGAATGAGGGAGTGGCCCAGACTAGTGCAACAACTTGTCTTTGTGAACTCAAATCAACCCCTGTCAAGACTACTAGCAAGCCCGCCCTGAAAAAGAAAGGCAAGGAGGAAGGTAAGAGCTTGAAGGAGCCTCCAAGCAAAGGAAAAAATGTGGTGAGAAAGGAATCTATGGGGGATATGGTGGTTGCAGAGATGGTGATTATTGGTTGTGATACCATCATTCAGTGCTATGGTAGGCTGGCCAAGAATAGGAAAAAAGTGCAAGTTAAAGATTTGGATATAGAAGAGGAGCAGTTAGACAACAAAGATAATAGGGTTGAAGAGGAGTTTGAGGGTGAGGAGGAGGAGCATGCTAGAGGACCCAACTCCATTCCTGACATGGGAAAAGTTTAGAAAGAGGTTTCAGCCTCTCAGTCTTTGGAACCGTTGGATGTTGAGCATGCTGATATCAACAAGAATGTGGTTGGAGGGGAGGAGCTCTGTGTGCTGAAGGAAATATTGGATGAATTGGACAAAAAATTTTGTGGTTTGACCCGCTTCATGATTAAGCTGGTCCACTGTGTCACCAGTACCCTATCGGCGGTTATGAAGGATGAGATGGACATGAAAAAGACTGAAGACCATCAGGAATGGGTTAGAGATAATGCTGTTAATCTCCTGTCTAAGAATTGGGAAGATGCCAGTTAGACTGTTGTTGGTCCATTGTTTGTTCATTTGTTGTTGGTCCATGGTGTTTGTTTTTGGCTTTGTGTTTTTTTATGCTTGTTTGGTCTTGATCTCTATTGGCCCTTGTGGCTCTTTGTGAAGGGTACAACACCTTGTAAATGCTTCTTACCTAATCAAAAAATAGTTATGATGTCTTATGGATTGTGAATATTTTTTATAATTTCCATAAATATTTATATATTTGAGAAAATCTCCAAATAGTTCTTTAAACCTATAATATACACAATGTTACTATTGCTATTGCTTAGTTTTTACATAAACTATTTTTTTAGGTAGAAGGCGGCGACACCTAAATATTTTATTAATAAAAAATGTAATTATAGTCAAAAGAAGTTCTCTAATGAGAAACAAGTTGAAATTCCATAGACTAGTGTAGGTCAGAGAGATACAAAATACATACATAGTATACGTAATGGCCATGAAACACAAAAAAAACTAAAAAAGAGATAAAGAGTCTTAACTAGAAGTGGATGAGCTAGAAGAGGAGGAGGTAGAAGTAACTTTATCATTTGATATGATGGTTGGTACAAAATCAAGAGAGAGTAGTTGTTAATGTGGAATGTGACCTAGGAGGAAGTGTAAAGCATGGAAGGCCTACAAATCATAGCTACAAAAATAGAACCAAGCTCTAGTAGATGAATGTTGACCACCTCTTCCACCATGATCAAGTTATTATTTTATAGAAAAAAAAATATAGTGCTAAAAATATGTACTATCGCAAGTTCTCTCTTGAGTTGTTTGAACATGAAGAGGCCCCCAATTAGAGTAGTTCCCTAGAATAGGTCATAACTCTCCATTATTTCCTTAAGTTTTTCCTTAGGGATAGAGTAATATTGGACATAATTTGAGTTAAATATCCACAAGAGAGGTTTATTTTGAAGGTCTAATGCATTATAAATAAATAGGGAAGAAACTTAAGAATGGTGAAGGATACAAAATGGATCTTGCAAGATTCCCAATCTTGTAACTACTTATATTGCATCTTCCACAACATAGCAATCTAGTTAAGAAATATGCTATAGATGGATGGAGTGAAAGCTATCAAGAATGGAGGGCTCTCATTTTTGAATGGGAAAGAGAATGTGAGAGATCTTGGGAGGACTCACTATAGAGAAAGGAAACCAAATAATTCCAACAAAGAGCAAAGAGGAAGGGATAAAAAGAGAATAGAGGTTGGGATAAATAAGAGTCAGATAATTCTAATAGTTGGCCATGGGATGTTATCCCTTGTGGATGTATTTTTAGGGTATAACTAAATTTAGATAGTCATTCGGCTTAAAAAATGATGGTGCTACATATCAAAGGGCCATTTCCATCATATTCCATGTTATGATACATAATATTGTTGAGGATTATATGGATGAAATCCTAGGAAAATCAATACTCAAAGTAGATCGTCCAACCATCTTACATTACATCTTTTAAGGCCTCAAAGAGTACAAGGTCAGATTAAATGAAATATGTCTTTAGAGTTACATCAAGCAACATCCTATAGTTTATTGTTTATGGACATGGAATTGAAGTATATCCAAATAATTTAAAATCAATAACAAACATGCCACCTCTTAGGAACCTTACACAACTACACAAATTACAAGGAAAACTATAAGCTATCAGGTGGTTCATTATCTTATTGGAAAACAAGTGTCATCCTTTTTCACATCTGCTTGGAAAAAATGTTAGCTACTTCACATAGGATATTATTATCCTACCATGGAATCAAATGTCTACCAATATATGAAAAAATGCCTTGTTTGTCAGAAACATCGCAACCTCTTTCATGCACCATCATAAGCTCTCTAGTCAATCACCACTTTGTGGCCCTTCTCTACATGGGGCCTCAAACTCATTGAAAATATTAATCCCACATCCTCCAACAACCATAAATTTATTATTACCACTACTGATTGTTTCACCAAGTGGGTTGAAGCAACTCTACTCACTTTCACCATCAACATCCAAATATCAAATTTTATCCTCAACCATATCATTTATCATTTTATCATTTTATCCGCCATCATCATAAATAGTGATAAATCTTTCAAAAACCATGAAGTAAATTCCATTTGTAATAAATTCTATATCTATCACAAATGATATACCTCATATTACCCCTAAGGTAACAACCAAGCCGATGCATCCAATAAAACCATGATAAAAATCATCAAGAAAATTGTCAATGATGTTGGCCATGATTGGCACCTTGAGCTTAATCCTACTCTTTGGGAATACCACACAAGTACTCACATTCCCACAAGAGACACCCCATATTCCCTTATCTATGGTGAAAAATTAATTTTTCCAATAGAGGTCGAGCTACCATCTTTATGTTTCTTTTTATATAGCCTCATCCCAAAGGAGGATTATCGAGTGCCATAATTACATGAGTTGGAACTCTTTGAGGAGCATCATCTTGCTGTTCTCAATCACCTTAAATCATACAAATATAGGTTGCATCACGGATATAGAAAACACATACACATTATATATTTTTAGGTTGGATGTTAACCTTAAGGAAAATTAGAAGAATACCACCCAAGATACAGAAGAAGGGGAAGTTTGAGCCAAACTGGTTGGGTCCTTATGTCATAACTTATAAATCTAAATTAAGAACATATAAACTAGCTATGATTTAAGGCCATGAACTAGATGATCCCATGAACGTTATCCATGTCAAGTTCTTTTATGCTTAAATTATTCGCACCAATCTTCCAAAAATAAAAAATACATAAAAGAAAAATAAAATTAGAAAAAATCTTAAAAAATAGTAAAATAGTAAATAGAAATAAATTCATCCATTTTACTTGCCATAGAAATCAAAGGAGTTAATTATCTACAAACACCATGTGTGTGGATATAAGTAATATTTCATCTCATTTACAAGAAAATATAATTCAAGAGAATGTCTTGTAACATACGTGGTATAGGCATCATGGAAATTTGGGCCCTCCAAGCATTGAATTTCTGACGTCATGCTTGCTTGAATTTATTGCACAGACTATGGTAGACTTAATTTCTATGCATGTGAAAGTGTAGATTAGAATAGGTGTTAGCCACATCTAGGCAAGGTTGATGGTTGTAAATATAAGCTATCTATAGGAATAGCCATATCTTTTTGATAATGTTGAAAACTTTTACTAGTTTGGTATGTGTTGTCCTCTAGTCTGTATAGGATTTGGTGTCAAATGATGTATTTAAGTCTTAAATATTATGTATTTCATTATTTTCAAGTTTTGGAGAAGACTCTACAAGCAATTATCTTCTCTGCATTTTAATATATTTTTTAGGAGTGATAGATTATCTCTAAGGTAACATTTTTTTGCTTGTTACTATTTATAAATAATATTTTGTCATAGTAGTTGTAAAATCTTTTTATAATAGTATACAAATTTATTTGTTCACTTGCGGATGGCTAAAATATGTCTTGTCAAGTGATGCTTCTTGATTCTTTAAATAACACTTAAGTGAAACTATAGTTAAAATAACATGAACTTGTATGTGATTCTAGTTCTATGCTCATAATTTATTTACATTCAAATTATTAGACTCAAGCTTGTAGACTCAATTTGCATATCCTTTAGATCATAACTTCTCCACCAATAGATCAAGGCATAGTCTATTTTAGCATTTTATCTTACTCTACATTGAATATATCATTTATTACTTCTATTTTGGTTTTATTAGTGCCCTACTAACTTGCATAAAATTATTCATATTTAAATTTATTATATACCTTATGAGAGCCTATATTTACTATCTGTTTTCATAGATTTGTTCATGTTTTATATTTTTAGGTGTAATGAAATAGTTCTTGCACAATAGAAGAATATGATATGGAATATGCTACAAATGCTTAATAATAATTGATAATAATAAGCCACTTCGAGGGGAAAAACCTCCAAATATCTCCAATGAGAACACAATTCATAATATGATGATGAAATAAGGCTCACAACCTCCTATAAATACCTATTTATGCCCAGGATATCACCTAGGTCAGCTTAGATAACCCTATATAAGCTCTAGGTTGACCTAATTAACTAAATAACAATATAATAATGATAATATGAGTTAATTAGGAGTTAATATAGCCATAAGCTGACTATTCATAACCCAATGTACTCTAATATTAAGGGCATAGCGTTCCCCCCACTTTAAAGAAGCATTAACCTCAATGTTAGGAAATTTTTGATGCTTTTGAATGAGATCCTCATCCTCCCATGTGGCATCTTCAACTGATAAATTCTTCCATTGGATGAGATATTGAGTGAGAGTTTTGGTCCTTATATTCCTTGCACGTTTCTAAAGAATAAACTTTGGTTCTAATATGATTCTTCCTTCTTCATCAAGCTCTGATAATATTGGTTGAGTAGGGATATTATTCCCAATTACCTTCTTCAAACAAGAAACATGAAAAACTAGATGTATCTTTGTTGTTGAGGACAATTCAAGCTTGTAGGAAAAACTACCTATCTTTTGCATGAGTTGATGTGTGCCATAATAATCTGGAGACAACTTGTTATTCTTTGACTGTTGCTTCAATGCAATTTTATTGTAAGGTTGCAATCTCAAGAAAACCCAATCCCCAACTTCAAAACTTCTTTCACTATGGTGTTGGTCTGCAAGTTGCTTCATTCAATTTTGTGCCATGGATAGATTCTTTTTAAGTCTTGACAGTACTTTTTGTTGATGAAGCATGTGATCCTCCATAACTTGAAATCTTGGTGACACCTTCAATGATGATGTGATGGAACGAGGATGATATCCATACAATGTCATAAATGGAGACATTTTTGAAGAAATATAGAAGGAAGTGTTATACTACCATTCTGCTAGTGGTAGCCAAACTACCATTGAGATTGTTTATTTGAAGTCAAAGAATGTAGATATCCTTCGAAACACTTATTAACAACCTTTGTCTACCCATTAAATTGAGGATGGTATGAAGAACTATGAGTCAATTGAGTACCCAAACATTTGAATAAATCTATCCAAAAGTTACTGGTAAAGATAGGATCATAGTCACTAACAATAACCTTAGGTATACCATGTAGGTTTTGAATATTCTCCACAAATGATTTTTCCACTGTACTTATTGTAAGAGGATGTGATAATGCAATAAAATGTTCATATTTAGTGAGGTGATTCATTACTTTCATGATGAAATTCTTACCATTAGATCTTGGAAGCCTTATGATTAAGTCCATGGAGACCTCTTCCCAATATTGGCTAGGAATAACTAAGGGTTACAAGATACCACGTGTCTTAATTGTCTCCCCTTTTATTTCTTTGACAAAACAAACATTCCGTCACAAAATTTTGGACATCCTCTTTTAGCCCTTCCCAAAAGAAGTCTTTCTTGACGCGGTGATATGTCTTCGAAAATTCTGAATGACCACCCACTAGAGACTCATGAAGCTCTATGAGAATATTTTCTTTGAGAGAGGAATTATTGCAAAGATACAATCACTCTTTATACCAAAAACTAAAGATACAATCGCTCTTTATACCAAAAACTATCTCACTTCCAACAAAACTTATCTGAACTACTAGGATCACTTTGTAATTGTTGAATGAGATTACTTGTAGCAACATCATTATGCCACTCTGCTTTGGCCTCTACTAGGTCCAATATTCTTGTAATATTGAGATGGTACACATCAAAGCTTCATCCTTCTCATCCTTCCTTGATAGTGCATCTTCCACAACATTTTCCTTCCCTTTTTTATATACAATCTCAAAATCATATACCAACATCTTAGTGACTCATTTTTGTTGCTCTTCAAAAGATAATCTTTGTTCCAAAAAATATTTTTATAACACACCTATTGTACTTGATCCAGGGGGATACTTATTTAGTGAAAATTTAAGTGTCTCAATTGCTCCAAAATTTTGCACCATGTCGAAGAGCTCCAAAATATGAGTCCAATGCAACTTGAATGGGCTCAAAAGGAGTCTATATGGTCAAGTTATGGTCAATCAATGTTTGGTCAAACTAGGTGTTAGAGGCCAGTTAGAAAGGTGGAAAAAATTGATCATCTAAAAAATGGTCAAAAGTAGCATCATGATGAAGAGATCGTCGCCATGATTCTGATGACATTCGTTTCATGTCAAATGGAGTTTGTATGAGTGAGATATGCTTAGTCAAAGTTCGCAAGGGAAAGTTGACTAGTGCTAACGTTAGCATGGTGACAAGGCAACCCGATCAACAAACCGTATAGTACGGGTGATGACGTGGACTAATCCAACACTGAAACATGGTAGTGATGTGGCAAACTGATGTGGTATATATAGTTGGCATGGACTAGTCAGGTTTGGACACGTGGCATTGAGTTGTCTTCGACATCGAATGAATGGATGCCACGTGGTCCAATGAGAAGGTGCCACGTGGCACCTTGGCACACCTCCTCTGGTAGACTATTGAATGGTTTACCAAAATTAAATGGTGGGGGTCAAACCCCCCACCTCTCCTTTACAATTCATCCGCTCCACTGTTACACTATGCGATATGTGCTTACCCATAAGAGGCAGCTGGTTATTTTTGATGACTCCATATTACAAATCACTAGATAAAAATAGAGGGGTAGGGGTCGACCACCTGACCACCCGACCACCTCGCCCCTAAAATCCTTCTCCACCATCATGCTATTGATGGTTTCGAATAAAATGCGGGGCTAAAATCTTTTTAAAGACTATCAAAAGCCCGAATATTTCAAATTTAAAAAGATTAACCCCTAAATTTAAAAGATAAATCTCCTAATTTTAAAAAGGGATTAAAAGTAAATCTTTTAAAGCTTGTGAATAACAAAATTAAAGGGCATAAATAATATTAAGATTATACATGATTTTTGAATGATTTTATTATGTAAAAAGGGAGGATTTTTGAGATTCACATGTAATTTTGGGGGATTTGTAAAAATTCCATGTTGTAAATGGGATATTTTTTAATCATATGGTTAAAGACTATATTGGGTAAAATTATTGTATAAAAAGGGGTGAAAATGGGAGAGTTAGGCATCTAGGTGATGGCTAAGGAGAGAATCGTCCTGAAGAGTCAAGTGTTCATTTCTGTGCAATAGAGGAATGTTATGCTGCCATTCTGAAGAGACATGGACTTGTAAACTTGACAGTTTCCTTGTAATTCTTTGTGGAGCATAATCAAGGATCGGTCACTCCCTTGGAGAGGGGCCCAAAGACGTAGCCATATTGGTGAACTCCGTTATCATCTGTTTTGTCTTCTCTTTGTCTTCTCTCTCTTTTTTGTTCATCATAGTTATTATGCTTTGTTCATTTTAAGCATTTTCAATTATGTTTTAAAGCCTAATTAATCATTGTAATAGTTAAGAGTTCATAGCAATTGTCATAGATCCTATTTCAGATTAGTTCTACCCAATAATTTTACTATGTTTCACCCACAAGTTTAAGAAGCCAAAACTTAGCCATATTTTTTTTCTTTTTTATCCAAACAATTTGTACATTTGAAATAACCTTATTCCAAACATTTTCATTGCATTACCATGAAACATTACAAAAACCCAAGAATGATTTCATATTACATAATTTCAAGATAACATTTCACATTTACAATTTCCATAGAGATGGATACATGATTACATACATAGCTTCTACGAGCTTACTGAAATAGAGATAAGAATGGTCCAAATGTCCTTCCTCAAATCTTGGCCACCAACTACATGAGGGAAAACATTACTCAAGTGTTTTTCTGCCAACCATGAACTTACTGTAGTCCCCCGCACATCTACCTAACTGGTAATATGGCCCTACCCTTTGACAAAGAGATTGGTTTGGTAACCTCATAATACTATCCTTTCCAAAGAATGGTGTTGTGTCCTACATATCTAGAGATACCATACAATGGCTACAACCTACATGTATGACATTTCCTACCTAGTATGCAAACCTGGATCACAGTGAACTAATAGTGTAAATAGTGGCTACTTACACTGCTTTGGCCAAATTATTCATCACATAGAATTTAGAGTGAAGGTCACACACTCACCCACCTTTCTAGCTTGATTTAGTTTTGACCATTCATACTCTTTACATACATCTCAAAAGAAAGTGATGACCTAATAACTTGACTAACTAGGTTACACCCTTTCCCATGGATTATTCTAACCCCAAGAATAACCAAACTAACCACCTATATCAACTAACATTTACATCTAAAGTACATCAAGTCATCAACATGCTCCACATTTCACATTTCATACTACATACGTATAGTATTGAAAAATTACATATAGTTTTAAATAGAAACAAAATCATATCAATTCCAATATAGAATATATAAGTATAATCCAAATAGAAAGGTTTCACAAAAACAAGAATCAACCAAGAAACATGCAAGCTTATCCAAAGCAACTTAACGTGTATTTAAATCAATCCTTTCCAAACAAGGCATCCATAAAAAAATAACCTTTCAATCATAAAATAATAAAGGAATAGAAATTAGCATGCCTGTATTAAAAGCTCCAACTGATATTACTTCCTTCCTAGCTCAATTCCATAAGCCCACTTGCTACTTCTAAGTTCAACCTATCTTAAACCTCTATCCTCTTACCAATTCTCTAAAAAATTGTAAAATCCTAAAATAACTCTCTATCTCACAAAGGCTCTCAGAATACTTTGACACAAAAAATATAATAGAATAACAATGAAGGAAACTAAATGAAAATTGTGTAACAAATGGTAGAGAGAGCACCTCTATATATACTAAAATTTGACCATCTTAATACTATAAACAAGCTAACAAATCTACGACCTTCCTTTTCAACGACTCAACTCAAAATATGAGAGGTTGATCCAGGGGATATTTTTTAGTGAAAATTGAAATGTCTCCAATACTCCATATTTCTGCACCATTAGAAAGATCTCGACGTCCTGATTCCAACGCAACTTGAACGGAGCAAAAAGGAGTTCGTTTGCACAAGTTATGGCCAGTCAAACCTTGGGTCAAACTGCCATCAGGGTCATCCAGAAAGTGAAAAAATGATCATCTCAAAAATTGACAGAAGTGGTGTCAAGTCGAAGAGCTCATCGAGACGATTCTGACAATGTTCGTTTCGTCAAAATCCGACATCGTATGCTTGAGATATGGGCAGTCAAAGTTTGGTTGACTTGATGGTACAACATGTGACATCATCGGTCAGTCTGTATAGTACGGAATACCAGTGGATGAATCTAAGCGAGACATGTGGCAAATGATTTGGCTTGTATGGACCAATCAAAAGTTGACACATGTCCATCCGTACACCGTGGCATCTTAGTTGGCAGACAAGTCATCGGCCTCATCAGCGGTCAAGTCAGCAATGACGTGTCGTTCTCGGCGAATGAGCATTTTCCACATGGCACCCTCCTGGTGTGACACGTGGTGCAGTTGCAACCCTCCATGTTCCGTCGGTGATGTTTATTTGTTTTAACAAAAGTTTTGGCCGGGCTTAAACCCATGACCTATGCCCAAACAACCGAATCTTCCACCGTTGCACCGACCATCGCTCGTTCAATATACAGTTATAGCGGGTTGTTTTTGTTGTTAGAAATTTGGGTGTTTGTTTTAAAACGTGGCCGGTAGGGTTTGAACCCCCGACCACATGGATGACAAAATAGCAATGCGCCGTTAGACCACCGGTGGATGTTGAAATATGTATGGAGTTTGTTTGTATTTATTAAGCGTTGGTTGGCCGAGCTTGACCAAATAGGCCCATATGGCCAAAATTCACCCTAACCACCAAACAAAATAGGATTAAGGGAAAAAATAGTCATTGTACAGGTTGTTCACGTGGGGTTAAATCATTAATTTGATGGTTAAGCATTTTTAGGCATATTTTATGTATAAAAGGAGGTAGTAGGCCTTTGTTTGGCAAAGTTCAGGTGGTGAGAACGGGAGAATGCTTAGGAGATTCTGAAGGAATTTCTGCACATCAGAAGAACGCCATACTGCTGTACTTAAGGGAGATAGTCTTAGTGCAATTGTAATTTCTTTTTTGGAGATTAATCGGATCGGTCTCACTCTATTGGAGCAGACCCGGAGACGTAGTCACGATTGTGGCGAACTCCGTTATCAAATTGTTTGCACTTCTTCTCTCCTCTCTCATGTTCTGATTTGTCACTTTAAGTTTCAATTTTTAATGCATATTTTCAATAATGTATGCATGAATTTGTAATTCCTTTAAGTTGTTGTAATTAAGCATTCAATTACACAATTAGTCTAGATCCTATACAGATCAAGTGGTATCAGAGCTTTTGGTGACTATTATTGCAGTTGGTTTGAATGCTAACAAGATCCAGGATTCAGAAGGGTGAAGGCAAGCTTGAAGAATTTGATCCTGAGATCGGGAAGCGAAGAAGTTTTCTGAAGATGTCTGTGTCTGGAATGGAGGTTCCTGAAGAAATCAGTGAGCAGGAGTTTCGTAGAGCATTCCTCGAGATGAAGGCTAAGGTGGACATACTTTTCCAAGAGAGACAAGAGCGGAAGGAACTTGAAGGAGGTTCATTGAAGCAAGATGCTTGTAAAGACAAGAAAGGGAAACATCATGGAGATGGTGACAAGCAACCAGATCCACCCTCTTCTCCTTCTCCTCCCTCTTCTCCTTCTCCCTCTTCTCCTCATTCTATTTCTTTTAATCCTTTCAAGAGTGGGTATAAGCCTAAGATCAAATTGGATGTAAAATTTGACTTACCAAAGTATTGTGGTGAACTAAATGCTGAAAAATTGGATGATTGGATTCAACAAGTTGAAGTTTATTGTAGAGTCCAAAACCTATTAGATGATGTTGATAGGATCCAATTAGCTACTCTTCGGTTAGGAGGTACAACTTTAACTTGGTGGGAGAGTAAGACTAAGGCAGAAATTTCACAGCATGGTAGGGTTAGTTTAACTTGGGCAGAGTTTGTTAATGCTCTTAAGAAGCAGTTTTATCCCCTAGGACATATGCAATAGTTAATGATGGATTGGAAAATGTTTAGGCAAGGGAAAGGTCAAACTGTCCAAGGGTACACCCATGAATTTAGGAAAAGGGCTATTGCTTTGAATGTTCCTTTGTACACCCAGGACACTTTGTTGAAGTACATAGGAGGTCTGCATTCCTACCTTAGGCATTGTATTTTGGTTTTGAATCCTAACAACTTGGATGAAGTTTGTGTCCAAGCTACCCACTTAGAGTCAAGGGGTAAAGGATCTTTTATTGATAAGTTTGATAATGATGTAAAGAAATCTTCTAAAGTTGCAGAGACAGGGAAAGGAAAGAAGACAGCTACAGTTAAGAAGGATGATAAGCTTTCTTGCTCTCATTGTGACAGGAAAGGTCATGATGAAGATCACTGTTGGAAGTTGCATACTGAATTGAAGCCTAAGTGGGCTCAAAGACAGAATCAGAAACAAAAGGGTAAGGAGAAAGCCACAAATGTTGTTATGGATCTTGGTTCCGATTCTGATGATGAAACTAAGATAATAGCTATGGGTATGAAAGGTAAAGATCCTAATTCCAATGTTTCCTTTGATAGTTGTGCTTCTACTTCTAAAGTGAATGATGTCTTTGAAGATAAGAAAAGGAATGAGCTTTTTCATTTAAGGGTTGTTGCTAAGAACATTAAAATTGATGCACTCATAGATAGTGGTTCTCAAGTTAACTTAATTTCTGAAGATGTAAGAAACTTGGGATTGAAAACTGCATTGTATAAGAAACCTTATCCACTAGGTTGGATTTGCAAGAATGATAAATTGCAAGTAACAAGACAATGCACTTTAAAATTCACAATCACTAGTAAGTTTGTGGATGAAGTACAGTTTGATGTGGTTCCACTAGATATCTGTGGGATAGTTCTGGGTAGCCCTTATCTATATGATTGGAAAGCTATTTTCTACAGGGAAAAGAATCATTATCATTTGTTTAAAGATGGCATTCAGTATATTGTACATTCTCACAGGATTAAGACTGATCGTTCTTTTGCAAACACATGGCAATTAAAGAGGGTGATTAATGCAAGTAAAGATTTAACTCTTATGTCTGTCAGCACAGGTGGTTCTAGATAGGAACTTGGAGTAGCTAACCAGGGTCAGATGTTGCAGAATGCACCCACAATGCAACATGAGGGAATGGTGATTGAAAGCATTGATGGATCCTTGGGTAAAAATGTTTCTGTTGGGAAGGATTGATATGTTGTTGATTTGTTCTCTTTCATATCTGCATTATTGTTCAGCTTGATGCTAGTCAATTTTTGTTGGTTAGTGGCTACGACAGTTGATGTAGATGATTATGGAAGTGATAGAATGATGTTTATGATCAACAATGTTGTTGTAGTCTTTGTTGTGATTGTGAGTCAGGTATACAGGTGTATAGAGGATACAAGACAAGTGGGAGGGCCAAGTCCTCACTTGATGTTTGAATAAATGCCACTTTTGGAGGTCCAAAAGTTCTCTAGTAGGGAGGCCTGATCCGGGGGATATTTTTTAGTGAAAATTGAAATGTCTCCAATACTCCATATTTTTGTGCCATTAGAAAGATCTCGACGTCCTGATTCCAACTCAACTTGAACAGAGCAAAAAGGAGTCCGTTTGCACAAGTTATGGCCAGTCAAACCTTGGGTCAAACTGCCATCAGGGGTCATCCAGAAAGTGAAAAAAATGATCATCTCAAAAATCAACAAAAGTGGCATCAAGTCGAAGAGCTCATCGAGACGATTCCGGCAACGTTCATTTCATCAAAATCCGACATTGTATGCTTGAGATATGGGCAGTCAAAGTTTGGTTGACTTGATGGTACAACAGGTGACGTCATCAGTCAGTCCGTACAGTACGAAATACTAGTGGATGAATCTAAGCGAGACATGTGGCAAATGATTTGGATTGTACGGACCAATCAAAAGTTTACACGTGTCATCCGTACACCATGGCATCTTAGTTGGCAGACAAGTCATCGGGCTCGTTAGCAATGACGTGTCATTCTTGGCGAATGAGCATTTTCCACATGGCACCCTCCTGGTGTGACACGTGGCGCAGTTGCAACCCTCCATGTTCCATCGGTGATGTTTATTTGTATTAACAAAATTTTTGGCCGGGCTTGAACCCATGACCTATGCCCGAACAACCGAATCTTCCACCGTTACACCGGCCACCGCTCGTTCAATATACAGTTATAGTAGGTTGTTGTTGTTGTTAGAAATTTGGGTGTTTGTTTTAAAACGTGGCCGGCGGGGTTTGAACCCCCGATCACATGGCTGCCAAAATAGCAATGCGCCTTTAGAGCACCGATGGACGTTGAAATATGCATGGAGTTTGTTTGTATTTGTTAAGGGTTGGTTGGCCGAGCCTGACCAAATAGGCCCATATGGCCAAAATTCACCCTAACCACCAAACAAAATAGGATTAAGGGACAAAATAGTCATTGTACAGGTTGTTCACGGGGGGTTAAATCATTAATTTGATGGTTAAGCCTTTTTAGGCATATTTTATGTATAAAAGGAGGTAGTAGGCCTTTGTTTGGCCAAGTCCAGGTGGTGAGAACGGGAGAATGCTTAGGAGATTCTAAAGGCATTTCCGCACATCAGAAGAATGCCATACTGTTGTGCTTAAGGGAGATAGTCTTGGTACAATTGTAATTTCTTTTTTGGAGATTAATCGGATCGGTCTCACTCTATTGGAGCGGACCCGGAGACGTAGTCACGATTGTGGCGAACTCCGTTATCAAATTGTTTGCACTTCTTCTCTCCTCTCTCATGTTCTGATTTGTCACTTTAAGTTTCAGTTTTTAATGCATATTTTCAATAATGTATGCATGAATTTGTAATTCCTTTAAGTTGTTGTAATTAAGTATTCAATTACACAATTAGTCTAGATCCTATACAAATCATAGGTGGTTGGTTAAAATAGTGGTTGCAACACATAGATAGTCTAGTTTCTTTAGCTAAGAATGGGTCGCCCATAACTTGATGATAACAATGTTTAAAACTTATAAAATGCAGTTTATAGGTTTCCTAATTTCCATCTTAGTTGACTATCTTAGCCAGCTTGTGGAAATTGACTCAGTCTCATGCTTCCTCTTGCTTATGCGTTGGTTTAAAGTACAAAATAGACTTCTAAATGCTTCAGATTTCTTTTAACTTGGCACCACATTTCATATTAGCACATCCTTCATTCATGCACAAAATATCGACTAAGTCAGCATGTTAACTCTTTGCAAATGGTTCACCCATATTACTTTATGCGTTGCTTTAAAAGCTTTGAGACTTAGTCTCTTTTATGCACTTCATGTCCGTGAGCTACTTAGCCATTCTACTTTATATGAAAATGTTGTTTTATGCACTATTGACTATTTCAAAGCACATTTAAATGTTTATAATATAATATATATTATTAATACATATATGTTATAATCTATATAATATATATATATTCACATATACAAATATTAATATATATGTATATATATTTACATTAATGTAAGTATATACACATATATTAATATATATAAAATTATTTTAATATCCATACTTCAATACATATATTTGTGTATTCATCAATTGACGTATATTCACAAAGTGTATATATATGTCACATTTATCTAATTGATATTCCCATACATATGGGTTATTTGTTCATGAGCATGCGTAGATACGTCTACCTACATATACTCATGCACATATTTACTCATATGTATGAGTTACCATAGACACGTACATATATACATATATACATTCTATGCATATACTTCATTGATTAATATATAAATATAAACACACAAGGAAGAACTTTCTCTCGACATACAAATTTAATAACATTTTCCCAATCAAGAACATTCAAACACTAAAATCATAAATCAATACAAAACATTCCCTAACCAAAACTGAAGATCACTTACCAATTCCCAAAACTAACTTGACTCAACTTAGACCAACTAGGATGTGAGTGTGTGTATGCTTAGTTAGGCTCGTTAAGGGTTACCAAACCAAGTTCTTCTCCTGAGTGATACTTCCCCTCTCTTTTGGAGGTAAGAATTTGTTCCTACATCCAACTTAGTACATCACAACAGTAGTTAGCCAATAACAATACATTCATATGCATCATATATTTTATCTTCAAAATATTTAAAACATCATATTGAATTGCATATTCATTAACCACATTATACATCAAGATTGATATACAAAACACAATCATATATTAAAGCATCTTAACTCAACAAGGTAATAGTAAATAGGTAATAACACAATGAGGTGTACCATATTACCCCCCTTGTGAATCATTGTCCTTGATGATTTTAAGTATCAAACATAAAATATAAACCATTAACCATAACATTGTTTTAGGAGTTTTCAAAGTCTAGCAAAATATGAGGAAATTTTTGCTTCATCTCAACATAGTCCTCCCAAGTGGCAAAATCTTTAGCAAACTGATCCCATTGGACCTTGCATTGCAGAACTTCTTTATTATGAAAGTGAAGCTTACGTGTTCTGATCACTTTGAGAGGCTCGATTGTTACCACTCCCAGGTCCTATACTTGTAAAGCATTCCAATCAATAACATGGTTATCCCCTGGTATGTACTTAAGGTACGACACATGGAAGACATTATGCATCCTAGTAAGAGCTAGTGGCAAAGAAATTCAATACGCAATAGGGTTAACTTCCTCGAGAACCTCAAAGGGACCTATGTAGTGTGGAGCTAGTTTGGATGATTTTCCAAACTTTACAAAACTCTTGTGAGGTTTAACTCTCAACAAAACCTTCTCTCCTAGTGAGAAATTTCAGGGTACCCATTTGGAATCTACATAACTCTTCTACCTATCATTTTCTTCTGCTAGCCTCTTCTTGATAATCCCAACTTTCTCCTCTATTTTTGACAACATTTCTGGCCCAAGGCTTATCCTAGCTTATAGGAGTTTGACACTTTCTACCATACAATTCTTCAAACGAAGCCATCTTGATTGCAGAATGATAAGAGTTATTATATGAAAAATCCACCAAAGGTAGGTAATCCCCTCATTTGTATTTTTGATCCATGCAATACATCCTTAGTAGATCCTCTAACATGTGCTTCACCCTTTGAGTTTTTCCATCCATTTCAGGATGATATGCTGAACTTATGTTCAACTGATTTGCAAGTGAAGAAAACAAGGTCTTCCAAAATCTAGATGTCACATGAGCATCCTTGACAAAAATAGTATTTTCAAGAATTCCATGTAATCTAAATACCTCTTGAATAAAATTTTGAGCTATAACAGGAGCTCCATCAATTAGATTCCTTGAAATAAAATGAGCCACCTTTGTAAGCTTGACCACCACTACCAGAATGGCATGATGCTTATTTTTTGATATTGGAAGACCTTGCACAAAATCCATGCTAATGACTTTCCATTTACTTTTTGGAACTTCATGAGGATACAAAAGACCTACAGAGTGATGATTCTCTTCCATCACTCTTTACATTCTAAGCAACTTGTTACAAATCTTCTAGCATCCCCTTTAATTCCCTTCTAGAAATACAATGGCTTTACATGAACCAACATGATAGTTACACCAGGATGTCTAGTATATGGTGCATTATGAACTTCTTTCCATACCAAGTTCCTTAATTCACTAGATTTAGGTACATAGATCCTTCCCTTAAACCTTAATAAACCATTAGGTTCAAAGTGAAATGCTTCGTACCTTGGATCTTGCAGATTATCCAAGAGTGCTTGCTTGACTTGATTGTAATACTCGTCACCCTTGGATTTCTACAACACTTGACCTTTGATATCATCGAGGAGATATGCCTCCTATGACTTAGGGCATCGACAACCCAATTTTCCTTTCCCTTGATATAACTGATGTTGAAATCATAATCAGATATCAGTTCCAACCATCTCCTTTGTCATGCATTTATATTAGGTTGAGTAAAAAAATACTTTAGACCATGATGATCAATCTTCAATTCAAAAGGTTTCCCCAATAGATAGTGTCTCCACATCTGTAATGAATGGACAACTGTTGCTAACTCCAAAACATGTGAAGCATAATTTTTCTCATAAGGCTTCAACTTCCTTGACTCATAGGCTATGAATCACCCTTCTTGCATTAATACTCCACCCAAACCTTCTCCTGAAGCATCTATGATGACAATAAAATCACAATTTAGATCTAGTACCTTAAGTATCGAAGTTGTGGTCAACTTCTCCTTGAGTTGGTCAAATGCCACTTGACATTTCTCAGACCATTTAAACTTCTTCCCTTTCCTTCACAATGAAGTAATGGGAAAAGCTATTCTAGAAAATTTTACAACAAATTTTCGATAATACCCATCCAGATCCATAAAACTTCTAACTTCTGGCACATTCTTAGGCACTAGCCACTCAAGCACTACTTTTATTTTTGCTAGATCAACTGCAATCCCATTAGCTGAAATCATATGACCCAAATAATGCACTTCCTTCTGAAATAAGGTACACTTTGAGAGTTTCCCATATAGCTTATGCTCTCTTAAATGTTGGAGAACAATCTCTAAATGTTGAAGATGTTCCTCTTCATTCTTGGAGTAGATTAAAATATCATCCAAGAATACCAACACAAACCTACCCAAGCAGTCCCTAAATACATTATTCATCAGGTTCATGAATGTTGCAAGTGCAATCATGAGTCCAAAAGGTAGGAATGTGAACTCGTAATGATTGTACCTAGTCCTGAAAGTTATTTTGAAAATGTCTTTGTCCTTGATCCTTAGTTGATGATAGCCTGATCGTAGATCAATCTTCGAAAACACTACCGCTCCTCGCATCTGATCAAAGAGTTCATCGATATGTGGCAACAAATATTTATTCTTTATCATTGCTTTATTAAGCAACCAATATTTAATACATAAGCATAGTGTACCATCTTTCTTCTTCATGAAGATCACTGGCCCTCCCCAGGGTGAAACACTGGGTCTTATCAGTCCCTTGGACATTAATTCCTTCAATTGAGCTTTTAGCTTTGTGTGTGTGTGAAATGTGGAAATTATTAGTAAATCAACACAAACCTTAATGAAATAGATTATATCAAATATTTGAATCAAATGAACTACTCTATTTTGCAGCTAAACAAATCTTTTAAGAATGTCTCATTGTACTCTATTCTCAAGGATTTATTAAACCATTTGGCCCTCAAATTTCTTTGTGTGCTATGGTTGTTAAAATGACAACTTGAGAAACAAGAAAATATTCAACATGCAAGCCAATTAAATTCCTACTATGATGAATGGGTGATGGTGTTAGATGATTCAAGGTAGATACTATGGTATTGAACTAGGATGATTCTACATATGCTAAAATGCTAACTATGAATATGCTAATCTAAAATGCAACTATGATGCAAAGGATGACATAAAATGCAACTATGAAGAAAAGTGTGATTCTAAGATCTAACTATGATGTAAAACATGATATGAAGTGTAACTATAAGACTCCAAAATGATCCAACGCTCGAACGATATTCCTGCATGATAACTCTACTCAAATGTGGATGCAAAATACAATGGCAAAGGGTTGTATTTATAGGCTTTTCCAAGCATCTTGTGAGGTGGCAATGATTGACAGTCCAGATTCAAACAAGAGGAATGAATGGTGAAGATGGAGAGAATCAAGAAGGTGTACCCTTGACCAAAGACAACATGCCAAATGGATGGGGGAATCTCTTGACCAAAGGCAACATGCCAATGGATGGAAGAATAAAGTGTGGGAAGAAAAAATCATGTGTTTGAAAATTGGTTGAAGTGTGTGAGGAATAAGCCATGCGTTTGAGAATAATTCTAATTTAAAAATTAGAATTATTTAATTTCATGTGACCTTGGTGAGGTGGCATAAAAAGTTGTAGACATATGCTTGAATTCCTAATTTGGGATTAGTGAAACTTAATTAAATAAAGCAAGCTTATGAAATTTGTTTATTTAATTAAATTAGAAGAATATGATTTTTAGATTTGAAGAATTAGAAAATATGAACAATATAAATAAATTGAGAATTTGTTTATATGTAGTCGAATATTAATTAAATAACTAGTATTTAATTAATTAGATGTCATGACCAATTTTAGGTGTATACATTTTGCCCCTCTTTGAAGTAATGTGTTTACACGTTGCTTCAAAGAAAAATTTGATACCGATGTCGAGAATTTTTTTTTTGATGCCCCAGACATTGATTTTCAGATATTGACGGATATATGCCCCCCCGAGAGATAAATCAATGAATTTTGGAATTTTTAGGAATTTTTTGAATTTTTGAAAATTTTGATGATTTTGTGATGATTGGATAATGATCTCAAAATTTTATGCTTCAAAAACGATTTATCTAATGAAAAATGATGTAGAAGTCAGCAGGTGATAATCTGATTAATTAAGGCCCCTTTGAAAAATAAAAATAAAACAACCCCATAAAATGCCACTTAATTAACCTTTAAAAGGTTAAAAAGTTGATTAGAAAGGTCATTTGTGCATTTTGCAATTTGAAAAATTTGTGAGTGAGAGTGATTGAGAAAACTTGGAGTAGAATGGTGATCCCTTACCACACATCGGTTCGAGCAAGTCAGGCAGCACAACCGCCCAACAGCGTATGAACCTCTAGTGAGTACCCCGAAAACTGCCTCGTACATGTATTTCATGCATTATGTTTTTCCCTCCCTTTTTCATTTGAATTCGGTTTTAGAATGTTTTAGTGCATTAGGAGACCAAAATAGCACACACATAGATTGTTATAGCGCATTGACTAATCTAGCACATAGGATAAAGTAGCGCATAAGTGACCTGAAGTAGCGCAATCATGAATTGTTTTAGCACATAGAATAGTCTAGCGCATAGGGAAATTCGATTAGTGCATTGATTAAATAGAATAGCGCATCGAGACTCTATTCCAGCGCATCGGTGAAATGTTCTGGCGCATAGAGTAATTCGGCACATTGAAGGTATGTTTTAGTGCATTGATGAATTTCTCTAGCACATAGGGTTTTTTAGCGCATAGAAAGAATATTCTAGTGCATTGGTGAAGTTTGATGATTTTCTTGTTGAGACTCCTTGATTTTGATGATGTGTGATCATGTCAGTCATTGTGTTGATGATGATTGATGATTTTGATAGGTTAGATGTCCACTTATCTCATGATAGGTGAGATTCAATGATAGGATGATGATAATTGACCTCATGATAGGCGAGGATCAATTATAAGTTGATTGATCTGATAAACCTCATGATAGGCGAGGTTGAATTTATTGATTTGATAAACCTCATGATAGGCGAGGTTGAGTTGATTGATTTGATACACCTCATGATAGGTGAGGTTGAGTTGGTTGATTTGATACACCTCATGATAGGAGAGGTTGAGTTGATTGATGCTCACGAGATTTGATCAAAGTATCACCAGAGCTGATTAGATTGATAGTTTGATTGATTGATTGATGTCAGTTGATGTTGGTTGATTGATGGAATGACTTGTGATTTTGTGATGATAAGAGCCTTTGACTAGTTTATAGATCAGAGAGCAGTTCTCGAGGACTTGGGATCTGATTTGTCATTTGACACAACCTGAGACAACCATTATTACACGATGTGGGTTATCCTCTCTTATTGATATGCCCTAGATCTAGATCAATAGGGGTTATTGAAAGCCTTAGCTGAGAGATGGCACAATGAGCATAACACTTTCCATTTTCCCACTGGTGAGATCATGGTGACTCCTGAGGATGTATACTGGATTTTGTGAATTCTTGTGGTTGGAGAGCTGGTCATATATGATGCACATGAGTAGGGTGGGACCGATGCGCTATGTCAGGTATTTTAGGATGATACGATAAGTGGTTATGAGATTCCATGGAGGGACATTTTCAATGCCTATGCCACATTGCCTTCTATATTAGTTGGTTTCATTAGAGGGTTCCTTTGTCCTGACCGCAAGTCAAAGGGATTCTCGGTTGGATGGGGTAGGATCTTAGAAAGCATGATTGTGCATGGGATGAGATATGCATGGGGTTATTGTATGCTAGCCCATCTTTACCATGATTTGCACCAATTGGTCTACCTTTGAGGGGCCAGTCTATCCGCAGGGGTCACATTGCTCTAGGTCTAGGCTTAGGAGCATATAGTAGTCAGTCGGCCTGTGGGAGATAGACAGAGGCCAACCATGAGGCCCTATGTTCATATCTATGCAGGTTGACTTGCTCAACCTAGGCTGGGAAAGTTGGAGTATTGGAGGAGGGTGCTGGATGATTTGGAGGCAGTGGTATGGCGACCATATGTAGATTGTGAGTAGTGGCCTGAGGATGACACAAAGATGTCATATTTTTTTCAATCAATGTATCTGATTGGTCAGACTCACTTCATCATTGAGAGATTCATGCTACTGAGGGTTCTAAGATAGTATGGTCAGGTTCAGGCCATGCCATAGGGGGTAGCCCATTATGCACGACGGCGACAAGATGCAACAAAGTGGGGGTCGTGTTTGTCTTATGATGTAGTTTTTGAGCACTATCAGGCGTTACTGGCCATCATTTGGGAGGTGCATCTAGAGATCACCAATGCATTGATATCAACGGATTATGCCATGTACATGCTTACGCATCCATTCCCATAGATCATTATTCCAGACGAGCTTGCACCATTGTTAGCAGAGGGGGAGGTAGGAGGTCATGGGATGATGCGATAGAGAGAGGAGGCAGAGGAGGAGTAGGGTGAGGAGGAGGAGGAGAGCAGTGAGGAGGGGGATAGCAATGATGATGAAGATGATGAGGAGAGTGATGGGGGTGACGGAGATGGAGAGCCATATGTTGGTGAGATGAGAGTGCCTTGCAAGAGGCGACATGTGGAAGTTCGGCTACCCTCACCACAACAATAGACACAAATTTCTGCACTCCAGGTATAGGTCGAGACCTTCTAGGGTCAGCTAGAGTAGGTGCAGGCTCTGCTTATACAGGCACAAGGACGGGTACAGGGAAAAATTGCTACATTGACTACCGAGAGGGATGCCCTGAGACGATGGGCAGAGTAGGCCAAGGCCATTATCGAGAGGCTACAACAGGATGCATCAGCTGTGGGTACATTAGATTATATCAGAGAGATTCACCACACCACTCAGGAGGCTAAGTTCTACAAAGGCCGATATCATGATGTGGTTCCTCTCGAGCGGCAGGAGAGCTTTACACAGTCTCGGTCTGGCAGGTCTCAGTCTCATACTGTTAGTGTGGGTGTTACACAGCCATTTCCTGGAGATTAGAGAGATTCTAGTGCGGGGCTGCCAAGTGGAGGGGGAGGTACTGGTCCTAGGATGCCAACACCATCTGGGGGGAGCACAACATAGCTCCAGTTTATGATTTTCTGATGTATTCCTGGACATGTATACACTCTTTATTCAGTTGAGACATTGATGATATTCTTCTTGTTGTTAGACTTTATGATACACTGCCATTTTTTATATTGATGTATCTCTTCATACCTTTGGATATCCTTGTACACTTTGACATCATGATTTTGAGGTTATATGATATGCGGCGATGATTATGATCTATGTGTCTATATGATGTATATGATGATGGATGACTTTGATGCATTTAATTTCCATGTTATGATGATGATATGCGATGGATGCATTTAATTTATATGTTTATGATGATGACCTTGATGAGATGATATGCTATGGATGCATTTAATTTCCATTTTTATGATGATGATATGCTATGGATGCATTTAATTTATATGTTTATGATGATGATCTTGATGAGATGATATGGTATGGATGAAAATGATGATGCAACTGACATGTTATGATTCCATGATGATTTATGAATGATTCCATGATGATGGATGACTTTGATGCATTTAATTTCCATGTTATGATGATGATATGCGATGGATGCATTTAATTTCTATGTTTATGATGATGACCTTGATGAGATGATATGTTATGGATGCATTTAATTTCCATTTTTATGATGATGATATGCTATGGATGCATTTAATTTCCATTTTTATGATGATGATATGCTATGGATGCATTTAATTTCCATTTTTATGATGATGATATGCTATGGATGCATTTAATTTATATGTTTATGATGATGATCCCGATGAGATGATATGCTATGGATGCAAATGATGATGCAACTGACATGTTATGATTCCATGATGATTCCTATATGATGTATGTGATGGATTTTATTATGTCAATGATATGTGATGTATTTGATGTTTTTTGTACTTTTCTGATGCAAGTAACTGATGCCATGAATGGATGAATGTTAGATGAAATTATTGTATGATGGTTCCTAATTCTATCTGATTATGATGTCTATGTGATGATGATGGATGATCCTATATGCTTTATGGCTTTATGCAAATGATGTTTTATGCTATGTGAGATGGATTTGATCATGCCAATGAGATGTGATGTGCATATTGATTATGTATGGATGTAATGATAATGGGATGTAATGATTATATAAATGATGTATGATGTTTTGTAATGATATGGTTATGTGATGCAAATGATTATGCTTAACTGAATTTGTAATGCTTCGAAACTTCTAGGGTCTTAAGTTTAAATGAGTGAATCTATCCAACTTCAAAGAGCTATGGGAAGGTTGTCATTAGTTGATTCTTTGTTAAGTTAAGCTTCACAAAACCTGACATATTTCCTAATTCTTTTGGAAATCTGAAGAGACTCACTCATTTAAGCTTAGTGAACCACTTTCTTAATGCAACTATATGAAATGATTTTCATGATGTAAATGAGATGTGATGCATGTCTTTTTATGTTTTCTGATGCAAATATTATGAGGTGATGCATGGATGGATGAATGATGTGATAATGTTTCCTAATGTATGCAAATGATGATGCAACTGATGTGTTTTGGGTAATATCAAGTGTACTCAATCCATTAGTGCAAGAGATAACATCATTGTTGTAGCTTTGGAAATCCCATTAATATAGATGCAAACTAACATGGATACAATCTACTTTAACCATGCAAATCTCATATGCAAAAATTGTCATTCATAACAACCGATTTGTTGTGCTTTTTATCATCATTGGGCCTTTAAAATGTTGAAAGTGATTACAAGCATCGATGGCATATTTAGACCATGATGACCTAAGTACTACTTTCATGATGTTTGATAGTGCAAGTTAACACAAGCATCTAAGTATAATTAAACCAAGATGACCTGAGTATTGCTTGTGTAAACATATAAGAGTTAACCATTTTCCTATGCAAATTTGGAATGTCATTAGTGATACTTTGTAGAGCATGTCCCATGACAATTTGCACAGTAATAATGACCAACTCACAGGCAGTAGACAGAGAAAAATCACACTCCTTCCTGGTTCCTCTAGTTTGATACATCATCGAGGGGCTCCAAAGATATGATAACAAAAATCAAAGTATAACAAGTGAATATTTGTGTTTAATGTGATAAACTCATAATTTAGAAGCAAGACCATCCATTTGAAGTTTGCTTTTGGTTTGATTTGGTCATTTTGATTTGGATGTTCGATGTGTTTCTGATGGTGATTGATCTTCAATGTTGAGTTGCACTATGATCATTGCTTTGGGTTGTGTTGTACTACTGCTGTTTGTCTGCTAGTTCAAGCTCAAAGTTTATTGCCCCCAATGAGTTCAAGATTTTTCCCCCAGTCTAGGGTGAGACACGACCACAATGCGAGGATATGTACATGATGCTTTCCAATGATAGGTAGATGAATGGTGAAAGTGAATGGCGAAAGTGAATGGTCGACATGCTCAAATAGATGGAAAAGCTAGCCTATCACAAATAGCGCCTATTGCCAGGTTTTCACTACTTGTTTTTATTGCATTTTTTTAGAATTTTATGATTTTTTTGATCTTTTTGATTTTTTTGTATTTTTTCTCTTTTTTTGATTTATTTATTTATTTTTGATCTTTTTTTATTTTTTTGTTGTTGTTGTTACCGAGATGCCTATTTGCTAGGTTTTCATCAAGGCAACCATTTTTTTAGGACATTTTCTGATGTTTTTGTATTTTTCCTAGGACTCTTTCCAATGCACTAGATGATTTAGGTGTATAATTTCTTGAGATGCAAGTTGTTGAGGGGTTCATCAAACAAATCCCCTTCTGGTGTGGACAACTAATATGCTCTTGATCCAAAGACTGACACAATGACAAAGGGACCTAGCTAGTTGGGTTCAAATTTCCCTTTCTTCTCTCGATCTTTTTGGTTACGAGGGTTCTCTTTTAGGACTAAATCACCCACTTGAAATGTTCTAGGTTTCACTCTGTGATTATAGCTTTTGGATATCCTCTATTGATATGCTTTCAGGTGATCCACTGCATGATGATGACGTTCATCCAAGAGTTCCAATTCTTGTAACCTAGACACTATAATCCTCATCTAAAATGATCCCTCTTAGTGACACATAGAGTGATGGTAGCTCAACCTCAATAGGTAGAATGGATTTTGATCCATAGACTAAAGCATAGGGTGTAGCTCCCGTTGGGGTACGGATGCTGGTTTGATAAGCCCACAAAGCAGGGTTCAATTGAACATGCCAGTCACATCCAACATTGTTGATGGTTTTCTTCAAGATTTTCAGGATAGTTTTGTTTGAGGCCTCTGCTTGGCCATTTCCTTGAGGATAATATGGTGTAGAAAATTGATGCTGGATGTGAAATCTCTCACAAAGTTCATCAACGTCCTGATTTTTGAAAGGTCTTCATTGTCAGTGATAATGGATTGAGGGATTCCATACCGATAGATGATGTAGTTCAGGATGAAGGAGGAGATTTGTTTTCCTATGATGATGGTTAGAGGGACAACTTCGATCCACTTCATGAAATACTTTGTGGCTGTGATAATGAACTTGTGTCCATTTGATGAAGATGGATGAATCTTCCCCATGAGGTCCAATCCCCACTAAAAAGGGCCATGTTGATGCAAAAGGTTGAAGTTCCTATGTTGGTGCATGGATGAGATTGCCATGAATTTGGAACTTTTGGAATTTCTTGACAAACTAAAAAGAATCCCTCTCCATAGTCGGCTAGTAATATCCCAAACGAAGGAGTTTCTTGGCTAAGGTTAAACCACTCGAATGAGTTCCACAAACACCTTCATGAACTTCCCGTAAAGCCATTTCAGACTCGTCATGTTCCAGACATCAGAGGAGAGTTTCGTCAATACCTCATCGATAAAGGACATCCACGAGAAGGGCATGTCAAGCAGCTTGATGAATGAAGTTTCATTTTTGATTACGGGACAGGTCGGGAGGGAGGTTATTATCTTTTAGGTATGCATAGATTTTCCCATAGAGGGAAGTGTCAACCTTAGATGGTAGATAACTTGGGATTTAGGGTTGTCATAGGATGGGTTGAATAGTTGTTCCACCATGAACTCGTAATGGGCTCATTTCTCCAGAATCTGCAAGAGAGAAGCAATGGTCGCCATGGAATCAACAACTTTGTTGTCGCTTTGAGGAATCTGCTCAAATCTTATTTCCACAAAGTACTTTTTGAAGTCATCAACAATTCTTTTATAGGGCATCAACTTGTCATCCTTTTTTTGATAATCATTGTTTACTTGATTAATGACTAGTTGTGAATCCCCATAGACATGTAACTCTGTGATCTTCCACTCAACTGCTACTTTGATTCCAATGATCAAGGCTTCGTTTTCGACTATGTTGTTGGTGTAAGGGAACATTAGTCTGTAGGACTTGGGAATGGTATGTCCTTGTGGGGAGATAAACAAAATTTTGGCACCTGATCCATGTTGTGTATAAGAGCTATAAAAGTACAAGACCCATTGTTGTGTTGACACTGTTAGGACATCAACATCTGGAAACTCAATGTTCATTGGATGATTGCCTTGAAATGGTGCTTTAGCTATCTGATTTGTGATTGCTTGTCCTTTGATTTCCTTCCTATTGACATATTGGATGTCAAATTCACTCAGTATCATGACCCACTTAGCTAGTCTTCCAGTTATATTAGCTTTGCTAAGAAGGTATTTCAATGGATCTATCTTGGCTATCAATCTGATGATATGGGTGAGCATGTAGCGTCATAATTGTTGGGTAGCAAACACTACTACCAGACAAGCCTTTTCAATGAAGGTGTAATTGATCTCATAACCATTTAAGGTTCTGCTAATATAATAGATTGCCCTTTCTTTTCTTGTTGAATCCTCTTGTGCTAACAAGGCTCCCAATGATATCTCAGTTGTCACTATGTATAATAAGAGTGGCTTCCCTTCTGCTGGTGGTATCAAGACAGGTGGACTCATTAGATATTTTTTTAATTGGTTGAAATCTCCTTCGCATTTCTCATGCCAATATAAAGATACATTTTTATGTAGCAAGTGAGTGAAAGGATGGGTCTTGTCTGCGGGTTGTGAGATAAATCTTCAGATTGATTGGAATCTCCCTTGCAGAGATCATAGCTAACTGATGTTCTTGGGTGGTGGAATCTCCATGATGTCTTTGACCTATGTAGGATCTACCTAAATGTCATTTTCTAAAACTATATATCCCAAGAGTTTGGCTGAAGTCACCCCAAACACACATTTCTCTAGGTTCAGTCGTACATTGAACTTTTCTAGCCCAGTAAAGATTTTATCTAGGATCCCTAGGTGTCCTTTGGTGTATGATTTGGCTAACAGATTATCCACACAGTCTTCCATGAAGGTATGCATCATATCATGAAATATTGTCGTCATAGCACGCTGATAAGTTGCTCCTACGTTCTTCAATCCAAATGGCATGACGTTTCAACAAAAGGTTCCCCATAGACATGTGAAGGTTGTCTAATCTTGATCCTCAGGTGCAATTTTTATTTGATTATAGCCAGAAAAACCATCCATAAGTGACAAAATGCCATACCCTATTGTTAGGTCAACAATGATGTTGATATTGGGTAGGGGAAAGTCATATTTTGAACAAGCTTTGTTGAGATCCCTGAAATCTGCACATATTCTAATGCTTTTTTCTAGTTTTGAAATAGACAATGTTTGATATCCATTCGGCATAGTCAATTGGTCTAATGAACCCAACATCTAATAACTTCTTCACTTCTACTTTCACCAATATGGCAATATGCAGATGCATTTTCCTTAACTTTTGCTTGATCGGTTTTACCCCTGGTGGCAGTGATAAGTGATGCGTGATGAGTTATGGATCAATCCCTAGCATGTCGACATATGACCAAGCAAAATTGACTTGTCTTTCTATGAAGAATTTGAAGTTTGATTTTTCTTGATTTGTCAAGGATTCTACTAGATGGACAGTCTTTACTGTTTCTTCATTGCCGATATTGATAGATTGAGTGGGTTCAACCAATACTTTAGATAGTTCATGAAAGTTCTCATTGAGTGTGTCAAATCTTCCATCCTTTAGTGCCTCAGAGAGGTTTTTTCTGTTGGATACGCTCTTTATTTTTACTTTTTCTAGATCTAATACTGCCATTGAATGGTTTTCACCATCATATCTATTTCCTGTATTATTCATTTTGTAGCTAGAAAATTTGACACTCTCTTGGTTGGAAGCTTTGTTATGATGTTCAATGGTGGAATCTATTTTGGGATTGATGGAACAAAGGAAGTTGACAATGGCCTCATCATTTGAAAAGATAGGGATGTCAGATGGATCAGTTTGATCTCAATCTATGAGTTTGGGATGTACGAGGGGTAAGGAGTCATTGGATTGGCTAAAGTCAGAGGCAGTAAGGGTCCCAATGGTAATGTCTTCAGATTATCCAATAGCGAAATCAATGTCTATAAGGTAACTCTCCTCTGAATTATCCGTTTTGCTTTGAGTCTGATCGTCTTTGCTAGAATCATCAATATGTTTTGGTCCTATTTCAAGTGGTCTATAACTTGAAATTTGACCCTCCTCACGTATGGGTGTATACTTTTGTACCACATCAATTTCCTTATCATGACAAGACTCTTCAAATAGTGAATCCCACTCATATTCATTTGAATCAGTTTCATGATCATCACTAGCTTGTAGTTGTAGGATTCTTTCAACAACTTGTTGTCTGGTCTCTTCTCTTGATTCTTCTCTATACCCCAATCCTATTTTATCCTTGGCTTGCATTGTGCTAGGCTGTATCAATTCTATGATGCCTTCTTTCCCTTTACCAATAGGCCCTTTTCCATTATATCCCATCTTTTCCAATATTGTCTTTCCTTTGCCATACTGCTCAGTTTGTACACTTGAGGTGGATGCTTGCGATAATTCTTTGTCTTTGTATAACCAGTTTAAAACCTCTTTGTCATCTGACTCATCCACTAATGTGCCTACTCTCACAAAGGTGCCATCAAAGAGTGTGGTGGGTTGTGATGATTACAGTCTAGATGTTGATGGTGTAAGGAAAGCTAGATGCAGAAGCAACTCTCCTAATGTCAAAAACTTAGGGAAGAATGTAGAGATACCTTTTAAATTTTACAATTACAGTCAGAGATACTAGAAAGAGATTATTGAAATAGAGAAATAGACAAACACATATGAACACCAGATATACGTGGGAAAACCCTTACGGGAGAAAAACCCACCACACCAAGAGAAGTCACTTTGTATTACAGTAATAAAGATTACAAACATAGTTCTGACTTATCTTTCTGATGTCAGTTTACAACAACATTCACCACGAATTACAAAACATTCACACTACAGTCTTCATAAAATAGAATTCATCCACTGATCATACAACCACACAACAATCCGTCGAACCATCTAACCAGACATCATCTGCTACTCTAGACTATATTCATGTTGCCCCTGTCTATCAAGCTTCCTCTCAGAACTGACACAACGAACTATCTTCCAACGGTTCCCATTCGGCTTCTTTGATTGGTCGACTACAAGCCACATAGGATAGTCTTCACATGGTCAAAAGGCTTCAACTGTGTTGGCATGTCGGTGAGAAACAAGAAGTGTCTCCCCGATGTCACAAGACCTGATTACACGTTATCGCCAAGAGTCGTCTCCATCGGCAAGAGGTTACATCGATATCACAAGTTGCATCGACTTTAGTATTTCTATCGGCGAGACATACGACTCTTCAGTGACACATTATACTGATGTTCAAAGTCACATCGAAATGTTATACCATCGGCAAGACTTACTACACTCGCCAAGACATCCCACCGAGCCTTCATGTTATTCCGAAGCATCCAATAGTCGACGAGACTTATCACTTTCGCCCAGACATCACACCAAGGTCTCAAGAAATACCGAGTGCCAAATAATAGTTGGCAAGACTTATCACTTTCGCCGAGAGTTCTTATCGAAAACACATGTTACACCGATGAAATCATTCGGTGAGACACCACACATCGATAAGACTTCATATCGAAGCAAGTGTGTTACACCGATGACTCCAAGATTTTCCCCATCGGCGAGACCTCTCTTCATCACTGAGACTTCTTCCTGAGACCCTTGTGTTACCTTGAGTGAATACTGTCAATGAGACATTCCTATCGGTAAGACTTCTTACCGAACACCCAAGACTCTCCCTGAAGGCTTCAACAGAAATGCTGTCAGTGAGACTTTAGCTTTCATTGGGACTTCACACTGAAGTAAGCCTTTTGGCCAAGGGTCTCCCCGATATACGATATGAATGGCCTATCGGCCAGAGATCTCCATTCGATAGGAGATCATACCAAACACAACATGTCATAGCGATAGGATCATTTGGTGAGACTGAAGCAAGGTCACAGCGACCTGAACTGTTCAACAAGATTCAAACTGCGAGTCGGCCAAACACAAAATATGTCACACTGACTTGGACCTTTCAGAGGTTTCAGCCTGTGAGATTGAGGCACATTATTTCCAACAATCTCCCACTTGACAAAGATCACATAGGCACCTCTAGGGCACAATGAACCTATTGAAAATCATGGGCACTAAGGCCCATCGAACTGGCACAACACCTGAACTTGTCTGTGCTCACTAGCTTCATCAATGCATCTGCAACATTCTCCAGAGTATCAACTTTTTCAAAACTGACCTTTCCATCCTCCACCATATCTCGTACAAAGTGGTATTGTACATCTATATGTTTCGTCCTAGCATGGAAAGTAGGATTCTTTGCCAGACAAATTGCACTCTGACTATCACAAAAAATAGTTATTTGCCCTGCATCAAAACCAATGTTAGAACACAAAATTTTTAACCAAACTGCTTCTTTACAAGCATGTGTAGCTGCCATGTATTCAACCTCTGTAGTGGACAAAGTGACTACAACCTTCCGCTTACTCATCCAACTCACTGCACCACCATTCAACATGAAAGTATATCCATTGGTGGACCTCCTGCTGTCAATGTCCCCTGCCCAATTAGAATCCACATAGCCTGGAATACTGAGAGTCCTCTGTGATTCAACCAGGTTCCCATGGTAACACAAAGAAAAATCTGAAGTGCCCTTCAAATATCTGAAAACTCTCTTTACAACATCCCAATGTGTCCTTCCAGGATTAGCCATAAACCGTCTAAGTACTCTAACTGCTTGGAAAATGTCTGGCCTTGTACAGACGATTGCATACATGAGATTGACAACCGCACTAGCATAGGGTACACTGGTCATGTCCTCCATCTTAGTAGGATATTTTGGACAATCTTCAACAGATAGCTTCGTTCCTGCAAGACTGGAACAACTAGCTACTTGCAATCATTCATGCAAAATCTCTCTAGAACAGTCTTGATATACTTACTTTGACTGAGCCAAAGTTTTCTACTATTCCTGTCCCTGGTTATCTCCATCCCCAGAATATACCTTGCTGCACCAAGATCTTTCATTTCGAACTTACCAGACAACTGAGACTTAAGATCAGAAATCATTAGCTTACTATTGCTTATGAACAACATATCATCAACCTAGAGAGCAATAATAAGAACTTGATCACTTTCAACTTTGTAATAGACACAATGATCAGATTTTGATCTTACAAATCCCAAAGACAATACAAAAGTATCAAATTTCCAGTACCACATTCTAGGTGACTGCTTTAACCCATATAGAGACTTCTTTAACTTGCAAACCAGTTTTTCTTTACCTTTTTCAACAAAGTGCTCAGGCTGGGACATATAGATTTCTTCTTCAAGATCACCATGAAGAAATGTTGTCTTCACATCCATCTGTTCGACCTCTACGTCATATGCTCTGCAAGTGACAAAAGAAATCTGATAGACATCGACTTAGCTATAGGAGAGAAAATCTCCCCATAATCAATTCCTCTACCTCGGAATAACCCTTGCAACCAATCTTGCCTTGTACTTTTCCAAACTTCCATCCGGACCAATCTTCTTTTTAAATACCCATTTGCAGCCAACAACTTTTCTTCCTTTAGGCAAGGGCACCAAACTCCAAGTGTCATTCTTTTCTAATGATGCCATTTCTTCGTTCCTTTATAGTCCTAGGCTCATCAGTGCTAGAAATTAAAGCATAGGCACAAGTAGAATCTATCAAAGAGAACCCATACCTATCAAGTTGTTTTCTTTCACGGGTTGACCTCCTCACTTGTTGAGGCTGAGGTTCTTCTTCTTCAGAATTTTTAGAACTGCTTGAGCTCTCCTCAGTTTCAGGTACATTTTGAATTTTGAATTCCTCTTTATCTGGTGTAGGAGGAATTCCAACTACATCCTTATTGTTTTCTGACTTTGTCTCTCACTACAGATCCAAAGTAGAAGGTTTCAGCTCACGAAAGATTACACTTCTACTGTATACAACCTTCTCTGTATTAGGATTCCAAAGCTTGTATCCTTTTATGAAAGCACTATAGCCAATAAAAATACATTTGATAGCATTGTTCTCCAACTTAGATCTTTTCTCATACGACACATGAGCATATGCCTCATAGCCAAAGACACAAATATGTCTTAAGGAGGGATTCTTACCAGACCACACTTTCAAAGGTGTTTTCTCAACAAGAGCAAAATTTGGAGAAAGATTAATCAAGTAACATGCAGTAGCAATAGCCTCAGCCCAGAACTTCTCCTCCAAGCTAGCACTACTCAACATACTTCATGCTCTCTCCATCACTGTCCTATTGAACCTTTCTACAACTCCATTTTGCTGTGGAGTATAAGGTGTAGTCTTATGCCTTTTAATCCCATGGTCTTTACAATACCTTTTGAAATCATCAGAAAAAAATTCACTGCCATTATCAGTCCTTAAGCATTTAATTTTTCTTCTAGTCTGATTTTCTACAAGGTTTTTAAATTCCTTAAACCGACTGAACAATTCTAATTTACTTTTCAAAAAATAAACAAATGTTCTTCTCGAATAATCATCAATGAACGATACATAGTACCTTGACTTAGACAAAGAAGGAACATTCACTGGACCAAGAACATCAGAATGAATATAATCTAGCAAACCAGAAGATTTATGAGAATTGGAATAAAACGAAACACGGTGTTGTTTTCCATATATACAATGTTCACAGAATTCAAATTCAAGGTTACAATCTTCAATCCCCTCAACCAAGTTTTTGTTCTTCAAGGTTTTTAAACCTTTCTCTCCAATGTGGCCTAGCCTATGATGCCAGAGCATAGTCTTTTCTGTTGGAAGTTTAACTTCCATAGAGTTTACACAATTAGGAAAATTTCCCTCTTTTTCTCCATGAGTAGCCTTCTGTGACTTTACAAAGACATTGTTACATTGAACAACATGTGCATCTAGCTTGTATAAGGTACTAATACGAGCACCCATTGCTAGCACCATTGAGCCTCTAGTCATCTTGCAGCCATTTCCAGAGAACGTGACTTGCACTCCAATATCATTTAGCATACTTACAGAAAGTAAGTTTCGAGCCAGACCTGGTATATGCATTACATTATTGATTCCCTTCACTCTGCCATCAGGGAATTAGATTCTGACTCTTCCACGACCAACAATTTCCAAAGTTGAATCACTTTCCAAGTACACCTTTCCACCATCGTATTCTTCATACTTCGTAAACCAGTCTCTATGAGATGTCATGTGGAACGATGCTCTAGAATCAATCAACCGGACATCATCCGATGCCTGCGTAGCCAAGGCTGCAATCAAGGTGTCTCCATCACTGTGAGAAGAATCATTGTCGGAAGAATGCTTCTTCTTCTTCTTCTTCTCATCTTTACAATCCTTTTGGACATGACCAAGTTGCCCACAGTTCCAACACTTCACCTTGGAATTCTTTCCAGGAGACTTTGATCTCCCCTCTGATTTCGATTTAGATTTCTTGTCCTTCTTCTTGCCTTTCTCTTTCAATCTTCCTCTAACAGCAAGGTCCTCCTTCACCATCTCAGAAGATTTCCTTCTCATTTCTTCTGATAACAAAAAAGCAACAACATCTTCCATCTTGAAACTGGATGTTGTACTCCCAATAGCCATCACAAGGTGATCCCATGAATCTTACAAAGAACACAATATCAGCATAGAACGATCCTCTTCATCAATCTTCACACCAACAGATGTTAACTGTGCAATCAACATATTGAATGCATTCAAATGATCAGCTACAAAACCTCCTTCTTGCATTCTCACAGTGTACAACTTCTTCCTCAAGAAAAGTTTATTTACCAAGGACTTCCCGTGATAAATAGATGCTAGTCTCTTCCACAAAGAAGATTCAGTCTTCTCTTTATGCACATTGAGAAGAACAAAATATGCCAAACAGAGCCTTATCATCCCCTTAGACTTTCTATCTGCAAGGTCCCAATCTTCTTGCTTCATGCCTGTAGGCTTCACTCTAGACACAACAATCCAAAGATCACGATCCACTAAGAGATCCTCCATTTTGAGTTTCCACAACTCAAAATTGCTGCCATTGAACTTCTCTATTTCAATCTTTCTTGACGTGCTTGCCATCTCAATCTGTAATTAGAAATTGAAAAACTTCTACAAGACTCCCACTGAACATAAATTGACACAAAAAACCCAACATACCCACAAGGATAACACAACTGGCCAAGCTTTGATACCACTTGTAAGGAAAGCTAGATGCGGAAGCAACTCTCCTAACGTCAAAAACTCAGGGAAGAATGCAAAGATACCTTTTAAATTTTACAATTACAGTCCAATTGAGATGCACTAGAAATAGATTACTGAAACAGAGAAATAGACAAACACATATGAACACCAGATATAGGTGGGAAAACCCTTACGGGAGAAAAACCCACCACACCAAGAGAAGTCACTTTGTATTACAATAATAAAGATTACAAACAGAGTTCTGACTTATCTTTCTGATGTTAGTTTACAACAACATTCACCATGAACAACCTTGTTACAAAACATTCACATTACAGTCTTCACATAATAGAATTCATCCATTGATCATACAACCACACAACAATCCGTCACACCATCTAACCAGACATCATCTACTACTCTAGACTATATTCATGTTGCCCCTGTCTGTCGAGCTTCCTCTCAGAACTGCCACAACGAACTGTCTTCCAATGGTTCCCATTCGGCTTCTCTGATTGGTCGACTACAAGCCACATAGGATAGTCTTCACACGGTCAAAAGGCTTCAACTGTGTTGGCATGTCGGTGAGACACAAGAAGTGTATCCCCGATGCCACAAGACTTGATTACACGTTATCTCCAAGAGTCATCTCCATCGGCAAGAGGTTACATCGATATCACAAGTTTCACTGACTTCAGTATTTCTATCGGAGAGACATATTGCTCTTCGGTGAGACATTATATCGATGTTCAAAGTCACATCGAAATGTTATACCATCGGCAAGACTTATAGCTCTCGCCAAGACATCCCACCGAGCCTTCATGTTATTCCGAAGCATCCAACAGTCGGCGAGACTTATCACTTTCGCCGAGACATCACATTGAGGTCTCAAGACATACTAAGTGCCAAATAATAGTCGGAAAGACTTATCACTTTCACCGAGAGTTCTTATCGAAAACACATGTTACACCAATGAAATCATTCGGTGAGACACCACACATCGGTAAGACTTCATATCGAAGCAAGTGTGTTACACCAATGACTCCAAGATTTTCCCCATCGGCGAGACCTCTCATCGCTGAGACTTCTTCCCGAGACCCTTGTGTTACCCTGAGTGAATACTGTTGGTGAGACATTCCTATCGGTAAGACTTCTTACCGAACACCCAATACTCTCCCTGAAGGCTTCAACAGAAACATTGTCGGTGAGACTTTAGCTTTCGCTGGGACTTCACACTGAAGTAAGCCTTTCGGCCAAGGGTCTCCCCGATATACGATATGAATGGCCTGTCGGCCAGAGATCTCCACTTGGTAGGAGATCATACCGAACACAACATGTCATAGCGATAGGATCATTCGGTGAGACTGAAGCAAGGTCACAGTGACCTGAACTGTTCAACAAGATTTAAACTGCTAGTCGGTTAGACACAAAAGACGTCACATCGACTTGGCCCTTTCAGAGGTTTTAGCCTATGAGATTGAGGCACAATATTTCCAACAGATGGCTTCCCATATGACATTGGTGAAAATGAAAGTTGTGATAAACATAAAGATTTCTCAAATGAGTATTCCCCCATGCCTTTATCTTTCAACTGGATCTTGGCAACTTGTTTTGATAAGGATTCGAGTTAAATTTACTAATTTTGTGGAGTAATATTTGATGTATTTTCTTTACTTGAGAGATTGGAATCACCGATATCCTTATCCTTTGACTGGTCCCTTTTCTCCACCCACTTTGACAAGGCATTTAGTTGTTTCCCATCATTTGATGAACCCTGAGTTGGAGCTTCCCTATTGTGTGGTACAAAAGCATCTTGGGTAGTCTTGAGGGTGTTACAATATTGGGGGTTGTTTGAGTCAGTTGCAATAGTGATTTTTTTCCCATTGAAAGGGAACTTCAAACATTGATGATATGTGGATGGCACTGCTTGCATGTCATGAATCCAAGGCCTTCCCAAGAGTATGTTGTAGGTTAACTCTTTGTCTAACACTTGGAATACTATATGTCTGACAACTAGTCCCACTTGAATAGGTAGCACTATCAACCCTTGTGAAGATATTTCCTCATCATCATATGCTTTTATTATGATTTTCCTTCTAGAACCAATAGCATTTTTTGAATAGCCTAATGCATGGATAAGTTTCAAATTACAGATATTCAGGCTGACTCCTCCATCTATTAGAACACGTTTAACATGGTGTTTGTGGATTAAGACCTTAATGTGTAGGGCAACATTGTGGGGATGATTGACAGATACATCATCATGTTCAAAAAATGATAAGCAGTGCGGTGCAGTTAAATGTCCCACCATAGTTTGGAATTGGAAAACCTCTATATTGTTTGGTACCTTGGTGGCGACTAGAGCTTGTTCCAAGATTTCCTTGTGAGCGGGTGAAATCTTGAGAAGTTCTAATATGGGTATTTGTGCGGGTATCTTCTGCAACTGATCAACTATGTTATATTGGGTTGCAGGGATAACAATAGTTGATTTGGACGTAGAAGGGGTAGCTCCTTTCAATGTTACCTTGGCTTGTCCTCGTGTGATCACATTGACGAGTGTATTGTCTTGTTGCTCTCTGATTTTGATAACATTGATTTGATGTGAGGTAATGTCGACATCATGGTGATGATTTTCATTTGCAATGATGTTTTGTTCATGTTCAATGGTGTTATCGTTTATTGAGTTATCATTTGTAATAAGATCCAATTTGTCATGGGTTTGATCATCAACCACTTTGATGTGAAGAATGGTGGTGTCATAGACATAGTTTATGTTTTTACCTTTGGTATTTGAAGAAGAAGATTCCCCTTTTCGTAGTTGGGTAGAGGGTTCTTGAACGCTCCATGATCATTGTTGGTTTGGGGCCCTTCTACAAATATTGTCTTGTTGTCAATCAGATCTTGTATCAAGTGCTTCAATTGCATGTAGTTGTTGGTTTTATGTCCTTTGTTGCAATGAAAGTCACAAAAATGAGCATCGTTTCACCATGGAGGCTTAACTTGTGGTTCCCAATTCCTTTCCTCTGGTAACATTACGACTTTAGCTTCGAGAAGTTCCTTCAATGCTGATTTTGATGATTGTCCTAAAGGGGTGAGCCTCCTTCGATTTGAGGATGTTCGATACGATGGTGTTCTAGATACAACATTACCTTGATTGTTGCTTTGGGTGATATTTTGGCTGTTGTTTTGGTTATTGGGTGGGTGGTTGTTCTGATTATTGCATGCAGTTGTTGGTTTTATGTCCTTTGTTGCAATGAAAGTCACAAAAATGAGCATTGTTCCACCATGGAGGCTTAACTTGTGGTTCCCAATTCCTTGCCTCTGGTAACATTATGACTTTAGCTTTGAGAAGTTCCTTCAATGCTGATTTTGATGATTGTCCTAAAGGGGTGAACCTCCTTCGATTTGAGGATGTTCCATACGATGGTGTTCTAGATACAACATTACCTTGATTGTTGCTTTGGGTGACATTTTGGCTATTTTTTTGGTTATTGGGTGGGTGGTTGTTCTAATTATTGCATGCAGTAGCGGTGGTTAAGTTGAATACAAGTTTTGCATTTTGGTTTTCAATTGCACCATTGTTAGTTCCCACATTCTTGCCTCATTGCCAAAACTTTGGTTTGTCACCACTATTGTAATTGTTGGAGGAGTTTGATGAGTTGTTTTCATTGTATATTTTGATCACTCCTCTCTTGACCAAAGCCTCTTCAATTTAATTCTATTTTCAATCAATTTTTCGAAGGTTGGGGGACATTGCAATTCCAATCTATAACTCATCTCGTCATTGAGGTTGTCAATAAAGATTTCTCTCTTTTCCTTTTCGGTTATGAGATGAGAATATCGTGCAAATAACCTTCCCAATTTTTGCAAGAATACAAGGAATGATCCACCCTTCTTTTATTTCAAGTTACAAAGATCTTTCATGGTAATGTCATGTTGAATATTGTAAGAATATTGGGTGAGGAACTTGTTGACCAATTCCTCAAAGGTGTTAATTGGTGGAGTGAGTTTGGAGAACCATTCAAGACATTGTCCACCTAGACTTTGTGGGAATAATCTCATTAAGTACATTTCCTCATATGCAAATTCAAGACTCATGGTTCTAAATTTCCTCACATGGTCTATTGGATCAGTTTTGCCATTGTATTTGTCATATTTTGGGAATTCGCAATGTTTTGGAAAGGGGATCATGTGGATACTTTGATCAAATGGATATGGAAAAATGTCTTGGATCAAGTATCATTTTGAGGTTCCTCTTTGCATATCAAGAATTTTTTGTTGAAGGTTCTTCATTTGGTGAGTTAGGGAAACCACTTGTTCAGTCTCTTTTTTGGGTTGCTTTGGAGGTGCTTTCAATTGATTCACATCAAAGTATTTGGGTAATTTGACACCTTTTTTAGCTAGCATATGGAGGTACTTTTCCCCATTTCTTTCAAAAATATTTTCTAAGCATTTGTGGAAGTTGGGGTCTTGTTCATCATGTTGGATATCTTCCTCGGTTATTTCTTCCCCTTCAGTGTTATTGAGTCCATGGAAATGATTCTCTTCAGCTTCCACCATGGTGTTTTGCATTTTATTGTTTTGAGTTTCGGTGTTTTGAGTCTCAATGATTGGAGTTTCAATGGTTGGAGTTCTAAGGTTTGGCTCTTCAATATTTTAATTTTCAAGTCCTTTTTCCTTGAGTTTTTGCTTTTGTAACCTTGTTTGAACAGGCATACAAGTGTTATAGTTTTGACTAAACTTTGATCTAAGTTTGAAAGAGTACCAAGGATTCCAACTAAGTCAAATGGAATGACAAATTCTAATGAGACTAATTTTGATTTGACTCTATAGCTTTGTTTCGTGATGAAAGGATGATAAATCCTTATGATGAAACTAGGCTTAATAATCAAAAGGTATGATAAGTTTGATGATTTTGGCACTTTGAGATGTTAGATATTTGTTTAGGTTGGAAAATTCCACTTGTAGAGGTCAATTTTAACAAGTTTAGACTCTATGGTACCTAAGGAATGATTCTGGACTTGAGAAAATTCTAAAATTTTGGTTCAAAATGTGAAACAGCGAACAAGTTTAACTCTCAGGTTTTTGCATTTAATGGATGTACTAAAATAGAACCTGGATGTGCTAAAATAGAGGTCAGATGCACCAAAAAATTGCACAGATGCGCTAAAACAACAGTTGGATGCACTAAAACAATGGATCAATGTGCTAAAGTACTGCACAAATGCGCTATAACAGAGGGTAAATGTGCTGGAAAAATGCATAGATGCACTAAAAGATTGATTGTATGCATTGGAACAAAGGAAAAATGCCCCAAATTTTTGCATAGATGCAATATAACATTAGTTGGATGCGCTAAAATATTTCATTGATGCGCTAGAAGATGCAATAGATGCACTGAACTAGGAAAATGACACAATTTGTTGGAAATTTGTTTTATTTTTTGGATTTTCCAGTTAGAGACTTGGCTATTTCAATGAATGTTTTTCTGAATCAAGGTTTTCACTTTCAACATGTCATGTTTTTGTTTGAAATTGGTTCAAAAACACATTGGTAAAGACACATCAAGCATGCACAACTTAGGCTATGTAGGACTATATTTGTTAAATTCCCACTTAGATTTTACTCCAGCTGCACTTACTTATAGCGGATTATTAGATGCTTGACCCTAATGGATCCCCTCCATGACACTCACTTCTATGAAGCAGCCAAGCATCAACACCCATGAATCTCCCATGGCATATTTTTCATCTCTACTAAAAGCCGCAAGAATGTGGGACGGCTTCAGAACAGCCGTTCTTGCACCAACAAATAGATTAAGGATTTTGGCCTTGCTACAACAAAGGGTTTTAATATAGCCATTCTGTTCATGGGGGATCATCCATGCGGAAAGAGACCATTGTTTCCCTTCTTGTCATAACAATCCTCATGATACTTGAACTTTCCCCAAGTACCCACATTTATATCCCGGTTGGAAGTTGCTTGGCTTTAGCGTGTTGTCGGTTGGGTTGTTCCCTTGGGTGATTACTTTTTCCCACAAGGCAAGCCCTCTAAGGATAAAAAAAAAGTGAATGGGTTTGTCTTTTTGGTCACCCAGTTAAGGGGAGAGCATATTCCTACCATTCATCAAGCACGAAAGACATGGTGTTCTTTATCCTTCCTAATTAAGCTAGATGGCTATCTTAAGCAAAATAAAGAATTTAAATAGTTCTAGCCCCTGCATAAATCATCAGTAGTTTGATAAATTTGTCTTTGACCAGTGTATACAAGTACCTGCAAGGAGAAAACACAAATCAGTTCTCGAATTTTGCAATTTTAACCCAATGCACTAAAATAGTCATCGTATACGCTAAAACATCAATGCACTACAAGAACTGCCCAATGCGCTAAAACAAATACCCTATGCGCTAAAAAAACTGTTAAATGCACTAAAGAAAAAATTGAATGTGCTAAAACACTCCTTGTATGTGCTAAAATATTTGATGGATGCGTTGAAAGAAGTATCAAATGCGCCAAAACAAACACCGAATGCACTGGAAGATTCCAAGGATGTGCTGAAATAGAAGTTGTATGCACCAAAAGATTTATCGTATGTGCCAAAAGAACTCACAATTGCGCTAAAATGTCACATCCAACTTGTCTACATGAACTTTTCCAAAAAATTGTTAGAAATGGGGTTGGGCCCCACGGTGGGTGCCATATTGTGTGTGTGTGAAATGTGGAAATTATTAGTAAATCAACACAAACCTTAATGAAACAGATTATATCAAAGATTTGAATAAAATGAACTACTCTATTTTGCAGCTAAACAAATCTTTTAAGAACGTCTCATTGTCCTCTATTCTCAAGGATTTATTAAACCATTTGGCCCTCATATTTCTTTGTGCACTATGGTTGTTAAAATGACAACTTGAGAAACAAGAAAATATTCAACATGCAAGCCAATTAAATTCCTACATGAAACTATATGACAAAAATGATAATGGATACTATGATGAATGGATGATGGTGTTAGATGATTCAAGATAGATACTATGGTATTGAACTAGCATGATTCTACATATGCTCAAATGCTAACTATGAATATGCTAATCTAAAATGAAACTATGATGCAAAGGATGCCATAAAATGCAACTATGAAGCAAAACGTGATTCTAAGATTTAACTATGATCCAAAACATGATATGAAATGTAACTATAAGACTCCAAAATGCTCCAATGCTCAAAGGATATTCCTGCATGATAAATCTACTCAAATGTGGATGCAAAATACAATGGCAAAGGGTTGTAGTTATAGGCTTTCCCAAGCATCTTGTGAGGTGGCAATGATCAACGGTCCAGATTCAAACAAGAGGAATTAATGGTGGAGATGGAGAGAATCAAGAAGGTGTCCCCTTGACCAAAGACAACATGCCAAATGGATGGAGGAATCTCTTGACCAAAGGCGATATGCCAAATGGATGGAAGAATAAAGTGTGGGAAGAAAAGACCATGTGTTTGAAAATTGGTTGAAGTGTGTGAGGAATAAGCCATGTGTTTGAGAATAATTCTAATTTAAAAATTAGAATTATTTAATTTCATGTGACCTTGGTGAGGTGGCATAAAAAGTTGTAGACATGTGCTTGAATTCCTAATCCGGGATTAGTGAAACTTAATTAAATAAAACAAGCTTATGAAATTTGTTTATTTAATTAAATTAGAAGAATATGATTTTTAGATTTGAAGAATTAGAAAATATGAACAATATAAATAAATTGAGAATTTATTTATACATAGTCGAATATTATTTAAATAACTAGTATTTAATTAATTAGATGTCATGACCGATTTTAGGTGTATACAAGCTCTATTAATTCTATCATGGTCATCCTATATGGAAATTTTGATATAAGCTCCAACCCTGGAACTATGTTGATGGAGAAATCAAACACTCTCTTGGGAAGCAATCCAAGTAATTCGTCTAGAAATACATCTGCAAAGTTCCTTAGGATAGGGTATTTCTCCATATCTGACTTTCCTAATTCCACCATCTCACCATCCTTGTCTTCTTGGAGGTATCAAGTTCCATAATATACTACATCATCTTGAGAAATGAACTCTTTTCATTCCTCAAGTTTCTCCATTTTGATCGTGAAGAGTTGACAACCTCTCTTCTTTGCTCTATACATTTGTACGACTAAAATCTTCTGTAACTTAACTTCTCTATGCGTTCCTTGCAATGACACCCAATTTCCAAGATCATCTAAGCATTCTACTATTTTTGCATGACAATCTAATTTGGCCCTATGTTTCCATACCTAATTCATCCCTAAGATGACATCATAAGAACCTAAGGGGGCTACGTACAAATTCACTTCCATAGAGAAACTCATAAGTTCAACCCTTGCTTCAAATAGACATTGGTCCACCTTAGCTCTTGTCTGGTTTAAATATTCAACAATCCAAGACTTTCCCATGTAACCAACTTTTCTAGAAATTTTATTACCTACACTAGGAGAAACAATTTTTTTTGTGGCACAAGTATCTATTAAAATTGAGATGGGTGTACCTGACAAAGTACTTAGATTTTCTATTGGAGTAATCTGGTACTTCGCTTGCTGGTTGTCTAATATTGCATGAATATTTTGCTAGAATGTAGCTCATTGAGGAGGAAGAGGGTTCCCATGTTGTTGTGACCTTGATGGTTTGTTGGGACAGTGGTTTGCAAAGTCATCTCCACTGCATGTAAAACATCCTTTCAATGGTCCCTTCCTTTTTGAAGGCCTTCTATAATTTCCTTTATTCCCACTAGGATTGTTGTTGTTGTCCCCCCTATGATTCTTTCTTGGTTCATTCTAATTATTATGGGGTCCCTTATCACCTTACCTTTGAAAACCTTGCCCTTCACTAGGCTTCTTCAAAGCTTGATTGGATTGTGACCAATTGAACTTCTTCTGATTCTTTTCATAGTAGTTTGAGATAGATTTAATCCTTTGCTCTTACTTAATGGATTTCTCATATACTAGGTCCATGGTAGCAGGACCATGTACATCTACCTCTCCACCTATTTGATTATTGAGACCCATGATGAACTTCCTTATATGAAACCACTCATCCTTTTGGTACACGGGTACATACCTCAAGAGATGAGTGAATTTATCCCAATATTCATTCATCGAGGAATATCCTTCCTTTTGGTTATGGAAGTCAGTGAGCTTTTGATTATAGAATAATTGAGGTAGCCACTGCTTCTGGAAAATATCCACAAATTCACTCCAAGTAAGACTTAAGAAATTGAGCCCAAGCTCCATCTTTTTATTCATCCACCAGTGAGATGCTTCTCCAACCAATTGAAAAGCTCCCCAAATGGCTTTAGTGACCTCAAAGTAATTCTTGATTTCAAAATAGTTTTCCATCTTTGTGATCCATGCCTCAGTTGCATCCCCACTGGTACTACCTTCAAACTTTGGAGGTGTGATCTTTCTCATATCTCGAGATAGCTCACTTGCAGTCACTTCCTTTTGGTTCCCTGTGACTCATTATCCTCATGTTCACTTGATTGAGTATGATAATGGGAAATTTCCCCTTCTTATTTGTTAGGAACTTCTTGTTCCCCCCTTTCTTTTCCTCTTACCTCCTGCTCAAGGTTCCTAATTTTTTCTCTTGTTCATCCACCATAGCCAAAATACGATCCAATTTAGATTCAACATTTTTTGCACCTTGGCCTACTTCTTGACTTTCCCCAAGGTTAGTTCTTGTTCTAACCATTTTTCGCAAGAAAAGTAACACCTAGAGGTTTAATTTTAATTATATCCTAAGAAAGTTTAATTAACATTCTAAAAAAAATCCAAAAGAATAAATATTCACATAAAAGAAATTTCATAAAAGAACTCATACTCAAGTTTTTGCTAGAACATGTTTTCATTAAGATCAAAAAGGATTTCAATATCCTTGTGTTTACATGGAATGACTATTCAGATACTCTAAGGGAGAGTATCCCTCATATTTACTCTCTAATACATAACTAAGTGGGGTATACCCCTCATATTTTTGTTCACATACATCATCAAAATGGAAATAACCCTAAGACCTATCCTCAAATACAGAGTTTCAGGGAACATATTCCTCTTATTCATCACTTGAGGCTAATATAATAAATTCCAACAGTGGAAGAACACAAGGGTCCCTAAAGATCATGGCAGGACTAACACTGCATTCCAAGGGCATATCTGTGGAAAGTGGTAAAGAGTTTGACTTGGCCAAAGAGACAGGAGGTACAAAGTTGGTAGCCTCACGCATCCTTTTCCTCCCTTGACCAATTCATGAGAGGGAATGATTGAAAGTATTGGAGTCACTTAGGAAAATGGTCTTGTCATAATTGTTCCCCTCTATGGTTCAAAAAATGGCTTCCTTTTCTTCTTGGCCCTCAGGTAGCGCTCATTACTGATTACTAACTTCCTTGCAGTCATCTTGAGATGCACCATCCTAGCACAAGAATTCCAGACATTAGACTCATATAATGTTGGATGGAAGCATAGTGAGCACATAGGTTCTAGAGTTGAAGCTGGTAGCTTTGATGCCATGTGTAACATGCCTATTATTCTACCCAATAATTTTACTATGTTTTACCCACAAGTTTAAGAAGCTAACAGTTAGCCATAAAAAAATTCTTTTCTATCCAAAAAATTTTCACATTTGAAATAACCTTATTCCAAACTTTTCCATTGTATTACTACAAAACATTACAAAAATCCAAGAATGCTTTCATATTACATAATTTCAAGATAACATTTCACATTTACAATTTCCATAGAGATGGATACATGATTACATACATAGCTTCTATGAGCTTACTGAAATAGAGATAAGAATGGTCTAGATGTCCTTCCTCAAATCTTGATCGCCAACTACATGAGGGAAAACATCACTCAATCACTTTTTCGCCAACCACAGACTTATTGTGGTCCCTCGCCATCTACCTAACTAGTAAGATGGCCCTACCCTTCAACAAAGAGATTGGTTTGGTAACCCCATAATACTATCTTTTTCATAGCATGGTGTTGTGTCCTACATATCTAGAGCTACCATATAGTGGCTAAAACCTACATGTATAACATTCCCTACCTAGTATGTAAACCTGGGTCATAGTGAATTGACAGTGTAAACATTGGCTACTTACACTACTTTGGCCAACGTATTCATCACCCATAATTTAGAGTGGAAGTCACAAACTCACCCACCTTTCTAGCTTGATTTGGTTTTGACCATTCATATTCTTTACATACATCCCAAAAGAAAGTGATGACCTAATAACTTGACTAACTAGGTTACACCCTTTCCCATGGATTATTCTAACCCCAAGAATAACCAAGCTAACCACCTATATCAACTAAAATTTACATCTAAAGTACATCAAGTCATCATCATTCCCCACATTTCACATTTCATGCTACATACGTCTAATATTGAAAAACTAAATATAGTTTTAAATAGACACATAATCATATAAATTCCAATATAGAATATATAATTATAATCCAAATAGAAAGGTTTCACTGAAACAAGAATCAACCAAGAAACATGCAAGCTTATCCAAAGCAACTTAACACGTATTTAAATCAATCCTTTCCAAACAAGGCATCCATAAATAAATAACCTTTCAATTATAAAATAATAAATCAATAGAAATCAACATTCCTGTATTAATAGCTCCAACTGATATTACTTCCTCCCCATCTCAATTCCACAAGCCCTCTTGCTACTTCTTCTAAGTTCAACTAGGGATTTTTTAGTGGTGAATAGTACATATCGACCAAATCAAAATTGGAAAATAAATCACAACCAATAGGATAGCCAAATCACCCATATTTTATGAATTATCCATCCAATGCATTTCCATTTTCCATCGATTTATTTTATGAGGCATGCTTAAGTAATATTTCTGCTATAACAAACTACGTGTTTCAAATGGACTGATTAATATTTTCGCCTAGAATCTTGGAAGCATGTATTAAATCACATACATATTTACCAATACTATTAAAACAATATTTGTGTATTATGACACATTTCACCAACACCATTAAATGTTCACAACACATGAGGACCCATTTTTCCAATTAAAATTTACAAACAGTTGCTTATGAGGACCCATTTCGCTAATAACATTAAAAAATAATTACATTTGAGGACACATTTCATGAAGTACCATGACACCTCCATACTAATTGTAGGGCCATTATTGCCTTGAAAATTACAACGTACATTTGTTTCGTCGAGGTTTGATTCGCCTAACATTTAAATGTATTGTTGCATATTCACGTGGGATTCACCAAGTTTTTACTATACCATTTAAAAATCCCATGTAATTTTCCAATTATGGATTGATATAAGTATAATTGAAACTCTAATTTATTCTTACACATTTTATTCAGTTCTGAACTTGTGAGCTCTTGATTCACAAGTTGGATATGGAACCTTGATCGTAGGCAAGTTACAAACTTACAACACAGGCATTCCTGCATTAACGAATAGCAAGTCAAGGAAAACCTAAGGGTAAGTGATCATTTCTTCATAGTGTTATAAGAATTTTTTTTATCTATTTTCCATTCTTGCTTCAATCTTAAAGATGATATTGACTAGGGAATGGGATCTATATTCTATGTCATTAAACAAGAAGACATTTTTTTCCATCTTTTATTCAAAGTGAGAGATCAAGGTGTCGAGAAACAAGTGCAACAAGGGTAAGACTCCTTAGGGTGGTGAAGCTTCTAGGAGGCCATCAAAACACCCAAAATGTAGAGTTACCATAAAGTCTTAGTTTGGAATTAGCAATGTTTCTAATCCATTAGATCAAGATGGACCTACATCATCAACTCTTGCACCAAATGTTAATGAAGAAGACATTCACAATACCTCACTGGAAGGTGGGATTGAGTTAAATGAGTCAGATGAGGATGGAAATAACACATAAGATGTTCCAAGGGATTCCTTGGTTAGCCAAAATGAGATAATTGACTTGGGTGAAAATGATGACATCGTAGATGATATTGGTAGCAAGAAAAGAAAACGAAAATAAAAAATGGGGTGTGAGTGGGAAATGACAAGGAATTTTTAGGTTGATTGGGTGTTAAAGTACCCATTCATTGAACCAGAGGATAATGCAAACAAAGATGAACCTCCAACAAAATTCAAGTGTAAGATTTGTAGTTAGAAATGTAAAAGATACAAGTTGTAGCTAAAGCTTGACACTATAGAAAAGCATATCAATAAAGTTTATGAAAAACAAATCATAGACAGAAAGGAAAAATCAGTAGTAAGAAGTAAATCAAAGGAATAATGTCTTCATGTTAAGTACGTCATGGAATATGATGAGAATATGCAAAGAATGGTGAAGCTTTCTGAATGTGGAGGTGCAATTGAGGCTTAATTTGGAAAAGTAATGGCAGGAGCACAATTGGAAAAAACTATTCAGATGAGTGTTGTTTTTCATATTTTGTCTAGAGGGCATCCTATGAGAGATGACCTAAAATATTTTAATTTATTATATTTTTTGGGTGTTCCTAACTTTCCTAGTGCACATTGGTCAATAAACTCTAGATGGGAATGGGAAAGTTGTCTTGCTATGGTGGAAAAGCAATATTTAAAGGAGAAAATAAAAGAGTCAAAATTCATTGCATTATCTTTAGATGAAGTTACTATGGTAGATAATACTTCTTGGGTTTATATGCATGTGTATATTGTACAACATATCTACCAAGCTTATCTTCTCTATGTTCATAAAATAAAGGACAATTGAATATCATAAAATCTATTTGAACTAGTTAAGAAATCTTTGAATGAAATTAGAGGTATGGATGACTTGACAATTGCCAAAAAGTTGGTGTGTGTAGGAGCTAATGGAGCTGCAGTAATGCAAGGTCACAAGAGTAGTCTTTGCATAAAGTTACGAACTACTCATGCACCATACATGCTTGGAATTCATTGGATGGGCCACATAATGAATTTAGCATTTAGAATTGTAAGCAAGTATCCTACAGTATCAAAAGCTTAAAATCTAGTCTACGAGCTATACACATACTTTTTTCGAAGTCCTAAATGTTTTGCAAAATTTTAAAATTTTGTTGAGGGAATAATAGGAGGAAACAAGCTTCTTAAGGATGTTGATACCAAATTGATCTCCTTGCATGGACCAATGCAATGAGTTCTTTCAAAATATCAATCCTTGATTGGAATAATGTACGAGCATTGCAACACAATAGACAAAGCTCTTGACCTCTTACATAGGTTAAGTGATATAGAGACACTCTTAACTTTAGCTAGTCTTCTCCCCATCCTAGATGAAATGAATAATCTTTTGCAAAAATCCCAAGATAGAACTATGTATATCTATGAATATACCAAACTATGTAGAATGACATGCATGACCCTCAATAATCTATATCTAGATCTAACTTCTCAAAGTCCAAATTTTGTAAGCTGGTGAATTATAGATTTGAATAATCCAGAAAATTATTTACAATTTAATGCAAGCGGGCAGTTATGTGTCTTTGTCTATGGATTTGAGATACCAATGCACCACTGTAAAATGATTAGGTGCTCTACCAAAGAAGTACCTGTTACAAAGGAAGCTTTTAATGACATTGTTAAATCTATTAGTGTTAATTTAAAGGATATTGTAAAATCTCTTTCCATGAATATTTATCAACTATTCCCTCGAGATGAAATACTTGAAGCCATGTCTATTGTGTATCCTCAAAAATTAATTACCTTGGCCAAACACTTTTCGAAAAGTTCAGAATACAATGGTCAGAAAATAGGAGGAATTATAAATGGAATTAACCATAGAGAACAAGCTAGGCATTTTGCAATAAGTATTATTGACTAGTTTGTGTCCACAGAGAATCCCATGGAAGCGGGATCAATAAAAAGGGCTTGGAAAACCTTAGGTTAGAGTGAAATATTGCGTGATTCAATATCATAATATTTCAAACTTATTGATTTATGTCAAGCAATGATATTGGGGTCGATGGAGGATGAGAGAGTTTTCAAAGCATTGGGGTTTTGAAATCAAAATAAGAAACAAACTATACAATAATTTGAAAAATTGCTCAAGGGTGTTTGGAACTATGTAGAATGTTCAAAGTTTTCCTTTTAAAAGGGCACTCACAATTTGGAAGTCCATATGTGAAATAAGAGGGTTGTGCAACACTTCAAACGCTGGTAGTGGTGGCAGTGGCACAAATGATAGTGACACAATGAATGTTGAATTTGAGATGCAGTTAAGCAGACGTATGCAGGGTGAAGAAAATAAAGACCAAACTCAGAATCAAGATGACTCTTTATCTCAACATTAGAGGGAGGACCATGATTTGATTTGGCAAATGGAAGTGAATTAGCAATTTTTGGGTATTTTTACTACACTTCATGAATCATATTCAAAGTTGTAGTTGATATTTTATATTGTATTCCATGAAATTGTGAATTAGATTGAATACATTTATATATTATTAATAATTTCATATTTTAATTGTGAAATATTGGTAAGTTTTAAATATACTCAGTGATTCATCATTCAATTCAATGCTTAATGTTTCCTTTCTAGTGTCAATTTGTGCATAAAACATTAAATTTGCAGTAAAGTAAAACTTTGATTTTTGATTTGATATGTGATTCTGCATCAATCTTCAAAATTTATGAATTATTTTGATCAGTGCCTTAAATGCAACAGAGTTAGTGGTGCAAGGGCATTAGGAGCCTCATAAGCATAATTTTTGTTGTTTTTGGGTTTTGGGTTGTTTGAGTGTTTTGGAGTCTAATAAGGTAATTTATGACCATGTGGGATCATGTTGATCCATTTTGGATTGTTAATAGGGTCTTTGGTTAAAAAGTGTAAAAGTTGTTATGTTGCTCAAAAAAGTTGTCATGCAACTTTTGAAAGGTGTCAAAAATAAAGAAAAAATTACAAACATATAAAGAAACCATTACAAATAGTTGCAATTGGTTAGTAATGTATGAAAACACCCTCCAAAGCTAGATTGTGGATTGAAAAGCTGATTTTGTAGTTTTTGGTGAATGAAAGCAAGCTTTTTCTGTGTTTTTTCTCATAGCGCAGAATGTTATTTCAATTTGTATAGCCTGTATGGTCTATATGCAGATCTGAAACTGATTGGATGGTGTTGGCATGTGAATCTTCTTTCTTTTGGTTCTTGTGGCATTAATTTTCATCAAGTATTTTGCAAGTTATTGTAGTTTCTCTTAAAACTGGTCAAAACCCTAGCTACCTAGGGTAACTAGTGAGCAAAACAATAATGTAGCTCAACCTTCCACCAGTGAAAAAATCACCACAATGGGTGGAAAGGTTTATAAATATGTATTTTACCTTGTTTTAAGCTTGCAGGTCCCCAAGAAAAGGTTTTCACATGCTTTGAGTCAATAGAAAGTCTAATATCTAGATGTATTAGATTGTGTAGCAACAAGGCAAGGAGAATATGTGAATCAAGGTCTAAAAATTGTTTGTTAGTCTTTGGAAATAGTAGAGGAATGTAGGGAGTGGTCATGTAGGCCTAAATCAAGAGTTTTGAACATCTTTTGAAGGATTAGTATAAGATTTGCTATGACTATACGAAGAGGACAAATTATGTAGTTTTGGATACAAGAGTTGTAAACCATGAATTGTTGCATTGTTGAGTCATCCCATAGAAGTTGTTATGATATTTTGAGCCCCAAGACAAGTCTTCCCCATGAAATCTACATTGTCCCAAGGTTATTGGATCAAAGTACCAAAATAATTCAATGATAGAACCTAGAAAGGTGCACATAGGAGCAATAATGGAGAAAATGCAAGAACACCTTGTCACTTTGAGTTGTAAGTCTAAAGAAGGTCCTTCCTCTGCATCAAATTGGTATCAGATCAAGGAAGATCAGTAAGAGGTCACAAATAAGTTGATTTTGAAGACCGTCCAAGATACCTCCAAGGGTGAATGTGGAAAGAATAATCAGAGAGGTGAGAGACTCTCTTGCCCCAGAATTGGGAGCCATAAGGGAAAGCCTTGATGCAAGACTCACATCAGTTGAGACCAACTAGAGAAGAGGAGTCATCACAGGAGATTTGAGTGACCAAGAAGAAGAAGAAGAAGTGGGTGAAAATGCACCACAAGAATACAAAGAAGAAGAAGAAAGAGATGTTGAAGAGAAGAGGTTGGAGAGATTGCTAAAGGCTGTTAAAAATGATGGTTCCAAGGTAAAAATAGAACTAGTATATTTAGGAAGTTTGAATGGAGAAGAACTCCTAGATTGAATAATTAGACAAGTATTTTGAGTTTGAGGAGATACCTAAGGGGCAACAAGTGAAATTGGCAAGAACAAAACTAAAATGACATGCATCCCTATGGTGGGATTATGTCCAAGAAGAGATGAAGGAGAAAGGAAAAGAAAATATTACATCTTGGGACATAATGGTTGAAAAATTGAAAGGTAAATTCCTACCTAGTGATTATGCCATTTAGTTATATAGAAGGTTGCAAAATTTGAAGCAAAAAGAAATGGATGTGAAAACATACATAGAAGAGTTCTACAAACTAAGCATAAGATCAGGCCACATGGAAGAGGATGTTAACAAAGGTGCAAGGTATTTTAATGGGCTAAAGTATAGCCCAAAAGATGAACTAAGTCTCACAAGTCCAAGAGTTGTAGAAGAGTGCTATCAGTTGGCCATAAAGGCTAAAGAAAAGTTGAGGAGACAAGAGAAGAAAAGTAGAGGTAGGGGAAGGAAAAGTTTCAGAGGAAGAGCGAATTTTTCTAGTAGAGGATAGTCCCAAAGGTCTCAAGGAGAGACAAGTAACTCACAATAAAAAACATTAGATTCAAGGGGAGGATTTAGAGGAAGAAGACCAAATTTTAGAGGCAGATTTGGCAATAGAGGAGGCTCAAGTGGATTCATTGGAAAGTGTTACAAATGCAATAAATTTGCAGGCCATCAAGCATGGCAATGCCCTAAGGAGAATTCATCTACTTATTTTAATGGTGAGAGGAGAAATTAGATTGCACAAGATGGAGATGCTGAAAGTGTTAATTCCCCATCACAAAATGCAGAACTAGAAGTTGGAGTCCTTATTGATGAGAAGAACCTTGATTAAAGTGCCCGTGGAGAAGGAACCACCTCAAAGAAAGTCACTCTTTAGGACTACATGAAAATTCCAAGGTAATTGTTGTAAAGTTGTCATTTATTCGGGAAGTACTGACAATTTGGTTTCAATTGAAATGATAGAGAAGTTAAAGTTGAAAAGATTGCCTCATGCCACTCCATATAAGGTTTCATGGTTAAACAAAGGGTAGCAAGTGTTAGTGAATGAACAAAGTTGGATAGAATTCCATATAGGGGGTTATAAGGATAGGGTCTTGTGTGACATCATCCCTATGGATGTTTATCATGTGCTTCTTGGTAGACCATGGAAATATGATAGAAATTCCAAACATGATAGTAGAAAGAACACATATGTCATAGAGAAGGATGGAGTCTCATATACTCTAACACCATTGAAAGATGAAGATAAAAACCACAAGTGGAATCCTATGTGATGTTGAGTAGGAGAGAAGGAATTCATAAAGGCCATGGAAGAGGAGAATATGGGTTTTTCCATCATAGTCAAGCCTAGGTCTTGTTAGAACTATAAAATTATGAATAATTTCACAAGTTTTTCATACCCTTGAGTTTCCAAACAAGTCTTCATCATAAGCACAAGGCCCTCTCTTCACAACATTTTTCCCATATTTGGCCATGAGATCCCATAAGTCCATCTAGGTCTGAATATTCCATATTATAATTCCTATTGGCATGAAGAAATCAAGGTTTCCCCGACTCATTATGTATTTTTTCTAATATATATCTGTTGTGGGTCTATCGACAAGACTTCTTTCATGTCACACCGATTGGAATTTATCTGCAGGTGTCTTTCGGCAGGACACTAGTCATTGTCTCAACAATAGAGGAAGTTTCATATTGGCAAGAATGATTTCACCGAATGGGTCGTGTCTCACTGACCAGTGCACGAGAAAGAACACATCGACAGGAGATTCATCGTCAGAATGAAGTCATAGAGAAGTTATATTGTCTCGCCGACCGATGCACACGGAAGCATATCAGCCAAGCTAAAGGTATTCGGGATGAGGTCTTGGCGAATTCATAATGTCTTACTGACCAGCGATAAAGATATGCATATCGGTAAGACTAAAATGCATCGGAGTAATGTCTCATCGAATGTCTCCAGTCTTGCTGACAAAACAAAGAAGGATTTTATCGAAAGGTTTTTGAGGTGAGGTCTTGGCGAGTGCATTGGGTCTCGCTGATGAAGCGAAGGAGAACTCTATCCAAGGGTTATCGGCATAAGGTCTTGTAGTCTTGCTGGCCTGTTTTGTCATGTCAAAATTTTGTTGCATTGATGTGAGAATGATATTGTCATGGCGATCAAATGTGAACTTAAGGAGATTTCTCGGCGAGACATAAGGTACCTATGAGACGTCTCCCCGACAACAGAATGTTACAGCGACACACATGAGATGAAAGGGATATTTGTCGATAATACTTTGGACTTCGGCATAACTACAGGATGTCACAACGAATATTTGGTGAGTATTAACAAAAGGCTTGATACATTTGATTGCCGACATATGAATGTGAAACGTTGTGTCTTTTCAGATGCAAATGTATAAATATCCATTTTTGATTGTAAAAAAAAAGAGATAAGAGATTAGATATGGTAGATAGATTAGAAATGGATACAGTAGAATAAAATTTTCAGATCAGAGACTATGATGTATGATTTCAAAATGGAGATTTTAATGAAAATCAGTTGATGTGGCAACTCATTTCTGGTGTCAATTGTCTGTTGTGTTTATTGAAATTATTACTAAGTTGTCTCCAAGATTGATGCTTTCTGGTTATTTAAATTGATATAACAAGTTTATCTTCAATTTATTAGTGCACATTTGTTGTATCTGTGTGGTTAATTGATTGGTTCTTTCAAGAAAAGATTAAATCCTATTGGTTGATCACAATAATCAGGGAAATTCATCTGGATTATTAAGAAGAGCTTAGCAATCACAGTCTTGCATGTTTATACAAGTTATAAACAAAATATATGCCAAACAATCTGAGTGTTCTTCAGAAATAAGTTGCCCACTTCTATTTCATTTGACTTCGCATACCCAATAAGGCACTAGTCTCTGCATTTCACCATTTAGATTCATTCATTTTCTCTATATCTGTTAACTGAACATATTAGGATTTAGATTTGAATATTGCTATACAATTTATACCAAATTTAGTTTTATTTGTCCACTCCCATCTGCCATTGTGGGCAAAACATTTCAAGAAAGATAAGCACATTAAGTCTGCTTCATTCGTATAGGTACACCCGCCTAGGTCTAGCAACACCTAAAGAGTAGAAAGCTTAAACCATTTGGCTTTGTCTGTTACCCTAAAACGTACCAAGAGATTGGAAGCCTCTTGAGGTATTCTTACCTATGTTTTTGAGAGCTAACAAATTGGCGACTCTGCTGGGGACTCAACTCAGAATCAGGGCCTTAATCATAGAGTCAGAAACCTTGTACAGACTCCGCTGGGAATAACAAGTAACAAAATTTTCTCACTTTTAAAAAAGTGAGTGGCGACTCTGATAAAAACATTTCAACATGAATGGCAGAAGATCTCAATATAGGGGAGGTCACACTGGAGCTCCTGTTGGCAGCAGTAAGTGGACACACAAGGATGATAAGGTTGATAAGGGTAAGAAGATAAATGAGGACATGTGCATGACAAACAAAGACAAAGCAGTAGGACCACATTGCGAAACATATGATCATTATGATAAGTGGAGAGATAATTCAAGCGCAGAACCTTGTACCCCAGAGGAACAAAGAAACCCTTTTTACAATCCACAAAAATAGGCAGAGTGGGATGCTAAGTTTGAAGCTGAACGACTCAGGTGTCAACACGAATATGATAAAAAAATGGAGGGTAATCAAAATGAGTTCAATGAGAATGAACATATTGATCATGAAACTGCTCAAGAAGATTATGAATCTTTGACTTATGAAGAAGTAAAAGCACGGTTTGAATCTGAAAGAAAGGAGAGAGAAGAACAGTAGAAAGCCCAGATGATACAAGCAATGAGAGACTTCAAATTACAAAAAGCTCAAAATATTGCTCAGACAGCTGGTTGCCCAAAGTATGTACCACCTCATAAGTAGGGTAATCATATTGCAGGGCCTTCTGATCCATCAAAGGTCCCTCACAATCAGATAGGGAATCAATATGGACAACCAAATCATCCACCTCATATTCCCACACAATATACAAATATACATCCACCTCAAGGTTAGCATTATGTGCCACATCATCATACACAATACAATAATCCGATGTACTGATATTAGTACCCATCTATTCCTCCCCCTCATCAATACACACCAATGATCAGACAATTTGACTTGGCAGGATTCCAATTATATCCTTACCCAATGGATGGCAGTTGGAGAAGTCTTGTTCCAAAGTTTATAGGCAGTAGTGCAATCTCTGCTGAAGATCATTTAAGGAGTTTCAATGCTTTCATCCAAGATTTGGATGTACCATATGAAGATTTACACATGAGGTTATTCATGATGTCGCTTATTGAAGAAGCCAGGGATTGGTTCAACAACCTAACAACAACATCTATTGATTCTCTCCAAATATTTTAGGACCGATTCCTCGAGCAATATGGGAATCTAACTGCACCAGATGTTGCTCTTCATGAATTGATACGGATTCAGAAAAATAAGAATGACTCAATTTATGATTTCAATTGGAGATTCAATAAACTACAAAATAGAATACCTCCTGGATCAAAGTTGCCAGACTCTATAGCATTGAGTGTTTATTTGAATGCATTTGATCCAAAAACAGGGTATGAATTAAGAAATAGGTTCCTAAGAGATTTGGCTGAAGGTCAGAAGATAGCATTAACAATGGAAAATAATAGGAAGGCTGCTGGGATAATCAGTAAAAGAGACAATCCTAGGGCTCCTCAAAAAACCAATAATTATCATTAAAAATAGGAGAACACATACAGAAATGAAAGGCCTAGGTTACATGACATGCCCTATAACACAAATTGGAAGGATGGAAAACTTGTAACAGATAGGCCTAGAAACAAGGAAACTCCTGATCCATTGAGGAAGAAAGGAACTTATATAGTAAATAACAATTATTTATGTGAAGTTTGTGATAAGCCACATTCCCTAAATTATTGTGTTGTAGCCCAAAGAATGCAAGAAGAGGGAATGTTGATTGGAAACAATGGAGAAGATCACACAGTGTATTTGACTTCAAATACTTTTCACCATGTTGAGGAGAGGAACTCATCTTCAAAGGATGAAGGTTATGAGTACGATGTTTCAAATCAGAGGTACAATGTCCACATGGCTGAACAACAGGTTCTTTCTGACTATGAAGAAGATTATACAGAACCACATTCTATTGAGGTGCCTACTCAATGCAACATGAAGAAACTCACTGATGGGGAAATAGAGAAATTAACCATTGTTGCAGTTGAGGAAGCAAAAAGTAAGTACTGGTTGAGAAACAGGACAGTAAATGAGGAGGGTGTCCCCAGGGGAATGTTTATGAAAGATAAAAAAGTGACACAAGGAATGTCGAAGAAAACAAAAAACAAACAACATGATAAAAGTGAACAAAAGCTTGTCCAAAAGGAGGAAGTAAAGGAATTACATAAAGAAATGCAAAAGACTGATCAACTAAGTAAAAGAGAAAAGGAAGAGAACAAAGGAGAAACATCAGAACAAAAGAAAATGATTAAGGTAGAGGGTTCTTCTTTTGACTTCACTCAGGCTTTATCTCAGGTAAAAATGTCTGTGCCACTACTTGAGATGATGAAAATTAAGGAATATAGGGACAATACAATTCAATTGATAACAAGTGGTAATTCTGAAAGTAAGATGGCCACTAAAACTATTAATAAGCAAGAGAAAGTGAATATTCCAAAAGTTTGCCTTAGTAATACAGTATTAAATTCCCCACCAGTTGATCCTTTTTTCACTACATTACTAATAAATAACAAATTGTTGAGGAACTGCATGATAGACTCTGGCGCTGCCATAAATATTATGCTAGTAGGAGTAATGAAACAACTTGGTATGTGGGTGGATATTACTGGAGGGAAGTGCTATGCAATGGATAATAGACCTGTTCCTGTGGTGGGTATAATGAAAGATGTTGAAATCAAGCTAGCGACTTATCCTCAGGTGGCCTATAACATTGATATAACAGTAATTGACACCCCCCCTTAGTTTGGGATGCTTCTATCAAGACAGTGGACGACAACAGTTGGTGGAAATGTCCAATTTGATCTGTCTTATGCAACAATTCCAGTGAATGGTCAGGAGGTGAAGTTGTACAGGGAGCCAAGGATGAACCAGGTTGTTGATTGTGTACCTCAAAATCAAATCAATTGTTTCTATGATGTGGATCTTGGGAATTTTAAGATAGAGCCAGCCTAGCCAAAATTAACCAATAGTGATCCAATTGAAAAGCATGCTGCACAAAATTGCAATGGTGTGTGGAAAATGTACTTTGATGGAGCTTGTAGCCAAGAAGGTAATGGGGCAGGAATCGTATTTGTTTCGCCTGAAGGTATTACATTTAAATATTCATTCCTGTTAACATTTGAATGTACAAACAATGTGGTGGAATATGAAGCTTTATTAACAGGTTTGAATATAGCTGTGAAACATAAAATCAAGTTGTTGGCTGTTCTGGGGGATTATGAGTTGGTTGTATCACAAATTAAGTCAAAGTATGCAGCAAAACATAAAAGACTGAAACAATACAGGAATGTTGTATGGGACACAATTGAGTTGTTTGATGGCTTCTCAATTGAGTGGATTGATAGGTCAAAGAACATAATGGCAGATTTTTTAGCAAATGTGGCGCTGAAAAGAGATGACATTACATTGTTTGGAGTATCACAGATTGAGTTCAAAACAAGGCTTGTTGTGCCTGATAACATGTATAGTTGGTAGGTCTTTAATGATGATATTGACCTTTTGAAATTCCTCCATTGTATACATCAATATGAAGCCCAAGAGATTGACTTCAACGCCTTTGTTGAAAAGGTGGATGGGAAGCAAACAGTATTTGGGAAGGAGATCTTACAACTTAAAACAAATAAGCTTCCTAAAGGCTTAGTGGCATTGGAGAGGGTGTATGATGGAAATGATCGGTCCCTCATGAAGCAAACACCAGTCAAAAGGGAAGATATCGAAGAGATTAACTTAGGAACTGAAATGGCACCAAGAAATGTGTACATAGGGAAGAAGATAAGCCCTACAATTAGAAGAATGCTGATAGAGTTGCTGAGAAAATATAAACATGTGTTTGCTTGGTCTTATGAAGATCTAAAAGCATATAGGGAGGATTTGTTTAGCATGAAATACCATTGAAACCAGATGTTAAGCCATATAGACAAAAGCAAAGACCCATAAATCCAACATTGGAGCCTAAAATGCAAGAAGAATTGGCAAAGCTCAGAGATGGGGGAATCATTAAACCAATCAGGAACTCAACGTGGGTCTCAAATTTGGTTCCTATAAGGAAGAAAAGTGGAGATATCAAGCTATGTGTAGATTTCAGAAGTCTAAACATGGCATCCCTCAAAGATAATTATCCTCTACCAAATATGGAGGCTATATTGCATAAGGTAACAGGGTGCGAATTGTTGTCTATGATCGATGGGTTCTCAGGCTATAACCAGGTTAAAGTCAAAGAATATGAACAGTACAAGATGGATTTTACGACTCCTTGGGGGACATATGTATACATGAGAATGCCATTTGGTCTTACAAATGCAGGAGCAACCTTCCAAAGAGCTATGGATGTAGCATTTGCAGATTTGATCAATGCTATCATGGTGGTGTATCAGGATGACCTCACTGCTTATGCAAAGAAGGCTGAAGATCATGTACAACATCTGGAGAAGGTATTTATCAAAGCCTTAGAATATGGTATCAGCTTGAACCCTAAGAAGTGTCATTTTTCAGTCATAGAAGGTAAGCTCTTGGGACATATTGTTTCAAAAGAAGGGATTAAGATAGATCCTGAGAGGGTTGAGGCCATTGATAAAATTCCTGTCCCTAAAACTGTCAAGGCTATACAATCATTCTTTGGATAGATCAACTTTTTCAGGAGATTTGTTTCTAACTTTGCTGAGATCATTAAACCCATATCAAAAATGTTGAGGAAAGGACAGAAAATAGAATGGACTACAGAGGCTTTGGAAGCTTTTATATCGATCAAAAGGGCCATCAAGGAATCTCCTGTCATTAAGTCTCCAGATTTTGCAAAACCTTTTCAGATATTCTCATTTGCTTCAATGCACACTATTGCTACTGTTATGTTACAGAAGAATGAGGAAGGTCATGAACAGCCTGTGTCTTTCTTCAGTAAGTCATTACAAGGGTCAAAATTAAAGTACGATATAATGGAGAAACAAGCATTTGCATTAGTGAAAGCTACAAAAGCTTTCAGGCCATATCTTGTTGGAGCAAAGGTGGTTGCTTATGTCCCTCATGCAGCTGTCAAGGATATTCTGACATAGTCTGAAGTAACAGGAAAAAGATGTAGATGGATTAACAAAATCCAAGAGTTTGACATGGAGATACAAATTACTAAACTAGTAAGAGGTCAGGGCTTAGCTAAGTTAATGGCAGAAGCGAACATTGAAGCAAATCAAATTTGCAATGTAGAAAATGAAGAAAATGCAATTGCGAGCATTGAGCATACTCCTTGGTATGCAAACATCATGCATTATCTTAAATATATGAAGTGTCCAGAGGGATTGAGTGACAGCCAGAAAAGAACTTTGAAGTTGCAGGCATCTAAGTATGTCTTCATGGATGGAGATATGTTTTGGAAGAATAGGGATGGTATACTATTGTTATGTCTGGATGAATCGCAAGCTAGGCATGTCTTAAGGGAAATGCATGAAGGGGTTTGTGGAGGACATTACTCAGCAAAGACAACTGCGTATAAAATTCTCAGGGCAGGTTATTACTAGCTAAAGGTTTTTAATGACTCTTTTACATATGTAAGAAAATGTGGAGCCTGCCAGAAATTCTCTGGAAAAATGAAGTATTAGGGAGCTTTGCCACTTTGACCCTTGCAGGCTGATGCCCCTTTTCATCAATGGGGAATTGATTTCATTGGAGAGATACAAGAAAAATAAAGTGGAGGACATAAATGGATACTGGTGGCCACTGGTTATTTTACCAAATGGGTAGAAGCAGTCCCAACTAAACAGGCTACAAGTAAAGTTGTAACAAATTTCTTAATGGATAACATCATTACCAGATTTGGTACACTACTAAGGCTGATCACGGACAATGGGATGTGTTTCAGATCAGATGAATTCAGAAACTTTTGTAGCACATATGGCATTACCATTTCTTATGCAGCCCCTTACCATCCACAAGCTAATGGTCAAGTAGAGTCTAGCAATAAAAGTCTTCTGAAGATTATAAGGAGGATGTTAGGTCAGAACAAGAAAGCTTGGGATTCAAAATTGAAACTGGTTGTTTCGGCTGATAGGATTACTATAAAAAAGGAAATTGGAAAATCCCCATTTGAATTGGTGTATGGAACACAAGCCAGGGTGCCTTTACAGAATTTGTTACCAGTCTACAAGTTTGTCCTTCAGGAAGATTTGGATATTCCAAAACCTATGGAGGAAAGAATGGAGCAGCTAGCTAAACTTGATGAAATAAGGAGGGGTGCCCAAAACCAAAACATGAAGTTATAGACATAGATGAAGTATCTATTTGATAAAAAGGAAAAAGATAGAAAATTTGAAGAAAATGATTTGGTACTGATGTCGAACGCAAGGTGTCAGGAGAAGGGAAAGCATGGGAAATTTGAAGCCTTGTGGCTGGGACCTTTTGTGGTTGTTGGAAAGAAGGGTGAAGATTCATATCATCTACAAAATATGGCTGGTGAAGATCAGGAATTACCTGTACATGGGCAATTTCTGAAGCATTTTTTCTTGAACAATACAAAGGATTAAGGGTTGCCAGTGCATGGACAATTCTTAACAATCCTCTCAAAATTCTATCTTCCATGCACAGTAGTCTAGGAAATAAAAGGAACAGGAATTGCCAGTACATGGACAATCCTGATTCTCCTTCTTTTAAAATTTTAAATTTTCCATGTATAGTAGTGTAGGGTCACATTCATTTCCGTTGCCATTCACTCCATCATGCTCACATGATTTATCATCTTGAGTCTGGTTTGCTCACCCATAAATCTGGATCCTTGCAATGTTTTCACAACCATTCATCCCCAAACAGAGCCACTATTAGAACTGTAAAATTCTGAATAATTTCATAAGTTTTTCATACCCTTGAGTTTCCAAACGAGTTTTTATCATAAGCACAAGGCCCTCTCTTCACAACATTTTTCCCATATTCGGCCATGAGATCCCATAAGTCCATCTAGGTTTGAATATTCCATATTATAATTCCTATTGGCATGAAGAAATCAAGGTTTCCCCGACCCATTATGTATTTTTTCTAATATATATCTATTGTGGGTTTATCGGAAAGACTTCTTTGATGTCACACTGATTGGAATTTATCTGCAGGTGTCTTTCGGCAGGACACTAGTCATTGTCTCGACAATAGAGGAAGTTTCATATTGGCAAGAATGATTTCACCGAATGGGTCGTGTCTCACCGACCAGTGCACGAGAAAGAACACATCGGCATGAGATTCATCGTTGGAGTGAAGTCATAGTGAAGTTATATTGTCTCGTCAACCGACGCACGTGGAAGCATATTGGCCAAGCTAAAGGTATTCAGGATGAGGTCTTGGCGAATTCGTAATGTCTTACCAAACGACGATAAAGATATTCATATCAGTAAGACTAAAGTGCATCAGAGTAATGTCTCACCGAATGCCTCTGGTCTTGCCAAAAAAACACAAAAGGATTTTATCGAAAGGTTTTCGAGGTGAGGTCTTGGCGAGCGCATTGGGTCTCGCGGATGAAGCAAAGGAGAACTCTATCCAAGGGTTATCAGCATAAGGTCTTGCAGTCTTGCTGACCTGTTTTGTCACGCTGACATTTTGTTGCATCGGTGTGAGAATGATATTGTCATGGCGATCAAATGTGAACTTAAGGAGATTTCTCAGTGAGACATAAGGTACCTATGAGACGTCTCCTCGACAACAGAATGTTACAGTGACACACATGAGATGAAAGGGATATCTGTTGATAATACTTTGGACTTCAACATAACTACAGGATGTCACGACGAATATTTGGTGAGTATTAACAAAAGGCTCGATACATTTGATTGCCAACATGTGAATGTGAAACATTGTGTCTTTTCAGATGCAAATGTATAAATATCCATTTTTGATTGTAAAAAAAAAAGAGATCAAAGATTAGATATGGTAGATAGATTAGAAATGGATATAGTAGAATAAAATTATCAGATCAGAGACTATGATGTATGATTTCAAAATGGAGATTTTAATGAAAATCAGTTGATGTGGCAGCTCATTTCTGGTGTCAATTGTCTGTTGTGTTTATTGAAATTATTACTAAGTTGTCTCCAAGATTGATGCTTTCTGGTTATTTAAATTGATATAACAAGTTTATCTTCAATTTATTAGTGCACATTTGCTGTATCTGTGTGGTTAATTGATTGGTTCTTTCAAGAAAAGATTAAATCCTATTGGTTGATCACAGTAATCAGGGAAATTCATTTGGATTATTAAGAAGAGCTTAGCAATCATAGTCTTGCATGTTTATACAAGTTATAAAAAAAATATATGCCAAACAATCTGAGTGTTCTTCAGAAATAAGTTGCCCACTTCTATTTCATTTGACTCCGCATACCCAATAAGGCACTAGTCTTTGCATTTCACCATTTAGATTCATTCATTTTCTCTATATCTATTAACTGAACATATTAGGATTGAGATTTGAATATTTCTATACAATTTATACCAAATTTAGTTTTATTTGTCCACTCCCATCTTCCATTGTGGGCAAAACATTTCAAGAAAGATAAGCACATTAAGTATGCTTCATTTGTATAGGTACACCCGCATAGGTCTAGCAGCACGTAAAGTGTAGAAAGCTTAAACCATTTGGATTTGTCTATTACCCTAAAATGTACCAAGAGATTGGAAGCCTCTTGAGGTATTATTACCTGCGTTTTTGAGAGCTAACAAGTCTGTTGTGACAAGAACAAAGAAATAAGAGTTGTCTTTGGAAATTCAAAACTTGCTAAAGAAGTATGCTGATATAGTAGTGGATGAAATCCAAAACACCTTGCCTCCTGTGGGGGATATTAGTCACCACATTGATTTCATACCAGGGGCTAGTTTTCCTAATAAGGCAGCATATAAGATGACACCACAACAAAATGAGGAGATTAAGAGACAAGTCCAAGAATTGCTTGATAAGGGACTAATCAAAGAAAGCCTTAGTCCTTGTGCGGTTCCCACTATCCTAGCACCAAAGAAAGGAGGTGAATGGAGGATGTGCGCTGATTCTAGGTCCATCAAGAAGATTGTAATCATATATAGATTTCCCATTCCATGGATAGAAGACTTGATGGACTATCTAGGTGGAGCATGCTACTTTTCCAAAATAGACCTCAAGAGTGGGTATCACCAAATCAGGATTAGACCGGGGGATGAATGAAAGACAACATTTAAGACAAATGAAGGGATTTATGAATGGCTCGTGATGCATTTTGGTCTCTCAAATGCACCCAACACCTTCATTTGGTTGATGAATGAAGTTCTCAAGCCTTTTATTGGTAAGTTTGTAGTGGTTTATCTTGATGAAATTCTTGTTTTCAGTAAAACTAAGGAAGAGCATTTGCACGATTTGGATTTAGTTTTAAGAAGATTGAATGAAGAGAAAATAATGATTAATTTGAAGAAATGCGAGTTTAAGAAGACAAAGTTGGTATATCTTGGTTATGTGGTTACAAAAGGCACCTTGAAAATGGATCCAAGCAAGGTTGAAGCTATTCTAAGTTGGCCTCTACCCAAAGTAGTTCCTGAGGTAAGAAGTTTCCATGGTTTGGAAAGTTTTTAGAGGAAGTTTATTAAGGGTTTTAGTCATGTTTGTGCTCCAATAATTGATACCATAAAGGGGGATAACAAAAAGAAGTTTGTTTGGACTAGTGAGACTGAAAAGAGTTTTGAGTATTTGAAAAAGAGGGTAGCACAATAGTCCATATTAGCTTTACCAGATTTCAATAAGGTGTTTACTATTGAGTGTGATGCAAGTGACTATTCCATAGGGGTGGTGTTGAGTCAAGAGGGTAGGAACATTGCCTTCTTTAGTGAAAAAATTAATGAGGCTAAGAAGAAATACTCTTCCTATGACCTAGAGATGTATGCTTTGGTTTAGTCCTTGAAAAAGTGGAGACATTACTTACTTCCCAAAGAGTGTATAGTCTATACTGATAACCATGCCCTCCAATTTTTGAATAGTCAAGAGAAACTCAGTCATAGGCATGTTAAATGGGTGGAATATTTGCAAGGATTTGCTTTCACCATCAAACACAAGAAGGGGTAATCCAATAAAGTAGCAGATGCTTTGAGTAGAAGGGCTCTAATAGGGTAGGAAAGTTAGTTGCAAAGTGTGGGAGTTGAATCCTTGAAAGGTATGTATCTTGAAGATGCAGATTTCAAAGACATATATGCATGTTGTAAGCATCCTTGTAGCAACAATAATGATAAATGGCTTGATTTTCTGATTCAAGATGATTTGTTGTTCAAGGGAGCACAAATTTGTGTACCTAAGTGTTCAATGAGAGATAACTTGATAAAAGAGAAGCATAATCATAATCTTGCAGGTCATTTTGGTCTTGCTAAGACCTCAGAGCAGTTAAGAAGACACTATTTTTGGCCTAAAATGCAAACTGATGTAAGGAAATTTATTGATAAATGTGTTATTTGTCAAAAGGAAAAAGTGAGTAGCACAGATGTAGGTTCGTATTAGCCTCTTCTTAGTCCAAATAGGCCTTGGGAGTCTATAAGCATGGATTTTGTAATGGTTTTACCAAAAATACCTAGAGGTTTTTATTCAATCTATGTTTTAGTAGACCAGTTCTCCAAGATGGCACATTTCATCCCATGCAAGAGAAAAAATGATGCATATTATGTTGCAGGTTTGTTCTTCAAAGAAGTGGTAAGGATTCATGGTTTTCCTTTGAGTATTGTTTCAGACAGAGATAGTAAGTTTGTTGGGAATTTTTGGAGAACTTTGTGGAAGAAACTTGGCACTAACCTTAGTTTCAGTTCTTCCTATCACCCTCAAATTGATGGGAAGACCAAGGTGGTTAATAGGAGCCTTAGTAACCTCTTAAGATGTCTCACAAAAGATCATTACTCAATGAGATCTGATCTTGCCTCGGGCAGAATTTGCATATAATGATTTAATGAATAGAAGTGTGGGTAAGAGTCCTTTTGAATTTGTTTATGGTTTGCAGCCTAGAGGAGTATTTGAATTGAGGAATAATAGTGGAATGGAGAGGATGAGTGTTGAGGGTGAACAATTTGTTGTGGCTATGAAAGAGATTCACCAATAGGTCAAGGATCACGTACAAAGAAGTGTTGAAAAATATAAGCAAAGGGCTGATGCACACTAAAGAGAAGTCAATTTCAAGGTTGGATATTTGGTTCTAGCCCATCTCATAAAAAAGAGATTTCCCAAGGGAAAATACTCCAAATTACGGATGAAGATTATTGGACCTTGTAGGGTTGTTCACATGTTTGGTCCCAATGCATATGAGATTGAATTACCAAGTGGGATTGACATTTCACCTATATTTAATGTATCTGAATTGTACCAATGAAAAGGGGATGTTGTTGTAGGTAATGAAGTAGGTTCCCAAGCATTTGTAGATGATGAATGGATCCAAGAACTTCCTCCCAACAAAGCTCTGGAGTTGGAGTGCATCCTTGATACCAAGGAACTCAAGAAGACAAGAAACACAACATATCTTCAATATTTGGTCAAATGGAGGGGTCTTCCTATGTAAGATGCTACTTGGATGTTTGAATTTGATATTATCAAACATGGATATACTGTTGCAAACTTGCAGTCAAGTGGGACTTGAGTTTTCTTCCCCTTGGGTGTATGGTGCAAGGGCATCAAGAGCCTCATAAGCATACTTTTTGTTATTTTTGGGTTTTGGGTTGTTTGAGTGTTTTGGAGTCTAATAAGGTCATTTATGACCATGTGGGATCATGTTGATCCATTTTGGAGTGTTAATAGGGTTTTTGGTTAAAAAGTGTACAAGTTGTCATGCAACTTTGGAAAGGTGTCAAAAATTAAGAAATAGTTACAAAAATATCAAGAAATAATTACAAACAGTTGCAATTGGTTAGAAATGCATGAATACACCCTCCAAAGTTAGATTGTTGGTTGGAAAACTGATTTTGTAGTTTTTGGTGAATGGAAGCAAGCCTTTTCTGTGTTTTTTCTCATGTTACAGACTATTCTTTCAATTTGTACGGCCTATACAGTCTATATGCAGGTCTAAAACCAATTAGATAGTGTTGGCATGTGAATCTTCTTTCTTTTGGTTCTTGTGGCATTAATTTTCATCAAGTATTTTGCAAGTTATTGTAGTTTCTCTTAAAACTAGTCAAAACCCTACCAAGTGTAACCAATCAGCAAAACAATTATGTAGCTCGACCTTTCACCAATGAAAAAATCACCACAATGGGTGGAAAGGTCTGTAAATATGTCTTTTACCTTGTTTTAAGCTTGCAGGGCCCCAAGAAAAGGTTTTCATGTGCTTTGAGTCAATAGAACCATGCAAAGAACAACACTTATCACACAACTTATAAATTCCTATTGCATTCACACATTCTTTGATAAATAACTGGAAGGAATATTAATCCATTCCTTGGATAGAAGCTAATCATTCAAAATCCATAACACATGATGTGATATGACAATTTATAAATAGCCCTTGATTATCTTGAGTCAAAAGATAGTGAATACAATATTGGAGAGCAAGATAGGTCGATATTCAAAATTAAAGAAATACACTTAAGTATTTGAGTCATATTTTGTTATTACAGAGCAAAATTACAACATTTCCTATTTGTACTATCAAATAGCTTAAACTATGCAAAAAGAGCTTATAGAGATGAAAGATCAAAAAATCAGAACCCTTTGAATGAGGCTTGAGATTCCCTTTTATAACATAAGGGAAGCAACAAGCAAAGAACCTCATCCTAGACCTTTGTGACAACCAAAATATCAGACATGAGGCATAGGAATAAAAGCATGGATCCACTCAAAGGCTGAGTAAATAATTATACTTTTCATCCATGCCTTAAATATATCCTCAAAAGGCCAGTCATGAGCTAAGAGTTTTTTCTCATTCTTCAAATTTAGATGATACTTGGCATCAAGTAAAGCACTAGCCTCTCTACAAATTTTTTCCATCAATTGTTATGCATTGACCATCTTGTCTGAATAGGAATTAAGCTAATTTAAATCAACTTTGTCATCTTTGAAAATTAGAGGGAGGAGTGTGGGGATTATAATATTGAAGCTATCTTTCCATTTCTCTAGGGTCTTCAACTCTCCATTATCTTTTAACAGATAGGGTACAACCTTTTTGTCAACATTTACAAAAGAGGTAATTTTTTCTTGTGCAGCTTCAAATACACTTTCCAAATACCCTTTATGATTTCGTAACATCTTGACATTCTCAAAAGTAAGATGGATACCAAGTGGGACATCCGATGTGTTTGCAGATCCCTTATACATACCTTCCAAAGATGTAAATCTAGGATTCCATTGTTCAAATATAAATTTGAGCCACTCTTGATCCCTACTTATTCTAGTAATGGCATCCCTCAAATTCAGATATGAAACACGACTATTTTCTGGCCTTCTTAAGAATTTAGACAGTCTGTGCTCCAGGATGCACATTGCAATGCACACATTCTCCTTTTACTAATTCTACTTAGCATTCTTCAACTGCTCTTCCAACATTTGAATATTTTCTTTAAGCTTTACATTTTCAATCATTACATGAGCAGGGGGAATTGTAGAAGAGGAGCTTGCTTCCTACATACTTTCAAGAAGGGATGTTTTTTAAGCCACTAATACCTACTGTTGGTTGTCAACTTCCATGAGATCATTATGTTCCTTCAACAATGCATTATTTCTTTCTTACAACCTTCTAACAAAAGCTTCATTAAACTTGGAAACATCTACCACTAATGCAACAACTTTAGGAGAAGAGGTGTCAAACACCCTCTTTACAATCAAGCTCCCTTTGATACCCTTTGATGCTTCAACAATCATAGGATTTTTTATAGTTGGGGCAAGGTCCTAGATTGCAAGGGATTTCCAATGTGGGTTGAACCCTAATCCTGACAATGCCACCTTTGCTTCCTCTTCTATGGAGAAAACTTCTCCTTGTTTCCTAATAGTATCAAAGACAATTGCAGAAGCAATGTCCCATTCAAGGAGCAGTAGCAATCCACTATCTTGCACCATTCTTCTCTCTTCTACAAGCATTATGTTTTTGGTCTCAAAATTCATTTCTGTCATTACCTTTGTAGCTACTTCATCATACTTTTTTCTAGGCACATCTGCTTGTGCCAATTGAAGTCTTTTAAGGCACCCCCTCTTTGATCTCAAAACAAACTCTTTAAACTCTTGGGATTTTATAAACTCATCATCAGAAATGAATTGTGAACATTCCAATTCCTTCACATCATTAAGTTTATCTCTCCCCATAGCCACATCTAACCCGAACATTTGCTGAAGAAGGCCAATAATATTTGGTCTTGGGGGGGATGACATATATTGTTGAATTTCATCCATGGTGATATGAAAATATTCAATTTCATCTGGATTGATGGGATTGTCAACCAACAATGGAAGTTTCTCAACTTTCATCCTCTTCTGTGGTTGCTCTCTCAGGGGAGATTTATAATCCACACTGATTATTTGAGGAGAAGGAGAGGGAGTGACCTGTGGTGGGACTGATTGCACATTTTCTCTAATAACAGGCCCTTGGGGCCTTCTGATAGAAAGGTTAGATCCATGCCACTTTGTTGGTTTCTCTTCTAGGGTAAGCGCCTTATCTGCAACTCTGCCAAAATTCTTCAACACTGCCTCAATCTTGGCAATTGGGTCAACAATATCAGAAAATGCTCCACGATAATCCTTATCATTCTCTACCTTGGCAGCATCTACCTTGATGAATGCAATCCATTTTTCCTTTATGTTTTTTACCTTAAATTCATCCTTGCAATTTGTTATGAAATCTTTGTTTTCATCAACCTGATGGTGAAAATCAAACGTTCTAATACTTTTCCTGACCTCATGTATGAAACCTTCAGGGTCAAAATCCCTAAGTTTTAACTGAAATAACTTATATTCCCCAAGCATTTCTTTCAACCTACCTAAGTCGTCTTTGGTTGAAGTGAAATATGAAAAGGAAATAACATAAGGGAAAAAGGACCCTTTCTTTTGTTTCCTTAAATGAAACTTATTAATCTCATTCAATTTCCATATAATTTCCATGAATGCCAACCTAGGTGACACATATCCGGGTAGCACATGGGGGGCTTGAGGGCACCCATATATTCTAATAACAACTGAGGTGTCATTTAGGTAATAATATCCCCAATTATGTCATACTCCTAGCTCTAAGCTCCTCTTTTTAGGCCTAATGAAATCTAAAATTTCTTTGTGCAATATGATTCTAGGTAGAACCATCCTTGCCATGACTTATCTTACAAAGAAATTATCAAACAAAACATAGTCAAACTCACTATAATGTTTGTCCCAAATATGGGTCCGACATTGCACTAGGAGATTGTTGCACTCTTTATCTTTCATGTTTAGTTGTAAAACTCTACTGAAATGATATTTCCCTTTGTACAAAAGCATATGGAAAAGGAAAGAATACCACATGAAATTCACCTTCGACTCCTTACTACTTTTCCTTCTCTTAATGTCCACCAATTGATTATGAATAGCTTCAGCTAAAAAGCTGGCATAGTTAAAGTCACTATTGACAAAAGGATGTTGTCTATCAATATCCATATGCATAAGAGGTACCTACATTTTTTAGTGTGCATCTTCTCCCAACACATAGAATAATGACCAATATGTTCCTCTGAAATAGTCTTCAAAAGACTTGACATCAAAAGGCTCAAGTTCGTTATTAGGGATTCTCAATGACTTCCCTTTGAAGCCTTTTTGTCTAAACCTAGGGATCCATCTCACTCTAAAGCTAATTTTTTCTTGGTGGTATTTTCTTCTAAAATAAGCAAGATATATAACCTTACTTGCGGCCACATTGAGTCTAAAAACCTCATAAATAAATTCCTTGGTTATATCCATTAGGACACTTCCATCTGATGTGCTAATTACTCTGATATTTTCATCATACCGAGAAGCAAGGAATTTGATGAGTTCCACATTTATAAAGAAATTAGGAACAACCAGCTTCCCCAAATCATAGGTCCATGCATTAGAGATAGGGGAACGATGGTTTCTTTTTCCATACTAGTGTAGGAATGGTTCCCACCCAGTGACTATATCGTCCCAATTCTTCAACTCAACATCTTTGCAATTTCTAGTTATGTCTAGCATCCCCTCTATTGCATTAGGGTCAAGGTTACATTGACGTTGAGGCTATTTTAAGGAACCCGACAACTGGGCCAAAATATCCTCCCCAAAGGGTCTTTTTAATGTAGAGCCAAAGGGTTGGGTGTTTTACAAACTCATAATTCTAGAATAATTTTAAAACTAATTTCTATAGTATCTTGGTTCAGTAAAAAGAAAGATTGATTATGAACTTCAAGACTAATAATGGTGAATTTTTCAAGAAGTGCATACCTATTTTTTAATTGTTTAGAGCTCAAGTTGACATGGAATGGGCACACCTCTGCAGTTTTCACTACTATGTCAGACCAAACAAATGAGACGACCAAATTACATTGAGCTAAAAATTTATGAAGGTAATTAAATAAAAAGATGAGACATCATACATCACATCCACCATTACTTCTAGTTCGTGTGAGGGCAGTTCTTTCATCTACCCGTTTAATGATTTTGAACGTGGTTCATCCATTTGGAAGGGAAGTACAAATCTAAATAATGAGTAAGGCCTTGATTTTCTTGAAAAGGATGCAAATGTCCCTTCTCTCCAATAGGATTCTCCAACGTCCCACGTGAGAATATTGTCACACAGTGTCCTTCCATGATTCTGTAACCAAGAAAAGGACATTTTTCTATGGGCCTGCGGACTTGCAAAATCCTTTATCTTCCACCATGTGTCAGCATTCTATGGAGCCTTGATTTTCTTGAAAATGATGCAATCATCCCCTCTTTCCAATAGGATTCTCCCATGTCCCACGTTAAAATATTGTCACAGTGTCCTTCCGTGGTTCTGCAACCAAGAAAAGGACATGCCACTATGGGCCCACAGACTTGCGGAATCCTTTAATCTTCTGTCATGTGGTAGCATTCTGTGGAGCCTTTATTTTCTTGAAAAGGACTCAATTGTCCCCTATAACCCCTTCTCCAATTACCAATGGGGTTCTCCCACATCCCACATGAAAATATTGTCATAGTGTCCTCCCACAATTTTGCAACCAAGAAAAGGACATGTCACTATGGGCCCGCGGACTTGCACAATCCTTTAATCTTCTGCCATGTAAGGGGGGTTTGAGACATGTGACAAGGCAATATTTTTGAGATCATACTCCAAGACTATCGTTGACAATATTTTATATTGTATTTCATGAATTTATGAATCAGATTGAATAAATTAATGTACTATTATTTTCCACTATTTCAAATTTCAAATGTAGAATTTAGATTTTGAATTTTAATTTTTATCTAGGGATTTAATAGTTTCTAGGTATTTAAATTTTATACTGCATTTTATATTTCAAACTGCAGTTGATATTTTATATTGTATTCCATGAAATGATGCATCAAATTGAATAAATTAACATACTATTAATAATTTCATATTTTAATTATGTTAAACATGTACTTAGTGATTCATCACTCAACTCAATTCTTAATAACATATTAACAATAGTAGCATATACAACAATGAACATCAACAATAATTTAATGTTTATCTAGTAGTTGAAACCATATTTTTTCTTCAATTGATAATATAAATAATATAGATAATTGAACATCAACACATTACTAAATTTGAGTTTTTTTATCAATTTTCAAATGAAGGAATACATAGAGGCAATGCAAAATCTTGCTCAAAGACAACTTTACGTAGAGCTAAGTTGAAACTTGGAAACTCATATTATCAATGGGCGGGTGCATGAAGTTGGGTAGCAATTCATGGTCACTTTCTAAAAAAAGTTTGAAAACTCATAATGCGAACGCATTATAACGCGCTAGCGTTATTGCACGTTAAAAGCAAAAAAAAAGGTGAAAGTCTTCATTTTCACTTCAACTTTTTCTTCTTCTGCCCACAGCCAAAACCCCTAACTTTCACGCTCACATTCTAGGAGGAGGTATTGGGCACAAATCTTCAACAAGAGTTGCTATTTATTTGCAAGGATGGCGCCACGACGACGAAGAGGTAGGAGAGGTAAGTATTGTTTGTTGTTTGTTTTGAATTTCTTAGTTTTAGGTTGATTTTGTGAGTTTTAGGTTATATTTGATATATATTTTTTTGAATTTGTAGGAGATGAAAATGAACCTGCAAACCCACAAAATCCTCAAAAAGAAGAGCAACCAAATCCTAAAGAAAAAAATCCTCAACAAAAAAATCAACCTCAACAACAACCTCCTCCACCAATCACTCAACACCCTTCTGACACTCAAAAAAAATTAATGAGTGAGATTGAGAACAACAAAAAAAAATTGAGGATTTTATTAGTAGGTTGAGTGATCCAAATGGTTCAACCATAGAAAGGATGACCCTCGCAAATTCATTGAAAGATATGTTAAAAAATGTAGATTAAATTAGCAAACAAATAACTGGATGGTAAGATATGAGGAAACAACTAGGGCATATTATGCAGATAAACTATCATATAAACAAGTAAAGGATTTAAAAATTACAAAAGGTGATTTGTGCTCACTATTCACTAATCCACACACAAATCAAAATCTTAGCCTCAATGTGAAGAGGTTTCCTATTCATTGGTGCCACCACCAAGAGATTAGGAACCGTTTTTATGATAGGTGGTACATGGTCTTTGATGACCGACCGTGCAACAATTGTGAAATCCCCTAGTATTTTCTTAGGAAATTGTAAAAAGAGTTCATATTGAACAAAATCCCAAATTATTTTGATATGAGGGACTTCCAGGGGAGAGGTGGGGGGTCGGCTCAGGATAGGCCCGGTGCAAAGTTAGATCCTACGTGGCAAGGGAGACGAGCTCTCGCTAGGCCACCTCATGAGCACGTTGTTATGCCTGCCATTGCGAAGGAGAGTGCCAATGTAGAGAAATTGTAGGCAATAAACACTTTGAACTAGAGTGTCATCCATCATACTAGCCCTATTCTACAACACCATCTAGGGGAGTCTTTGAGTGGTGGCTTCGAACCCATGTGCGTCAATCTTGTGGGGCGACTTGTTCATATGACCCCACCGACACTCAGGAGGCTGGTACGCAGGATCTGTATGCAGCTACAGAGATGGAGAGGGCAGCTGACATTTTTCATGATGCGTATGGCATTGATACTTAGGTAAAAGTTAGCATGTTCATTGAATTTAATTTATTAAATTTTGATTTTGAAATGCAAGATTAACTCATTTAATTTTATGATTTTAATAAAATTTCAAGGTCACAGTGTTGAGATTGGATACACCGGCCCTCTACCTACTTATTTCTATTAGTACACCTATCAGCGGGGTATGTAACTAGTAAACAATTATAAATTTATTACATGTTAATAGCATTGTTTTACGAATGGTATTTTAATATGTGATTTTAGATGTTGAACAGGGTAATATTGGAGGTTTCGAGGGAACACCTCCCAGTGCCAGTGGATTTACTCAAACCTACACGCAGGTAATAGAATAAAGAGTTTAACTAATGAATTGTACTTAATAGATTTGTGTAGTTTATATTCATATCGTTGGTTACGTTGCATTGCACATCATTCAAACTCAAAGCATTACTTCACATTCCATAACTAATAACTAGATGTTGATAGATGACAAAATTTCAACTACAATATAGTTGTTTAGAAAGTCAACATAAATAGTGATGCAATTTCTTCACATGGAGGCATGTGCTTGCAAAGGTGCACCTACACGAAAAACTATGGATGCTTGGAAAAATCTATGAAACTATAATAGTAAGCAATAGCATAGACAAGGCAGTTAGTAGTTTGAAAAAATGCCTTGAAGAAATGCGGTCTCATGGTGATGGAATTCCATTCCATCACCATGAGACCACATTTCTTTGAGGCATTTCTTCAAAATTCTCACCACCTTTTCTATGATACCACATTTTTCATACATGTGCACCAAAGCATTTTATCAAACTACTCACTTCCTTGTTGCTATGGCTAAAAGCCTAAAATAGGTGCTTTCCAACAAACTATGGATGCTTGGAAAAATATCTATCAAAGCATAATAGTAAGCAATAATACCATAGAGAAGGAAATGAAATTTTGAAAAAAATGCCTAAAAGAAATGAGTTCTTATGGTGATGGAATTCCATGGCGTGCATTTGTTTGTAATGGCATTCCATCACCATGAGACCCCATTTCTTTTGAGGCATTTTTTCAAACAGTTCACTACCTTCTCTATGCCACCACAATTATCGTACATGTCTACAAAAGCATTTAATCAAATGATTTAGCGGCTTGCTGCTATGGGTAAAAGCCTAAAAACAAATCCTTTCAAACAAGATATGGACAAGGAAAATAGTAAGCATGATAATAAAAAATATATAGTTTAATAAGTACTCAAAATTTTGTTCATTAGATCTCATACATTATAAATCATAGACGTGGATCACTATTGTAACTTTTTTGTGATTGAATAATTTTTTGTTTTATTTTCAGATGTTGGTTGTGGAAACACCTCCAAATGTTAAGAGGGAAATGGATATTGGTGTTTCATCCACTATACAATCTTCGATGGCTCTGACAAGGGAGGTATGAGGCAAATTACTAAATTTCAATTTACATTTGTTGTTATAGATGTTAGTTCTAGTGAAAAATCAAACCAAATTATTGATTCATAGTCTAATTTCTATTTGGATGGTTTATACAGGGCTTGAGCACACACCAACATCGTGTGAATATTTCCCTCGTGGAGAGTGATCGTGAGATGGCCGTAAGTGATTTTTTTAAAAATATATTATTTTTTATAATGTAATTTCTATATATTAATGTCTTTACTTCTTATTGTAACAATTAAAACTTCACCAAGAACTTAACTGTACTAGGAGGAGCAGCAGGAGCACTCCTCGAGTGTAGCACAAACGAGTGACAAACCTATCGCCATCTGATCGACAAGCAAAGGGAAAGAGTTTATTTCGAGAGCCTGGAGAGCAATTACTTTTGATTCTAGAGCCCTTTGTTGTATGCCTACATGGTAGTTTTGTACATATTTTGTATTGGATATATTTGACATTGTATGCCTATATGGCATTCTCGTAAGCCTATATGGCTATTTTGTACCTATATTTTATACTTATATTGACATATATTGATGTATGTGTACATGGCTATTTGGTTAATACAAATCTTTTTTATCGATGGTGTCCATATTTGCATGTTATAAATTCATGGTTCAATAGATATGAGTTATGTGTATTAAGTGTATACTTTACAACTTATGTGTATACTTTGCGACTTACGTGTGTTCCAATGTATACTTTGCGACTTACAGTGTATACCTTGTATTTGTGCAGATACTTTGTATTAAGTTGTGTATACTATGTATTTGTGTGTATAATTCAAGGCATGCGTGTTTTTGACTACTTTTACTTCCCTTATTAACATGTACATGCTTGACTTATTCACGTGTATACTTATTAATTGGTTACCCATAACATTGATCATCGCTGTCCTTCATGGTTTGTCTTGAATAAATTAATTGATTGATGGTAAACAACTTTATCTAAAAGAAAAAAACACATTTTGAAATTGGTATTCCATGAAATGATTGATAAAAAGATTCCAATATACTTAATCCTTTGATTGGAAACACTCAATTAAGCAAAGGATACATAATCTTCACAACACTTGCAAAAAATAATATTCAGAGTAGATGAAGTAGTCAACTTCTTGACACATTATCTATGTTACCGAGTTCTTTTATTTTAGCCCTGGTTCTGGACCTGGTTCGCTCAGGTGGTGCGGGTCCTAGTTTAGTTCACCTGTGGGTTTGACTAGGGTCCTTCATTTTTGGGTCTGGTTCACCCAGGCAGAACCTGGGTGAACCAAGATAGAAACTGCGTGCCTAGGCATCCAAAAAAGTGTTTTTTGAACATTTTTTTAATGTTTTATGGAGATTGACTTTGACCCACACCCAAGGGAACCCTAAAAGTGACCTCTAAATCACTTCAAACACCTTAAATACCTCATTCTTATTTTTTTGTTTTGAAAACAAGCATTTTCATTCCAAGAGGCTGAGCTTTCATTTTTGCTTGCTAGATTGAAAGCGGATTGTGACACAACTTTCTTTTTTCAAAAATTGTTCTGCATCATTGAACTGAGAATTTATCACACATCTGTAGAGAAATAGATGAATACTACAAACTAAAACACATTACACTTATTTTCTCACTGACTTGATGTACTCTCCAACATCTCTCTTCTCTCATGCGAAGAGTTAGAACTGCTTGGACATGCCTTTGCATCATTCAAGAAGTTTTGCTCTTTTTGATAATGTCAAAAGCATTGCTGCATATAGATTAGGAAAAATATTTTTCCTTTTAGATTAGCAATTCATGGAAGTTTCAAAAAGTATCCTTGATATTACAAAAATATATGTGTTTTTACAGTTCAATTGTGCACTCACCCTTTGATTCTTTGAAAGAAAAATCTGCCTATTCCATTGTTACACTGCATAGGTAAACCATATTTTGTATTGTGGAGCTATATTAAGCTACCACTCTCAAGACCAATGTAACAATGATACAAAATAATGTTTGAGACTGCAAGAAGACATCAAAATGGCTAGTGTACTAAACAAATTCTTATTATTTATGAAGAACGCTGATAACTCTACTCAGTTGACTTCTTTTTTCAAAATCATACAAATTGAAACCTAGCATCAATAGACTCTGTATATCAGGCTACCACAATTCAAGTTTCAACGATGAATATTTATCATGCATGTTTTAAATGATATTCAATTTTATGGTGGTTTTGTTGTTTATATGATGTTATGTGATATTCTAATCCTAATTCATGCTTCTAGGCTACATATATATATTTTGTTTTTACATGTTTTTTGTACTAATGAACCCAAAACGAACCGAACCCCCCTCCAAAAAAATTTGGCCTAACTGGAGAACCGAACCCGAACCTCAAAACCTATTCCAACACTCTTCATTGTGCCTACATAAACTTAATTGACCACCAAATTATGCTACCTCTTGACTTTACCCACTTTTACTCCCTCAAACATCTATTTTTCATTCAAAATCCCTGTTTTCCCAACTAGGGCATCATGCCATAACATACTTTTGACCTCCCATGTCCTTGCAGACCTTTTGAAAACATCAAACTCCACAACCTCACCCTATTTCCAACCTATTCTAACTTATTTTCAAGCAATTTCTTCTTTTCACCTCTTCTAGCCTTGCTTTTAAGGGGCCTCAATTCTGAATTTTCAATAGGGGCAGTGTTAGTAATCTCTTCCAATGTCTTTACCAATGCTATTTTCTTATTCCTACTCCCTATCCTACTTACATTAGGCCCATATCACCGAGACATAGCCTGAACAATAGGTGGAATGGCCTATTTCAACATATTACACTCAAACCCTTAAGGGATCAATCTGGTTGAACGTAGCTCAAAGTGATTCTGTGTGTTTGGGTGTGAAAGAGGACCATGCCTAGCGTAAAAATACCTATTCAGATGCGTTGGAACAATCTGTTTGGTTATACAAGTTGCAGAATGAAAGTTGCATTACTTTGCAACTTTCCACTGCTTGCATTTGACACTTTTTCCATCAACTAAAAATTGGACACCACGGGAAAACCACTCTGAGATAACAAAAACCGAGAGAGGTTATTGTAGAGGGTCCCAACTTGATCCCATAGGATCAGACGAGAAGTTTCTAAGCATCATCAGTATCCGAGTAACAACATGTTGAAGTTTGCACCATTTTGCACTTTGGACCCTTAAGGGATCGATCCAGTTGAACATAGGAGCGATTCCGCTTGTTTGGGTGTGAAAGAGGACCATGCCTAGTGTAAAAATACCTATTCGGACACTTTGGAACAGTTCGTTTGGCCACATGAGTTGCAGAATGAAAGTTGCACCACTTTGCAACTTTCCACTACTTGCATTTGACACTTTTTCTATCAACTGAAAACTGGACACCACAGAAAACCACTCGAGATAACAAAAATAGAGAGAGGTTATTATAGAGGGGACCAACAAAATCTCATAGGATCAAATGGGAAGTTTCTAAGCATCATGGTATCTAAGTAACAACATGCTAAAGTTTGCAACCATTTTGCACTTTGGACCCTTAAGGGATCGATTCGGTTGAACGTAGCTCAAAGCGATTTTGCATGTTTGGGTGTGAAAGAGGACCATGCATAGCATAAACATACATATTCAGATGTGTTTGAACAGTTCATTTGGTCACATGAGTTGCAAAATGAAAGTTGCACCACTTTACAACTTTCCACTACTTGCATTTGACACTTTTTCCATCAACTGAAAACTGGACACCACAGGAAAACCACTCGAGATAATAGAAAACGAGAGAGGTTATTGTAGAGGGGCCCAACACAATCTCATAGGATTAGATGAGAAGTTTCTAAGTGTCATGGTATCCGAGTAACAACATGCTGAAGTTTGTAACCATTTTGCATTTTGGACCCTTAAGGGATCGATCCAGTTGAACATAGCTCAGAGCGATTTTGCATGTTTGGGTGCGAAAGAGGACCATTCCTAGCATAAAGATACCTATTCAGATGCATTGGAACAGTCTGTTTGGTCACATGAGTTGCAAAATGAAAGTTGTACCACTTTGCAACTTTCCACTGCTTGCATTTGACACTTTTTCCATCAACTGAAAACTGGACACCACAGGAAAACCACTCTGAGATAACAAAAACTGAGAGAGGTTATTGTAGAGAGGCCCAACATGATCCCATAAGATCAAACAAGAAGTTTCTAAGAATCATGGTATCCAAGTAACAACATGTTGAAGTTTGCAACCATTTTGCACTTTAGACCCTTAAGGGATCGATCCGGTTGAACGTAGCTCGGAGCAATTCCGCGTGTTTGGGTGAGAAATAGGACCATGCCTAGCATAAACGTGCCTATTCAGATGCGTTGGAATAGTTCGTTTGGCCACATGAGTTGTAGAACAAAAGTTGCACCACTTTACAATTTTCTACTACTTGCATTTGACACTTTTTCCATCAACTGAAAACTAGACACCACGAGAAAACCACTCCGAGATAACAAAAACCAAGAGATATTATTGTAGAGGGGCCCAACATGATCCCATAGGATCAAATGAGAAGTTTCTAAGAATCACGGTATCCGAGTAACATCATGATGAAGTTTGTAGCCATTTTGCACTTTGGACCCTTAAGGGATCGATCTGGTTGAACATAGCTCAGAGCGATTTTGCGTGTTTGGGTGTGAAAGAGTACCACACCTAGTGTAAACATACCTATTTGGACATGTTGGAACAATCCGTTTGGTCACATGATTTGCAGAACGAAAGTTGCACCACTTTGCAACTTTCCATTACTTGCATTTGACACTTTTTCCATCAACTAAAAACTAGACACCATGGGAAAACCACTCCGTGATAACAAAAACTAAGAGAGGTTATTTTAGACGGCCCCAATGTGATCCCATAGGTTTAGATGGATATTTCGTAAGCACCATGGTATTTGAGTAATACCTCATCAAAAATTGCTACCCTTTTGCAGTTTGGGATTTGATGTTTCATTGAACTATACGGTTCCGTACAGGGTGATTGTGTTATATTTCAATGAAATTCAGTGGGAAGTAGACTTAACTCCATTTTAGTTTTGGTTTGGTTGGATTTCAAGTGATTTTGTGCATTTTAGAAGCCAATTATTGAGGGTCAGTTTGTATACCCTATTTTAAGGCTTTTGAGTGCATTAAAATGTCATATTAAGCCTTTCACCCATTGTATGCTTCTATAACTCAATGGAAAGGCTTAGTTATGGCTATAAAACATGTGTACAAGGGAGGTGAATAGAGGGTTTTTAGGTGATGCCCTAGCTATCAAATGGTGCATTTTTTAGTGGAAAATGGTGGTTTACTGCTAGGGTTTGAAGAGATCTTTGGGGGCAGCAATATCTCTTGAACTTTTAAGCTTGTGAAATTTTTTTTGAAGGTTTTTTAGGCTTTGGTTGGCTGTCAGAAGGAAGGTTTCGAGTATGGGTTTTCAATAAACCCTTGCCTAACTTGTGAAAGAAGAGGGTTTTGGGGTTTGTTATGTTAGAGGGCTTGTTGATTCAATTCAAGGTGGAGGAACTCTTTTCAACATCAACTAATCAGACCTCAACAAGACACCAACCTTGAAATCACAATCACCCAAATTGAATCAACTAACAACAATAGGCTTATAGTCTCCAAATCTCATCAAATGGGCTTATCTTTTAGAGAAGGTCATCCAATGGCCAACCAAACATCAATCAAGCTTTAACATAGACCCTAAGACAAATTCCCAAGAGATCATACCATGTTTCTTTGTACCATCATTAAGATCCAATAGACCATGTTGCACAAAGGCTACTAAATTAGCCCTATTTACAAAGAGATGACCTTTTAAACACTAGATATTCACTCAAACTCCTCAAACAATAGTATGTTATGTGTCAAAACCCCCAATTCCATGATTTTTTTCCAGGTCCAAGACCTCTAGACCCCTAATACACCAAACCCTTGATTTCAAGCAAAATACTTGGGGTTTTAATGAAACTCCTATCTCCCAGACCTTCCAAACCCAAACAAAGCACCAAACACACTCATTAGACCCTGCACATGGTGAATAATACATTACATGGATAGTCCTTCACACATTTTTTCAAAACACCACTTGAAACCCTCATTTTCATCATGAAAATACCCTGCTACAACCCTAGAACATCATCCCAAACACCCAACCTTGACTCCACAACATTCTAAATAGGTTAGGCATGTATTTTACAAGTTAGAGGACCCATTCCACAAGTTATAGTAGGCACAAAAAGTGGAATGGGTCGAATTACATCATGAAACCCTTCAATCCAAGAACACTGTGAAAGTAGGTAGCAACAATAAAAACAAGATAACTTTCACTATACAAAGAGTTAGAACCTCTAAATAGGTGAAAATGAAATCTAATTCATCAATATACAACATCCAATAGGTTTCAGATCATCTTACGATTTGTATAGGCTGTACAACAACAAGAAAAGTGAGAAAAACTAGTAAATTTATGGAAAATAATGTTCTTGATAAAAAATGGGTTACAAATCAACCAACAACCTCTCCTTCGAGGCATTGAAGGTTTTATACATGTTTACCATAGGAACAATAAAAGTAGAGGCTTTGAAATGAACTCCATGAAAACCAAGCTCTCTAAATGGTATATCAAACTCTAGTTCAAAATCTTTTAGATGAGGCTGCTCCCATAGCTCTCTTACTCGCTTGACAAATCCTTGAAACTCTGTATTGATTTTATTTTTCATGTCCCTCTCTTTATGTTCTTCCTCAATTTCATCAGGATCATACATTGACCTTCTTGCCCCTCCTAAATTTTGGACCACATCCATTACCTCCACATAAAACTCAACATCCTTGGTCTTCTTGGTTCCCATGCCTTGATATGGTTATGCAAATGAAAATGAAGCAAAGTAATCATCTCCTTCTTTGTTGGCTGGAAGAATGCATGCTTAATTTTTTGATACATGATATTAGCTCTCTCTTTTTTTCTCATGGTTGAATATCAAAATCCAGTATGGTGGGCCTCTAGAGTTCCATTCATCTTTCTTCCTCTTCCACCAAATGTTGGTCTGATCCACACATCTGCAAGCCTAATTGGATTTGTTTTTGAAAGTTGAAGTTTCTCCTAAGTCACCAATGTAGCTCTCTTTTCCTTTTTAGACTCTTTCATTGCTACAAATCATCTCTAGGATTTAATCATCTATACCACATGGTTGATATGCTTTGAATCCTTGCATCTAAATGAAATTTCCTCAACATAAATACTGCTAGGTAATTTCAATGTTGCCATTGTAGTTGGAATTAAAGCCGGTACATGCAACATTGAAAATTATCCTTATATAAAAATTCCCTCCATCTATTTGGCTTGTAACACTCTTGATGGTGGCTACATGAAGAATGATTCAGATTCCTCTTCTACATTAGAGGGTTCATATCCTTGATCTGACTCTTTTGAATTATCAGAATCAAAATCAATAGCTTCCATATTCAAAAATTCCCAACCAACATCTTCAATAAATTTATTTGGATCATCAGTAATAGTCTTCAAAATTGGCTGCTAGTACAAGTTCATTCTTTTTTCATAATACTTTATAACCATGGAGTTCAACCATTCCTTGATTCCATCAAGTGAAGATTGAGGAATGGCGTCAATGTGGAGTACATCCCCCTTGAAGTCTTTGAAAACAATAGCCATATCAAATTCCTTTTTCCCAAGTCCTACTCTCTCAAGGTTAACAATCTCAATCTCACTAATAGTGATTACTAAGAAAGGTAATTCCACCAACTCTACCAAACCGTTTACCATAGGAACAATAAAAGCAGAAGCTTTGAAAGGAACTCCATGAAAACCAAGCTCTCTAGATGGTATATCAAACTCTAGTTAAAAATATTTTAGATGAGGTTGCTCCCATAGCTCTCTTACTCGCTTGAAAAATCCTTGAAACTCTATATTGATTTTATTTTTCCTGTCCCTCTCTTGTTGTTCTTCCTCAATTTCATCAAGATCATACATTGACTATCTTGCCCCTCCTAAAGTTTGGACCACATCCATGACCTCCACATAAAACTAGACATCCTTGGTCTTCTTGGTTCCCACGCCTTGATATGGTTATTCAAATGAAAATGTATCAAAGTAATCATCTCCTTCTCCGCTGGTTGGAAGAATGCATGCTTAATGTTTTGATACATGATATCAGCTCTCTCTTCTACTCTCATGGTTAAATACCGAAATATAGTATGGTGGGCCTCCAAAGTTCTAGTCATCTTTCTTCCTCTTCCACCAAATGTTGGCCCGATCCACATGTCTGCCAGCCTAATTGAATTTTTTTTGAAAGTTGAAGTTTCTCCGAGTCACCAATGTAGCTCTCTCTGCCTTTTCAAACTCTTTCATTTCTACAGATCGTCTCTTGGATTTAATCATTTGTACCACATGGTTGATGTGCTTTGAATCCTTGCATTTAAAGGAAATTTCCTCAACATAAATACTGCTAGGGAATTTCAATGTTGCCATTGTAGTTGGTATTAAAGTTGGTACCTGCAACATTGAAAATTATCCTTATATAAGAATTCCCTCCATCTTGTTGGCTTGTAACACTCTTGATGGTGGCTACATGAAATATGATTCTGATTCCTCTTCTACATCAGAGGGTTCATATCCTTGTTCTGACTCTTTTGAATTATTAAAATCAAAATCACTAGCTTCCATATTCAAAAATTCCCAACCACAATCTTCAATAAATTTATTTGGATCATCAGTAATACTCTTCAAAATTGGCCACCAGTTCAAGTTCATTATGCTTTCAAAATACTTTATATCGATGGAGTTTAGCCATTCCTTGATGCCATCAAGTGAATATTGAGGAATGGCGTCAATGTGGAGTACATACCATTTGAAGTCTTTGAAAATAATAGCCATATCAAATGCCTTTTTCCCAAGTCATACTCTCTCAAGGTTAACAATTTCAATCTCACTAATAGTGATTACTAAGAAAGGTAATTCCACTAACTCTATCAAATAGTTTACCGTAGGAACAATAAAAGCAGAGGATTTGAAAGGAACCCCATGAAAACCAAGCTCTCTAAATGGTATATCAAACTCTTAGACCTCATTCTTGCACATTTACAACCATATTCAAATATTTTCCTTCGAAAGTCTACAAATTCAAAATTGACAATTTTGTAGCAACAATGCATTTTTTTGCACATTTGACCACCGAGACTCAAAAACTCACCCTAATACACCTTAAATGGTCTTGATTGACCTTATTTAGCATAAATAAACACAAAATACCTTAATCTAATCTATTGACCACCTATCAACCTTCAAAAAGTGAAATTTTGCAACTAGGAGACTAGGTGCTCCTGCAACAAAAATTACATTGTGTTCGAGCCTTCAAGAGGCTTTAAATAGCCTTTAAAAATGATTCTACATCTTTACAATCATGCCTAACTGTTGTTTTTGTAACTAACATGACTTATTACATTATAAATCAATTGATAAAACTCAAAACACAAAACTAACTTAAAAGACTTCCATGAACCAAATTCGTTCAATAACCTTGGTGCCCTTGCACCAAATTTCAATATTTCAGTAAATGTCATTACAAGTAAATCTCATTAAAATGACTTAGGTACTCTATTCTTGCAAATATTTTACAATGCCACTCATACATTCGAGATTCTGTTATAATGTCTACATCATAGGTTCTCATTTAGACGTTAACTTCAAATGAGTAACTTGAGATTCCCTCACAAAGCTTCACATGCTCTTTTATAATGGCTTCAAATTAGAATTGAGATTTGTCAAGATCATCAAAATAAGGATGTTTCATTTCTTTTTTGGCTGAGATTCTCTTCAATGGCTCAAAAATCAGCATTTTCTGCAAGGAGAGACCAATCAATTTTCACTAGTTTAGTTACTGTATCTAAGGGTTAATTTCAGGTATGTTAGATTAGCATGAATTAAAAGCACATAAACCCAAAGAACTATCAAGCACAATGGAAAATAACATAAATCAATTATACCTGTCATTGAAGCTTCCTTGATTACCTTCATAGCACCTTCTAACTTGCTGATGGTTGCCCTCAGATTGAACGTGTGAGCAATTTGAAAATAAAGACTAAATCCTACACAAGCTTTGAAGGATTTAAATAAAGACTATGCCTATTCCTATGAAAAAATGACTCTAAAATGCCAAATAAATCTAAACATCAATGCATCAGAATAACAAAATTCATGTGTTTGTAATCCAAAAATGTGAGCAAAATAGCATTTTATAGAAAATGCAATTTTGAATGGACAGACGAGATCAACTTTCGATAGAAACCTAAAATCAGAGGACAAGATTTAATGTGATAATCCCTAATTAGGGTTAGGGAAAAATCATTAAATGAGTGGTTGAGATGTCACCTGAGAAAATCAAATCGGCGGTGGAGAATAGATGAGATAATTAATTAGAAAAATAAAGATTTTTGAAAATCAAGAACATAAAGACTGCCTGATTTATGAGATTCGAAAAATCAAGAAGATAAGAGTTGAACTAAAGATTAGATTTGGAAAATCAAGAATCTGCTCGATTGCTTGATTTTTGGAAGAAAGTTACCATTCTGAATTAAATTAATTCAAGATATGGATTTTATGAGATAATAAATAATCGATTTTCAGATTATTTACTAAAATGAACTGTCAGTCAAGAATGTGATATCATTTTAAATAATTTCATTTATTTAAAATGAGGGAAATATTAATTTTGACAATTAAATAATTAAAGATAATTATTTAATTTAGAAGATATGATTAATGATTAAATAAATTAATAAACTCATTTAATCATGAGAATTAGTGACATATTAAATAAATAAATAAAATTTATTTATTTAATAATTAGGAAGAAATAAATGAAGAAAGGTAATTAAATAAATTAATAAATTTATTTAATTAGGGGAAGACTTAGACAATTAATGACGTATTTAATAAATAAATAAAATGTATTTATTTAATAATAATGAAGAATACAATAGACATGAATTAATTAAACAATTATAAATTATTTAATTAATAGTCGAATGTGGACCAAGGACATAATTAAATGTCATAATTATGCTAGGACGAAAGTGGTAAAAATAGAGCTTGTAGGCCTAGGTCATTTTTAAGTGTCTACATTTTTCCCCTCTTTGTCATAATGTAGCATGTCACATTGTGACAAAGAAAATAAGTCAAAGTCATGCCCTAGTGCAAAATACGATGAGGAAAAAATGACGAGGAGGGTTATGGTATGCCCCCTCGAGAGGACATATGGGTTTAGAGAACACGAGTGGGTTCTCAAAATGGACAAGAAGACTAGAATATGAAGAGACAAAGAAATGCTAGTGCAAAAGATATGGATGATGATATGGATGCAATGTCTATATGAGATGGGTGAGAGAAGATGACAAGACAAAAGGAGATACATGTTAGTTCCTAGACCAAATCCTTCAAAACATTACCATAGGACTTTAATAATTATTGCTCTTAATCATCATTAGGTAGATTGTTGTAATGGTCAACAAACACCATGATATGACATAGATCAAGGTATACAAGGTCGTACCATCACATGAGACTAACAATCACAGACAAGGATGATCATGACTCATATTGAGAGCGTGATTTCCCCAATCTTTTTGTCATAACCAACCACAAACAAAAAAGACAAGAAGGACAATTCATGAAATGTCGTTGCTTCTCTAAATCCTATTTCTAGGACATCCTTGAGAAACTAGCAGCATGATTGCCAAAATACAAAATAGAGCCCTTATTATGATACATAGTTATTTTTCTAAATCTCGAGACCAGGACCTCGTTGAGAAACTAGTAATCATGTGTGTCAAAAGTTGAGACAAACGCCATGATATGTCGTTGCTTCTCTAAATCCTATTGTTGGGATCTCGCTGAAAAACTAGTAACATGATAAAAATCCAAAAGACAAGTGCCAAGTGTGTTTGAATGTCGAGTGTTTTGATGTCAAGATGTCAGGTTTGATGATGTCGAGATGCCAGGGTGTCAAGGTTTTGATGATGCCAAGATGGCGAATGCCGAAGATTGCCAAATTCAGGAAGGACACATCCTGAATAATGTTGATGTCAAGAGGATTTGATCCCTTAAATGTTGAAAGGATCCCTCAAAATGCTAGATGAAAGGGACGGTGATGATGCCTAGGAAGGACACATCCTAAGGCATAAATGACAAAGTTTGTTCTTCAGAAGGACACATCTGAAGAATACTGATGTCAAGAGGATCCCTCAAATGTCGAATGATAGTGACGATGCCTAGGAAGGACACATCCTAAGGCATGAATGATAGAGGTTATCTTACAGAAGGACACATCTGAAGGCTAACCAAGATTTGAAAGTTTGACAGGTTATGATCATTTGACTTGTTTTGATTGGTTTGACTTGTGTTGACCATATGTCGATTTCCTTTGACATGTTGATGTGATTGTCATATTTGAATAAATGATTGCCATACTTTGTTTTAGGAGTTTTCCCGTTTGGAAAATGATTTGTCTTGACTTGAAGACTTTTTCTGTGTGTGCCAATGTAATGCCATGAACCCTAATGGACTGACCTAGTGCGGCCTCGGGGGCTCATCGACAGATGGCCTTGCCTACGTCATACACTCAGAGACCTCGTAGTTTGACACGACCAATGACTTTGTCTTGATGACCAAAGATTGCTTCGTGATTTTATTTTGACAAACCTAAAAGGACTGACCTAATGTCTCGGGGACTCAAGTATGAGCCTTGCCTACGTAGCAAATGCGCAGAGACAATGTAGTTCAGACGAATGACAAAGACTTGACTAAAATGACAGACATAATGAAATGTGACTTTATTTTGCGTTATTCGAGCAGTTTGACGTTTGTTGTGGTTTTCTTCAAGACATTTTTCAAAATTTTTAGGTCTTTCTTCAGGACGTTTTGCGATGTTTTTGTCTTTTTTCAGGACTTTTTGTGATGTTTTTGTCTTTTTTTAGGACTTTTTTTTATTTTTAGCTCTTTCTTCAAGACATTTTATGATGTTTTTGGTCTTTCTTCAGGACATTTTGTGATGCTTTTGTCTTCTTTTTTCAGGACATTTTCTTATGTTTTTGTCTTTTTTTAGGACTTTATACAATTTCCATGCCATGTACGATATCCACTACAATCACATGATCGAAATTTTCCCCTAGTTAGGTCCAAGAATTAGCCAATTTTAAAGGACATGAAGAAGAGATATGCATGCGGTACCAGATGGGTAGTATAGAGGACTTGATGTCAACCGTTTATCAACCATGAGAGGAAGGGTATGATGCCATGGTGAGTGTCGTGATAGAGACGAGAAATGTGTTCCATCCTAGGCCTAGGTAGTTGAAGTAACAATAGATGGCCGAGCAATGATTGACTACGCATGGTGCCTGTTTTCCAAGTTTTCACCATGGTACTTATCCAAAGCGCCTGTTTGCCAGGTTTTCACTGTTGGACGAATTATTTTTCTTTACTATTTTTGTCATTTTTCTTATTATTATTTTTTTGCCGCCAAGATGCCTGTTTGCCAGGTTTTCATCAGGGCAACAATTTTTTACCATTTTTTTTTTTTTTTTGTATTTTAAGGTTTTCAACTCAATCTTTTGATGCTATGCATAGAAATTTTAGAGATGTAGACTATTGATAGGCTCTGTCAGTTGTTCACCATCTGGAGTAGCTAGTTGATATGCTTCAGAACCAAAAGAAGATACGATGATGTAAGGACCCAACCAGTTTGGTTAAAACTTGCTCAACTTTTCTCTGTCAACCTGGTTCTTAGGGTTCTGCATGAGGACTAAGTCGCCAATGTTAAACTTCTTAACCATGAATTTCTTATTGTAACTGTGACAAAGACGGTTCTGATACGCTTGTAGATGGTTCAGGGAAATTTTCCTTCTTTCTTCTAACATCTCTAGCTCGTGTAGGCGCGACTGTCTATACTCCTCATCATCAGTTAAACCCTTTAGGGAGACTCGTAAGGAAGGAATTTCAACCTCGATGGGCAAGATAGCCTCAGCTCCAAAGACCAGGGAAAAAGGAGTGGCTCCTGTAGGCGTACGAATGCTAGTGCAGTAAGCCCACAGAGCAGGGCTAAATTGAATATGCCAGTCACGACCAACATCATTGATAGTATTTTTAAGGATTTTAACAATGGTTTTATTTGACGACTCAGCTTGACCATTTCCTTGCAGGTAATATGAAGAGGAAAAATGATGTTGGATGTGAAATCGCTCACATAACTCATGAACGTCTTGCTTTTTAAACAGACGTCTGTTGTCAGTGATGATGGATTGTGGAAGGCCATACCGGAAAATTATGTAGTTAAGAATGAATTTGAATATTTGTTTGCCGATTATGTATGTCAGAGGGATGGTTTCGATCCACTTCGTAAATTACTCAGTAGCGGTGATGATGAATTTGTGGCCATTGGATGAGGTAGGATGGATCTTACCCACGAGTTCGAGTCCCCATTGAGCGAAGAGCCAAGGAGAAGTGATAGGTCGAAGTTCCTATGCTGGAGCGTGAATCAAATAACTGTGAATCTGGCGTTGGCAACAAGTCCTGACATATTCTAGTGCATCTTTTTCAATGGTTGGCCAATAGTACCCAAGTCTTGTTATCTTCTTGGCCAGAGTAGGACCACTCGAATGAGACCCACATATACCCTCATGTACTTCGCGTAAGGTTGTACGTGTTTCGTTGGTGTCGAGACATCTAAGGAGGGTGTCATCAAAGCTATGGCGGTAAAGGGTGTCACTGAAGATGGAATATCTTGTGGATTTTTGGATAAAGGACTTCCTCTGGTTATTGGACAGGTTAGGTGGAAGGGTTTGAGACTAAAGGTAGTCATAAATATCTTGGTACCAGGGAGAGTCGGGACCAACAAGTTCACATATCATTTCTGACTTCGAAATGTCATAGCGGGGACCAACAATTGTTCTATTAGGAATTCCAGCTAAGGTGTATTGCTTGGAATGTCAAGGAGAGAGCCTATTGTAGCCATGGCATCTTCCGCTTTGTTCTGTGTTCTCAAAACTTGTTCAAAAGTCACCATATGAAAATACGTCTATAAATTGGTAACCATTCGTTTATAGGGCATGAGTTTCTCATCCTTTTTGTCGTAGTCATCATTAACTTGGTTGATGACCAGCTGAGAATCCCCATAGACATGCAATGTTCTGATTTTTCATTTTATTGCCATTCTAAGTCTTGTAACTAGTGCCTTGTATTCCGCCACATTATTTGTGCATGGGAAAGCTATGTGGAAGGAATTAGGAATGAAGTCTCCTTGAGGGGTGATGAACAAAATTCCTGCCCTTGAGCCATGATTTGTGTGTGATCCGTTAAAGTAGAGTCGCCAAGGTGACTTAGGTTTCGTATGGAATATCGACTCATCTGAAAAATCTGCCACTAACGGGTGATCACTTTGTAAAGGTACGTCCGCCAACTGGTCTGCTATGACTTGTCCTTTTATTTCCTTTCTTTCTACATATTGAATATCATATTCACTCAGAATCATGACCCATTTTTCCAGACGTCCTGTTAATGCTACCCGTCTTAACAAATATTTGAGGGGATCGATCTTTGCTACTAGTTGTGTCTGAGGACTTAACATATAATGTCTTAGTTTTTGTGCTGCAAAAACCATGGCTAGACAAGCTCGTTCAATTGATGTGTAGTTTAGTTCATACCCGACCAATGTCCGACTAATGTAATATATAGCTCTTTCTTTTTCTTCTTGGTCATTTTGCACTAGTAATGCCCCCAGTACTGAAGTAGTGGCAGAGATGTATAATATCAAAGGCTTTCCTTGAATGGGAGGCATAAGGACTGGCGACATCAATAGGTAGTATTTTATTTGTTGAAAGGCTTCTTGGCATTTATCTTTCCACACAAAGGGGATACCTTTGCGTAGAAGATATTGGAATGGTTGGCATTTATCAGCCAATTGGGCTATGAAGCGTTGAATCGATTGCACCCTACCTTGTAGGGTTCTGAGTTCACTGATTCCTCTGGGCGAAGGCATGTTTATGATGGCTTTTAATTTTGTTGGATTGACCTCAATGCCTCTTTGAGAAACTATGTATCCCAAGAGTTTACCTGGTGTTACACCGAAGAAACATTTCTTAGGATTCAGGCGGACCTTATATTCTTCTAGTCTCTTGAAAATTGTGTCTAACACCTTTAGATGATCCTTTCTTGTTACTGATTTAGCCAAAAGGTCATCTACATAATCTTCCATTATTTTATGCATCATGTCATGAAAGATTGTGGTCATAGCCCTCTGATATGTGGCGCCTGCATTTTTAAGACCAAATGGCATGAAATTCCAATAGTATGTACCCCAAGGGCAAGGGAATGTTGTTTTATGCTGGTCTTTAGGGGAAATACGAATCTGATTATAGCCAGAGAAACTGTCCATGAGGGACAACATCTCATATCCTACTGTGAGGTCAACTATGATATGAATATTCGGTAAAGGAAAGCCATCTTTTGGGCATGCCTTATTTAGGTCTCTAAAATCTATGCAGATGCGGATCATCCCATTTGGCTTTGTTATTGGCACCAGGTTAGATATCCATTCATCATAATCAATAGACCGTATGAACCCAGCGTCTAGAAGTTTCTTCAACTCATCCTCGACCAATAGAGCGACCTAAGGATGCATTTTGCGTAACCTCTGTTTAACTAGTTTGGCGTTAGGAAATAGTGGCAAATGGTGCAGAACTAGTTCTGGGTATAATCCCAACATGTCAGCATAGGACCATGCAAAATTGATTTTACGGTCAACAAAGAATTTGTGAAATTTTGATCTCTCTTCTTCAGTCAAGGATGCAGCAAAGAGGACCATTTTGGGATCTTCTGATGTTGATATGTTGTCTTCTATGGTGTCCTCTATAAGCATAGCTAATTTCTCTTGAGTTACGGGAAGAAAGTCCAATCCTCCATCTTTGGGCGCCTCAGAGAGGTTTTCACCCGCAGATACGTCCTTTGTTTTTACTTTTTTGTCTTCAAAAGGTGCCTTTCGGTTTTCACCTAAAGATGTTTCATTTTTTTATTTTATTTTTATTTTTAATTTTACGACTGGAGGACAAAGCAATCTCATCGAAGTAGGCTGCACAATCTAGGTCAATGGAAAATCCTTCCTTTTGATCACCATTGGGTATGCCCTCATGTATTTCCATAAACTCTGCAATTGCCTCATCATTCTGAAATGTGTCTAGGACTGGCGGGCCTTGTTGGTCCCAATCGACTAGTTGAGGATAAACTAGGGAAATGCCATCGTCAGTGTTGGTGAATTGAGGGGAGGATGCAGAAAGCATGCAGATGGATTCAGTGATATTGTGGATGAAATTATCATCATCCAATTCCACATCAAAATCTATCCAATATTCCCCTTCACTTGTCTCATATTCATTGTCAAAATAAGGGGTGAAGGACTCAAAGTCGTGATTGTCAATGTCATTTGGTAATTCAGATGGGTTGGACTGATGGGATTTAGATGGCGGGGTTTGTATGTCATGGGGAATGGTAATGGGATTGTGACTATTCGATGCCTGATCGATTTTAAATGTTTTCCAAAAAATTTGTTCAGAGGTCAGTTCCCCCGTTTCGACAAACAAATCATCGAGGCAACAGTCACTTAAGGATTGTTCAGAGCCAAATTCCCACTCTTGGGAGTCAATTTCAGTGAATGTTTCCTTAGCGGTCTCGACACTTTTTGAAGCATGCAATCGCTCACTCGAAAGCCCATTGGTACGTCGGTCGTCATTATCGGGCAATCCATACCCTAATCCAAGATATTTTGGTATTTTGAAAGATTCTATGGGCTCTCTTCGTCCAGTTTTGTTTTTACCTAGGCCAATAGTTCCATCGTAGCCCTTAGCCTTCATTATGTCATATCCCTTGCCATATTTCTTTAATGGGGGTAGGTCTGCCATTTCCTTATAGAGCCATCCTATAATATCGGCAAGGTCCTCATTACTCATGTCTCCCCATTTGATGAAAACTGTTTTTGGTGGAACTTTGAAAATTTCTTTGGGTTCCATTCTAAAACATGGCCGACCATAGACCTTCGAAGACTTGGGTATTGTTGTGATGCTATATGCCATATGTAGTTTGAATTCTCCACAGCCTAGGTCCTGGATCTTGTAAATGGTCTTAGCCTTAGGGTTTCTGGAAGATGGTGTTGTGGCTGAGGACGTAGATGGAGTGGACGTGGAAGATGATGCGAGTGTGGATGTATCAACGTATTTAGAAGAAGAGGATCCAGGTGCTTCTCGGTTAATAGGAACTCAGTTTGCAGAAATACCCCTTAGGTTGGTACAATATTGAAAAGGGTCGGGGTCGCCATATATAGTGATTTATGTGTCGTCAAATGGAAATTTTAAGCATTGGTATTATGTGGATGGAACATATTTTAAGGCATGAATCCATGGGTGACCGAGCAAGATGTTGTAAGGTAATTCTAGATCCAGGACCTAGCAGGTTGTATCCACAATGACTGGTCCCACTTTGATAGGAAGAGAAATAACGCCTCGTGAAGAGCATTCTTCGTCATCATATTCTTTTATCACTATAATCTTTGTAGGGTCCACGCATGCATCAGAAAATCCTAGAGCCTTTACCAGTTTCAGGGAGCATATGTTCAATCCTACTCTGCCATCTACTAAAACTCTTCTGACCTTGTGCTTATGGATGAAAGTTTCAATGTGTAATGCATCGTTATGGTTAGTCTTAGGTGACGAGTAGTCTTGATCAGAAAAGGTGACATGATGAGGCGTAATGAGATATCCCACCATGGTCTCAAACTGGTTGACATCAATATCCTTAGGGACTGATGACTGTTGCAGGGTTTTATCTAGTATAGCTTTATGCGTGGGAGAGATGCGAAGCAAATTGAGTATAGAAATTTGCGCGGGAGTTTTGCCAAGCTGGTCGATAAGGTTAAACGAGAGGTTGGCAAGCTATGGTGACCTTGCCACTTCGAGTAGTAGCATTGCATTAGGGTTCTCTCTTGACTATGATGGTATTGACACATTCATTATCAGTTCGGATATTGTTTATAGTGGTTCCACCAGAATAGTCATACTTGGCTCTAGCGAAGTTGGCTTGATTATTGTTTATCTTTGGACCTGACGCGGAAGCATTATTAGAACCATGGTCTTGTAGTAGGTTCTTATGAATGGTATGATCTGAATTAGAGGAAAATTATGGTCCACCTACCTCAATAATATGATTCTCGATAAGGTCTTGTACCAGATTTTTCAGTTGTCGACAGGAAGAAGTTTTATGTCCTTTTTCCTGATGATAATCGCAGAATGCATTATCATCCCACCATGCTAGTTTGAATTGTATCTAAGGGTTAATTTCAGGTATGTTAGATTAGCATGAATTAAAAGCACATAAACCCCAAGAACTATCAAGCACAATGGAAACTAACATAAATCGATTATACCTATCATTGAAGCTTCCTTGATTACCTTCATAGCCCCTTCTAACTTGTTGATGGTTGCCCTCAGATCGAACGTGTGAGCAATTTGAAAATATAGACTAAGTCCTACACAAACTTTGAAGGATTTAAATAAAGAATATTCCTATTCTTATGAAAAAATGACTCTAAAATTCCAAATAACTCTAAACATCAATGTGTTAGAATAACAAAATTCATGTGTCTGTAATTCAAAAATGTGAGCAAAATAGAATTTTATAGAAAATGCAATTTCGAATGGACGGATGAGATCGAATTTCGACAGAAACCTAAAATCAGAGGACAAGATTTAGTGTGATAATCCCTAATCAGGGTTAGGGAAAAATCATTAAATGAGTGGTCGAGATGTCACCTGAGAAAATCAAATCGGCGGTGGAGAATAGATGAGATAATTAATTAGAAAAATAAAGATTTTTGAAAATCAAGAACATAAAGACTGCCTGATTTATGAGATTCAAAAAATCAAGAAGATAAGAGTTGAACTGAAGATCAGATTTGGAAAATCAAGAATATGCTCGGATCAGATTTGGAAAATCAAGAATATGCTCGATTGCTTGATTTTTGGAAGAAAGTTACCATTTTGAATTAAATTAATTCAAGATATGGATTTTATGAGATAATAAATAATCGATTTTCAAATTATTTACTAAAATGAACTGTCATTCAAGAATGTGATATCATTTTAAATAATTTAATTTATTTAAAATGAGGGAAATGTTAATTTTGACAATTAAATAATTAAAGATAATTATTTAATTTAGAAGATATGATTAATGATTAAATAAATTAATAAACTCATTTAATCATGAGAATTAGTGACATATTAAATAAATAAATAAAATTTATTTATTTAATAATCAGGAAGAAATAAATGAAGAAATGTAATTAAATAAATTAATAAATTTATTTAATTAGGGGAAGACTTAGACAATTAATGACGTATTTAATAAATAAATAAAATGTATTTATTTAATAATAATGAAGAATATAATAGACATGAATTAATTAAACAATTATAAATTATTTAATTAATAGTCAAATGTGGACCAAGGACATAATTAAATGTCATAATTATGCTAGGACGAAAGTGGTAAAAATAGAGCTTGCAGCCTAGGTCATTTTTAAGTGTCTATAGTTACAGATACGCAAAGTAAAAGAATAAAAAGAAACAACTCATCCAAAATGGAAATGAAATGAAAATAGATGGAAGGCACTTACAGATAGGCATGGAAGTCTCTCAACTTAGTCACTCTTGGTCATACATCTTCACTGGGAGTTCCAAGATACCTATTGCACACAACACCTCTCATGAATAGAATATCTTGAAATTTGAGATGCTCTTATAATGTCTACATCATAGGTGCTCATGATAAGGTTAACTTCAAATGAATAACTTGAAATTCCCTCACCAAGCTTCGCACACACTTTTGTAATGGCTTATTTAATCATAATTGAGATTTGTCAAGATCATCAAAATAGGGATGTTGCATTGCTTTTCTGCCTGAGATTCTCTTGAATGGCTCATAAATCTACATTTTCTATAAGGGGACACCAATCAATCTTTACCGAGTTACTTATAGATACGCAAAGTAAAATAAGATGATAGCATTGACATCAAACAAATTAGCGTGGATACGAATATAAATTAATAAGAACCATTGTGCATATACTTACAAATTAATCCAATGAACCATCTGGGTCTGCTCTACTCTTTATTGTGTCAAGTATTGTCTCATGGTCAAACTCACAGACCTTCCACAAGGTCTTGTTCAAAGGTCTACCCCCATATTTGGTCAAATGAACATCAGATGCCACAATAAGGTTTGAGTAATGAAGAATCTTACGATGCGAGTCAAAGTCCTAAAACAACCAAAGTTTAACACTCTTATGTGGGTGCCTTTTAAGCCATGTTCTAATAACAACTCATCCTGTAGGGTATTCGATGTTTTCTCCATCTATAATTGGGCCTTCCAATTTATTTTTGGCCTCAACACAATGACACAAGTAATAGTATGTTCCCTCTTTGTTGTCTTCATCTGCAATAACTGCATAAACATGCCCTACATTGATATGTGCGACATATCTCTTAAAATTAGTCAACATTACGAATATAGTACAAAGTAAGATAACAATATGGAATTTCAAAAACTGACAAGGTAGATATATTACTTGGTTGAACTAGATCTAATATGTGGACAAAGTCGACCGATGATTCCATATGTGTTAGTTCCAATGTCATCGGAGGGCAATACGTATGAAGTGGGCTAAGATAACTTGTCAACCATTTGTCAACCCACTCCCCTAACTCACAATCATTCTAGGCTTGCATTGTAAATGAAGAAAAAAAGTATGCCATCTTATGTGTATCGATACTCCATGAACCTGCATTTGAGCTAAGGAAAGAGTGTAGCTCACTCGATCCTGTTAGTGTACAACAATCCTCATATGGTGCAATGTTGGTATCATCCATCAACCAAAAATATCTACGAACTGAAGATGTACCTTCATTATCTGGACCCATCGAAGCATTACACCACTTGATGATTGATCTTGCATTTGTCAACTTTGCACTGTCTTTATACTTTAACTCTTTTCATGTTAATGCTATTTTCACGCATGCTCCTACACCATCATGCTCCCCCTTTCCATGCCCAGCCTCACAAAAGTTCCACATATGCCGAACACCTGTAGTGAGATGCATCCTGCACAACCAGTAGAACATGTGCATGTTCTTGAACTGTGCTACATAGTTATCCGACCATATTATATGCCGACCATATGTTATGCCTCTCTGAGCCAAATCACTATAGAACATCTGGAAGAAACCTTGCACAAACTCTGGAGAATGTGTGTGATCATCACTAATATGAAAATGATACTCCCTAAATACCTTCCTTTGGTCCTCTGTACTATCAGTTGCATGAATGAATGTTATGTGCACAAATATCGAAACCTGTGTGGAATTGTAATACTGTGACTACACCTCACACTGTGGCTATAGAGTGTAGTTCTCTGCAAATTCAACCACTGATACTATGCTACCAACTAGAAAGGTGTCCTTGAATAGATTGAATTGTGTGTCCAACCATCGGGCTCTATGGGTATGCCTTGAATACTCATACACTAGATTCTCATGAAACATGGACATAAATTGATACACTAGAATCTTCTCAATAAGAAAATCACACCTTTTTGCTTGAGACCCATCTTTTGTAGCGTATTCCACTCTTTTATACTTCTTGAACTCTACTAGTTTTTGTCCCACCTCATCTGTGCTTTCCATATGTTGACATACTGGCATTCGTTGCACGCCACTGCAACGCTCACATGAACCATCTAAGCATGTTGTCCTATAGAATATTTGGCCATCCTCTATTTCACATAAATTTTTTGATAAGAACTCTCTTGAATATTTTGGTGGGGCTTCTATGCCACAATCCTACAAAACATTGTTAGTATGCAAATCTAAACATATAGAACGATAAACATCATAATGGTTAGAGAATTCAATATGTAGTCTACAACAACAAGTAGTGCATGTGTGATTTATCTTGACATAAAAAGGTTTAATCATTTCAAAAAATATTTGAGAAATACTAATTTGAGGATAATCATTTTGAAATTTATGAAAACAATGGGTTTGAGTCATATCCAAAAAATGCTTTGGATGTGGCTCACGGTTCCAACTACTGATTCTCCTCTTACGACATCCCTTTGATTCAGAGATGGCCTTGTATTATTCTTCCAATACTCTTCAATTAGTGTTCTTAATGCTTCAACAACTTTTTTTATCTTTATGTGGCAGTCTCCCCAAGAATTCCCATAATTCATTTGAATCGGCACCCTCAATTCTTTGCCGCCTTTGAACGACTTTTGATAAAGTTTTTCTACTAATTCCCATTTGTTCACTTCTCTTTTTAATGAGACAAGATCTCTTTGTTTGATAGCTTACCAAAGTCGATGTAATGACACGTCGAGTGACATTACTATCCTTTGAGCGTGAGGTCTTACCCACACTCTCATAAGCATCCTTTAGATTCTTCACAATAGTGTTTTCACTTGATGCATTTGATGTTCTCAACCCAAGAGTCTTCATGACGTTTCTGTACTTTAAACCCCACATAATTTGAACAAATAGTTGACGTCTTGCGGTCTCATTTATCCTTTCAAAGAAGATTTTCCAAATCTTATCAGCATATCTTCTACAAGTGTGTTCTAGAATCTTACCTTCCATGTGTTGCAAAATATCCTCATCAATATTAATCAAAAACTTTGGCTTTCTATGCAAAATTCTAGGTGGTGTTCTCCTAGGTACATACATCTCAACATTAGCAATTTCATCAATATTTAAATGAGGTGGGCTAGATTGCGTACCTTCAATCGAGGGTGGAGTAGAAGACATACCTTGATCTTCATGTGGGGATGATGGCATACCTTCTTTGTCAAATCTAAGTGATGATGTACTCTCAACTTGAGATGTGATGGATGGTGCCAATCATATTCACTTGTGGTAGATGGTGTCCCTCCATATTCACTTGTGCTTAATGGTGTCCCTTTGTATTCACTTACGGTAGAGGGTGTGTCTCCAACTACGGTATCTGCATCTGTCCTAGCACAACTCTTTCGCATTTGTTTCCTTTGTGCTGCCAATTTCTTTTCTCTTTTTGACAGTTAAGGTTCCTCTTCAATTGGCTTGTTTTTGTCAATCGTTTCCAATTTCTTCTTTTCACGATATGTCGCCACCCATTCTCTCTCTTTTTCTTTAAAGGTTTTGTACTTTTTGTCTATTATTTTCTTCCTTGTTCGTTTCTTTGGCATGGCGGATAATTATAAATGTAGCATGGTAATGAGACAAATATTAGTTCCTCAAAAGTGTATCCATTAAAATAAATGAAATATATGTTATTCAAGGCTTCATAAATAGAAAAAATATGTGATGAGGTAGATTTACTAATGGAGTAATTTATAAATAGAGATGAAAACCAAAATAGTTTAAATAGGTAGTAGAATTTTCAAAATGTGCAAAAAATGCTAAGTTGTGAAATTAACAAATAGTGAAGGGTTTGATGTAGACCTGGGAGGCTCAATCACAACCAATTTGACAACATGCATTTAAGAGGAATCTAACAAGATTAAGATGAACTATTTGAAAAAACCAAACAACCCTCAAAGCTTAACAATCATCAGAAGTTAGATTTCA
>VDFB02000008.1:28370181-28454275 GCA_007258455.2 Sequoia sempervirens | reverse complement strand
AAATATTCATTAAAAAATTATCAAAAAAATTGTGCACCAACTAGATACCATTAGCTAACTTCTAACTGTAGGGATTTTAAAAATACAAAAAATTCACCGTGCTAGGTCGTACAAGAGTTGCTATGTTATGTTTTTCTGACAAAAACAACACCAATTTGTGTACATCCCTCTTTTGAACCCCTTAATCTCAACCATTTTCAAAATAAATTAGTAGTTTAGAAAGTAGACTCGAGCACTTCGATCCTTGTTTTTTCCATCTCAAAATTTTGAGTGTAACTATCCTCAATTTCACATCCAAGGTCAGTATTTCCTAATTTTAAAAAAAAAAAAAGTGGCCACTTAAGCCCCCTTTTTGGGAACCATCTTGGTGAACTTACCCCAATATCAAATCATTCTATCAAATTTGCTAGCAACTTCCATTGATCAACTGATGGAAGTGTCATTTGATCTAATTGATGTTGTCTGACTTGAAAATTTGTTAACAATGAATGATTGAAATTGGAACTTGACTTGAATGTTTCAGTCAAAGTTGCATTCAAGGTTATTAGTGGTTTGATGGAATCCAAATAGTTTTCCTCATCTGGGTTCTGAGGAAACTAGTCCAAATCAATCTTCCCTTCACCCTCCATCTTCTTTCTGAAATCATCCTTTCCAATGAATCGCTCTTTTGTGTCAAAAGCCTTTGGAAAACCAAGCTATGTCAAGTTCCTTACATTTTCATCCAGTTTCTTCATCTTTTTTGTAGCTAGATGCACAAATTCCTCTGTTTCACACATTCTTGAACACTTTTGAATGATAGATGACAACATCATTGAGGCATCAATCCAATTATTAATCCCTTTTGATTTCAATTCATTGTCACTGGCTTCGTAGACTGTTTGATGAACTTGATTTGCATATTTCTCTATTGTCAGTAGATTTTTGTTGTCCATTAAATATTTTTTGAGCTTCCTATAATGTAGTCTCATAGCATCAATCAATTGAAACAATTCACACAAATAATCAATCCTCTACATTATTTCCTCCTAGATCTTTTGTTTTATATGCCTCATTATTTCACTACAAAATGAAGTTAACTTATTTTGACAAGAGTTTATTTTATTTTCTTCCTCCCTCAGCTACCACCAATCTTTCACTTTTTTTCTCTCTTTCTCCAATTTTTGTTCCCACTATTGATTTGTTTTCCGCGGGTTTTGTTTTAATTTTTTTGAAGTGGATTTTTCCTCACATATTTCTTTTTTCTCTCATCTAACCTTTGCTTAAATTCATTCAATTCCACCTCTATTTGTTTATCCTCTTTGCTTGTAGATATAGAGGAATTTTTTTTACTTTTTTCTAATTCGTTGGTCTTGTTATCTGTTGCTTTCTTCTTTGCTTTCTCATTTGCTAGGTCTACCTATAACTTTTCTATTTGAATCTGCAACCTTTTTTTCTATCTCTTGTTTTAGCAATGATGTGTACACCAATTTCATTGTTATTCTTTGATACATTAATTTTGTCAAAAAACTTGTATCCAAAAAAATCCAATTGGAAATTGCTCGCCTGAAATTCAAGGCGATCCATCTGATTATCTGGTTTATTTTAAACTGTGGGAACAACAAACATGTACTCCATGACTTCTTTATTTGGGCGAAATATGGGTAATACCTTGGATGTTGTAGGCTATGAAGTTATAGTAGACAAACTATCTATCAGTTGGTTCCTTTCTTTTTTATATAATTTTGATTTCTTTTTAAACTCATCATTGTAATCAAAACCTAGGGACATACAAATAATGGAATGCTTGAATGGTGAAGGACTAGGAGTAATTGTAATTGTTGTTACAACCACACTAACTAGAGGAGTGCCTGGAAATAACTCCTTTGGGGTAGAACTGGTAGTTGGACTTGGACCTGTCATAATCCTTGTTATCTTCAGTATGCCTTGATCACTAGGTGTCTGTGTGGTATTTTTTATTGTTGGCATCTTGTGTGTATTTTTTTGTTGTAGCACATGTTGAACACTACTAGTACTACTATCCATACCATCGCCACTAGTGGAAATTCCAGTTGCACTAGTTTCTCCACCATGGGCATGTCCTAGTTGTGATTGTATCTGACCATGAGAATTAGGATTTGAAGCTTTAACAAAATGAATTGTTTTAGCTATAATTGTATTCCCTTGGTCTATTTTATCTAAGCTCCAAGACCTCATTTATCAATTGGTTTTCTAGGGTCTACATCTATTGTCCTCCAAACACATTCTCCTTTGGACCCCAAAGGACCACCTTCATAACCCATTTTTTGGTTATGGTTGCTCCTGAAGTAAATATTTATTTTATGGTCTCACTTAAACCAGATTTGAATTTGCTTGCATATTGTACATTTTGTTCTTCCCTATCATCATCAGATTCATCATCAGTTTCTTCATGTTCATTGGGATGCTCTACATTCCACAAATTGATAAACTCATAATCTTCTTCGATCTCTCCAAACTCTGCACTAGTTTTTGGTTCACCTAGCTCCTTCCTCATAGACCAAAAGGTAGTAATTTTTTATTGTGACCAATTTTTTTTTTGTAACATCCTTATCTAGAGAATCTAACATTTTTACTCTACTAGATGGTTTATCACTTTTTTCATAAAAAATTTTGTACCTCCCGATTTGATTCTCTGCTCGTGTCTGTTAGTGTAATGCCATAATTTCTGTTGATAATTGTTAAAAAAAAAACCTTTCTCAACAATAGTTTTTCCATTTCTATTTTGACGCCATCACAAGAATCCTTATTTCTCAATTTTTCAAGAAATGGTTTACTTTGATGTTGAATTATACTTGCAACATTCTTATTGGCCACAATCCTTAATTTAATGGTGTCACATGGGTCATACTACTAGTGATAGACAACATCAAATTTTAAAAAATTCAAAATATCATGTCCCACACTAAATGCTTTTCTCTCAAATGTGAACCCTCCACATGAAAAATCTAAAGAAGGAAATAAGGTCTTCTTTTGCTAACTGAGAAAGTATAGTTCATCAATACTCTCCATTTGCCTTACATATTATTGTCACTTCTTGACCTCATGTTTTGAATTTGATTCATGAAGTGCAATATAAATACCTAAAAACTACTAATTCACTTCCATTTACCAAATAAGGTCATGGTCCTCACTTTGACGTTGAGATAAAGAGTCATCTTGATTTTGAGTCTGGTCTTTATTTTCTTCACCCTGCATACGTTCGCTTAACTGCATCTCAAATTCAACATTCATTGTGTCACTATCATTTGTGCCATTGCCACCACTACCAACGTTTGAAGTGTTGCACAACCCTCTTCTTTCACATATGGACTTCCAAATTGTGAGTTCCCTTTTAAAAGGAAAATTTTGAACATTCTACGTAGTTCCAAACACCCTCAAGCAACAGAGTTCTATAAACTAAGCATAAGATTAGGCCACATGGAAGAGGATGTTGAAAAAGTTGCAAGGTAATTGAATGGGCTAAAGTATAGCCTACAAGATGAACTAAGTCTCACAAGTCCAAGAATTGTAGAAGAGTGCTATCAGTTGGCCATAAAGGCTGAAGACAAGTTGACAAAAGAAGCAAAGTAGAGGTTGGGGAAGGAAATATTTCAGAGGAAGAGGGAATTTTACTGGTAGAGGATAGTCCCAAAGGTCTCAAGGAGAGACAAGTAACTCACAAGAACAAACATTAGATTCAAGGGGCAACTTTAGAGGAAGAAGACCAAATTTTAGAGGTAGATTTGGCAATAGAGAAGGCTCAAGTGGATTGATTGGAAAGTGTTACAAATGCAATAAATTTGTATGCCATCAAGCATGGAAATTCCCTGAGGAGCAATCATCTACTTATTTTAAAGGTGAGAGGAGAAATCAGATTGCACAAGATGGAGATGATGCTGAAAGTTTTAATTCCCCATCACAAAATGTAGAACCAGAAGTTGGAGAGTCTCTATTGATGAGAAGAACCTTGATTAAAGTTCCCATGGAGAAGGAACCACCTCAAAGAAATTCACTCTTTAGGACTACATGCAAATGCCAAGGTAAGTGTTGTAAAGTAGTCATCGATTTAGGAAGTACTGAAAATTTGGTTTCAGTTGGAATGGTAGAGAAGTTAAAGTTGAAAAGATTGCATCATGCCAAGTGTCCATATAAGGTTTCTTGGTTAAACAAAGGACAAGTGTTAGTGAATAAATTTTTTTGGGTAGAATTCCATATAGGGGGTTATAAGGATAAGGTCTTGTGTGAAATCATCCCTATGGATGTTTTTCATGTGCTTCTTGGTAGACCATGGCAATATGATAGAAATTCCAAATGTGATGGTAGAAAGAACACATATATCATAGAGAAGGATGGAGTCTCATATACTCTAACACCATTGAAAGATGAAGATAAAACACCACAAGTGGAATCCTATGTGATGTTTGTAGGAGAGAAGGAATTCATAAAGGCCATGGAAGAGGAGAATATGGGTTTTTCCATCATAGTAAAGCCTAGGTTTGTTGTGACAACAACAAAGAAATAAGAGTTTCCTTTGAAAATTAAAAACTTGCTAAAGAAGTATGCTGATATAGTAGTGGATGAAATCCCAAACACCTTTCCTCCTATGAGGGATATTAGTCACCACATTGATTTAATACCAAGGGATAGTTTTCCTAATAAGGCAGCATATAAGATGACACCACAACAAAATGAGGAGATTAAGAGACAAGTCCAAGAATTGCTTGATAAGGGGCTAATAAAAAAAATCCTTAGTCCTTGTTTGGTTCCCACTGTCCTAGCACCAAATAAAGGAGGTGAATGGAGGATGTGCATTGATTCTAGGTCCATCAATAAGATTACAATCATATATAGATTTCTCATTCCACAGATAGAAGACTTGATGGACTGTCTAGGTGGAGCATGCTACTTTTCCAAAATAGACCTCAAGAGTGGGTTTCACCAATTTAGAATCAGACTGGGGGATAAATGGAAGACATCATTTAAGAAAAATGAAGGGATTTATGAATGGCTTGTGATGCCTTTTGGTCTCTCAAATGCACCCAACACCTTCACGAGGTCGATGAATGAAGTTCTCAAGCCTTTTATTGGTAAGTTTGTAGTGGTTTATCTTGATGACATTATTGTTTTCAATAAAACTAAGGAAGAGCATTTGCACCATTTGGATTTGGTTTTAAGAAGATTGAATGAAGATAAACTAATGATTAATTTAAATAAATGTGAGTTTATGAAGACAAAGTTGGTATATCTTGGTTTTGTGGTTACAAAAGGCACCTTGAAAATGGATCCAAGCAAGGTTGAAGCTATTCTAAGTTGGCCTCCACCCAAATCAATTGCTGAGGTAAGAAGTTTCCATGGTTTGACAAGTTTTCATAGGAATTCTATTAAGGTTTTTAGTCATGTTTGTGCTCTAATCATTGATATCATAAAGGGGGATAAGAGAAAGAAGTTTGTTTGGACTAGTGAGGTTGAAAAGAGTTTTGAGTATTTGAAAAAGAGGTTAGCAGAGTAGTCCATATTAGCCTTACCAATTTTCAATAAGGCGTTTACTATTGAGTGTGATGCAAGTGGCTATGCCATAGGGGCGGTGTTGAGTCAAGAGGGCAGGCCCATTTCCTTCTTTAGTGAAAAACTTAATGAGGCTAAGAAGAAATACTCTTCCTATGACCTAGAGGTATGCTTTGGTTAAGTCCTTGAAAAAGTGGAGACATTACTTACTTCCCAAAGAGTACATAGTCTATATCGATAACCATGCCCTCCAATTTTTGAATAGTCAAGAGAAACTCAGTCATAGGCATGTTAAATGGGTGGAATATTTGCAAGGTTATACTTTCACCATTAAACACAAGAAGGGGCAGTCCAATAAAGTAGAAGATGCTTTGAGTAGAAGGGCTCTAATAGTACAGGAATTTTAGCTACAAAGCATGGGAGTTGAATCCTTGAAAGGTACGTATCTTGAAGATGCATATTTCAAAGACATAAATGCATGTTGTAAGCAACCTTGTAGTAGCAATAATGAGAAGTGGCTTGATTTTTTGATTCAAGATGATTTGTTGTTCAAGGGAGCACAAATTTGTGTCCCTAAGTGTTCAATGAGAGATAACTTGATAAAAGAGAAGCATAGTAGTAGTCTTCAGGTCATTTTGGTCTTGATAAGACCTTGGAGCAGTTAAGAAGACACTATTTTTGGCCTAAAATGCAAACTAATGTAAGGAAATTTGTAGAGAAATGTGTTATTTGTCAAAAGGAAAAAAGGGAGTCTCACAAATGCAGGTTTGTATCAACCTCTTCCTATTCCAAATAGGCCTTGGGAGTCTATAAGCATGGATTTTGTAATGGTTTTACCAAAAACACCTAGAGGTTTTGATTCCACACTGGTACATTTTGACCCAAATTTTGACGAACGTTTGTCAAATTTTTGACGACCGTTTGTCAATATTATTTTGTCAAAATTTCAATGATATTTGAAATGTTGAAATTTTGGCCTAGCCTCCGGTTTGTCGAAATTTGGGTCAAAATGTACCAGTGCCATATATGTTGTAGTAGACCAGTTCTCCAAGATGGAACATTTCATCCCATGCAAGAGCACAAATGATGCATCTTATGTTGTAGGTTTGTTCTTCAAAGAAGTGGTAAGGATTTATGGTTTTCCTTTGAGTATTGTTTCAGACAGAGATAGCAAGTTTGTTGGACATTTTCAGAGAACTTTGTGGAAGAAACTTGGCACTAACCTTAGTTTCAGTTCTTCCTATCACCCTCAAACTGATGGGTAGACCGAGGTGGTTAATAGGAGCCTTGGTAACCTCTTAAGAAGTTGGGTCCATGAAGAGGGGAAGTTTCGGGAAAAAAAATCTTGTAGAAAACGCGTATGTGTTATACTTTAGGTACCCGAGCCTTAAAAAATGCAAATGCACTAAAATACATGTACACATTTTATAACGCGTACAAGTCATTTATTTAAAAAATGAAATACCTTTTAGAAACGCATACACATTTCTAAAAAGTATTTGATTTTTTAAATAATCAAGAAAATAAAGAATGCATATGAGTTTTGTAACACGTACGCGTTTTTAAAATTTTGAATTCCCAACCCATATGCTGCCTCAGTTTTAGGCTCGGGAAAGGCTTGGCAACCCAACCCTTAGCCTTTGACCTACAACTAAAAAACTAAGGTAGATTGAATAAGAATGTCCAACTTTGGCAATATGGTTGATGGACTTTTTTTTCTGAATCAATCTATAAAATTAAAACCCATTAGGGAACATGATGTCTAGTTTCCAAATATGTAATTTTTATTAAGATTGGATTATATTTGTTATTTTTTAATCAATTTCTAAGCAAACTAGTCCTTAAACTTGAAATATCAGGCTTTTTTTATTTTTTAATAATTTTTTTTGGTTAAGTTTCTTGTAAAAAAAATTATATGGCATCAATCTTCAGACAATTCTCTACATAATAAAAAAAAAAGATTCAAAAAATGTTTAGTTTAGGTCCAATTATAATGTTCGTACACATTGATTTTTAAAAGCAACAATTAAGGCCAATAAAAATTCAATAAAAAAAATATTCAAAAAAAAATTACAAAAAATTTCCTCATCAATCTTCATGTTGTTAGCTCTCTTTCCCCAAAAGGAATTAAAAAAATACTTTTATTTGGGTCAAAAAGTGGTGTCAGTTCACGTGCATGGTATGGCAAAAAATAGGGACTTTTAAAAAGTGGTTTTTATACATCCCTATCAAAATTTAATTTCTATCATCTGGGTATTTGAATAAATTACATATTTGGAAACTAGATTCAAAATGCTAAATTTCATATTATTGAATTTTTAATAGTGTAAGTGCCTCAAATTTTCAGTCCAAGTGTAACAAATTCTAAAAAAAAGCAAAAACACTTCCACTTTTTGAGCTTTTTGTGGACCCAACTTCTTGCATTAGCTCATATAATGATTTGGTGAATAGAAGTGTGGGTAAGAGTCTTTTTGAAGTTGTTTATTTTTTGTAGCCTAGAGGAGTCTTTGAATTGAGGAATACTAGTGGAATGGAGAGGATGAGTGTTGAGGGTGAATAATTTGTTGTGGCTATGAAAGAGTGTAAGATTTGGCTATGGAGATGGCCACCCAAGATCTAAAGGCCTATGGAAAGCGCAAAATACTCAGAAGATCAATGTGACAAGAATAAACTATATTCCTATTAATGAATGCAAAAAGAGTCAATGTAGTTGTGTGTACAATGTAATAGAGACCCCTTGGGTATATAGCCAAGGTGATATGAAAGATGTCATAGGATTATGACAAGTGTCTTAATCATATGACATGAGACAACTTGACATAACTACCTAGGTCACATGTGTTAGTTTTCAAAGGATAAGATAACAACTACTGAAAACTAACACCTTCAAGAAAGAATCTTACAACCTAAATAAACTTAACATGTGAATATGTCCACTAAGTCCCTAGTAAGTGGAATAACTAGGTACAATAAATTTATTCACACCAACACCCCTCCTTAAGTGCAACCTAGGGGGAAGATTATTATGCAAATGAATCAAACATGGGTCCCGGCTACTAGGCCATGTTAGGTACCCATGTAAAAATGCAATGCAATCTCTCACAACCAAAGAAAAGGAGGAAACCCAGTGGGACAAAACTCCTCCCAAAAAGAGAGAAACAAAACAAGAAACATGCTCTAGAAAGGACAAAACCTCGAGTGAGGAAAAATTCCCCCCCATAAGAGAGAATGAAGATAGTCCATGCAACCCCCCCTCAATGGAGAGTTCTTGCTCAAATGTCACAATGCCAGGAGTCCCCCAATCTTAACTGAAGAAGGAGACAAAGTAGAACAATGTGAAGACTGTTGTGGACCAAGGATGATGATGAATCCTCCAAATTTGCTCCAAAAGAATGCCAAACTATGCAAAGAACTGATAGAAAAAATTGGGTACAACTGCAAAAGATGCCACATAATTGGTGACTGAGCTAAAACTATCAACTCATGAGTAACTATAGAATTTTTCAATGAAGAATTGTAGATAAATCCACACTGCAACAAGAATAAGGTTAGAACCAAGGAGACAATTGTACGAGTATCAACTAGAAACTCTCTTGGAAGATTGGTATATCCCTATCTCAATTGGAGACAAGTACCAAGTCTTTGGATGTAGAGCTGAACTTCTAAAGATAGGTAGAGTGTTGCAAAATAGGAGTGTCTATATGGTGTTTAGTCCATCTCACCGAAATGCATGGGTAACCAGCTGCTGCATTCGTTGAGTATATAGGAACTAATACTGGATACATAGATCAATCTAGAGAAGCATAAAATATGACAGAGTACACTGAAATAGTAGGATTGTGGCACTTTATTTTAGTGTGATTACAACATTACAAAGAGGAGAACTACAACAACCATGGTGCAAGTCTGTGAAAATTGAATGAGTAACTCTGAATAGCTCAAAGAGACCTTTCCAATGCTACAAGAATCGTGAGAAATGGAGGAACAAAGCAAAAGTTATGAGCTCGGGAGTGCAAAATGGACATTTGACTTTGATGAGCAATAAATGCTATCAAACAACAAAATTTTTGAAAACCACTTGTACCACTGGAAAATTGAGCTCGCCAGCTTTTCGAAGATATTTCATTTGAAAAATTTCACCATCTGGAGCAAAGTTATGCAAAAATGAAAAAAAGACCTAGAAAAGGACCTTTCAAAACTAAGTGCTAAATAGGAGCAAAAAACCATCACTAAATAGGGTCAAAAATTTGGCCCCTGGTTGGCCATATGACCACCTACTGCAAAAAGGGTTTTTAAAAAAAGTGTTTTAAGCCTCGCCACCACCATTGGTGGTGGGCGGGCGGAGCGAGTAGAGTAAGGGTGGTGCCCCGGTGGTAGCACCACCTGGGGGCCACCCCACCCTGCTTTCACCAATACACGATGGCTTATTAAAACAAGGGTCGACTATATTTGTCAATATATGCAAAGTTTAAAACAAAAAATTAATATATTAAAAAAACTCTGATATAAACCCTTTACCATGCGAGTAATGAATGTGGTAGGTACAGAATATAGGTGAGGGACGCCTGCAAGGGAGGATATGATGTTGACTAAGTAAGCTTAAGATCAATGCGGATCTAATGTAGTCATAGAGTACGCCAACAAATTCAAAGATTGAATGAAGTCATCGATGGTGTGAGAGGACTATACGCTAATTAAGTAGGATGGATTGGTAATGCCAAGGCCGATATAAATGAAAGATTGTACCAACCACCCTCGACAATGTGCGTAGAAGATGAATTTCGTAGACCAACTACAGATCAAACTGATTTGACCGCAAAATCAAATGATTTCACTACACTTAATGACCTGCCATCTGAGTCAAAGGATGTGGTAGGAAAATTTTGACATAAGAACCCCTGAAAGGATGGATTTAGGAAGCTGATGGTACAACCAACCAATCCAACCAGATACTACAAAGAATAACCAGTGATTGGGGTATCCCGGTGACTAGTGATGATGTGAACGGTATAGCTCGACGCTAGGATAGGAGTTCACACAGTGGAAAAGACAACCGCGTACCATCTTTTTGACAATCGATGAAATATATTTGACTTGTGTACCATGTATTGATGTGATCGGATCCCTGCTTGACAATATCGACAAAGTATTGAATGCAAGATCTGATGTAGACATTGACACAGGCATGGTATGTTGGGTGATTTGATGACCCCCATATCGTACGTTGAACACCAGTGAATGAATTTCAATGATCGTTGATGATGACGTAGGGCAAGCGCAGGCACAGGGTAAGCCAAGACAAACATAGAATATTTTGATCCCTAATAAATTGGGAATTTTTGCCCAAAATTTTTTATAAACAGATCACATAAAATATTTAACTAAAATATTTTTTTGCGAAAATATTAATGATTATACCACTCGGAGGCGTATGACTTGTCCAGGAAAAAAATTTGTACCTCAGCCTTCAACGGACAGTGTCCAAAATCGACGAATTAGTAGTCAATCTTTAGGTTTTCGGGCCTCTCAGATGCAATGGCAGAGTCTGTTTTGACCCAAACTGCTCCAAAAATATGGCTACCTTTTGGATCAGGCAACCAACACCCAACTTCAAACCCTTGCATATTTGGCCTCCATTATCCAACTGTGATGAAACAAAAGGCATATTTGACTATCTCAAACACTCTGGACGCAATGGTGAGCTCAGATTTGATGCAACAAGCTCCCAAAATGCACCTGCAATATAAGGCCAAAAATGGAACCCCCCTAGAATCTGATATTTCTATCATAAAAATAAAATATTGCACTCAAGATATCCCAAAAGACTAACCAAATACACTCAACTTGCTCTGAACCATGTAATATTTGGCTATGGAGATAGCCACCCAAGATCTAAAGGCCTATGGAAAGCACAAAATACTCATAAGATCAATATTACAAGAATAAACTAAATTCCTATCAATGAATGAAAAAATAGTCAATTTAGTTGTGCGTACAATGTAGTAGAGACCCCTTGGTTATATAGCCAAGGTGATATGAAAGATGTCATAGGATTATGAAAAGTGTCTTAATCATATGACATGATACAACTTGACACAACTACCTAGGTCACATGTGTTAGTTGTCAAAGGATAAGATAAGAACTAGTGACAACTAACATCTTCTAGAAATAATCTTACAACCTAAGTAAACTTAACATGTGAATATGTCCACTAAGTCCCTAGTAAGTGGAATAACTAGGTACAAGACATTTATTCACACCAACAAAGAGATTCACCAACAAGTCAAGGATCGCCTACAAAGAAGTGTTGACAAATATAAGCAAGGGGTTTATGCACACCGAAGAGAAGTCAATTTCAAGGTTAGATATTTGGTTCTATCCCATCTTAGAAAGAAGATATTTCCCAATGTACAATACTCCAAATTTTTGATGAAGAAGATTGGACCTTGCAGGGTTGTTCACAAGTTTGGTCCCAATGCATATGAGATTGAATTACCAAGTGGGATTGGAATTTCACCTATATTTAATGTATCTAACTTGTACCCTTTCAAAGGGGATTTTTTTTAGGTAATGAAGCAAGTTCCCAAGCATCTATAGATGATGAATGGATCCAATAACTTCCTCCCAACAAACCTCTAGAGTTAGAGTGCATCCTTGATACCAAGGAACTCAAGAAGACAAGAAACACAACATATCTTCAATATTTGGTCAAGTGGAGGGGTATTCCTATGGAAGATGCTACTTGTATGTCTGAATCTGATATTATCAAACATGGATATACTATTGCAGACCTGCACTCAAGTGGGACTTGAGTTTTCTTCCCCTTGGGTGCATGGTGTAGGGGCATCAAGAGCCTCATAAGCATACTTTTTCTCACATTGCAGACTGTTCTTTCAATTTGTATGGCCTGTCCGATATATATGCAGGTCTAAAATTGATTGGATAGTGTTGGAATGTGAATCTTCTTTCTTTTGGTTCTTATTGCATTAATTTTCATCAAGTATTTTGCAAGTTATTGTAGTTTCTCTTAAAACTGGTCAAAACCCTAGCTAAATTAACTAGTGAGCAAAAAAATTATGTAGCTCGACCTTCCATCGGTCAAAAAATCACCACAATCGGTGGAAAGGTCTGTAAATATGTATTCTACCTTTTTTTAAGCTTGTAGGGCCCCAAGAAAAGGTTTTCATGTGCTTTGAGTCAATAGAAAGTCTAATATCTCTATGTATCAGATTGTGTAGCAACAAGGCAAGGAGAATATGTGAATCAAGGTCTGAAACTTGTTTGTTAGTCTTTGGAAATAGTAGAGGAATGTAGGGAGAGGTCATGTAGACCTAAATCAAGAGTTTTGAATGTCTTTTTAAGAATTAGTATAAGATTTGCTATGATTGTCCCAAGAGGACAGATTATGCAGTTTTGGATACAAGAGTTGTAAACCATGAATTGATGCATTATTGAGTCATCCCATAGAAGTTGTTATGATTTTTTGAGCCCCAAGACAAGTCTTCCCCATAAGAACTACATTGTCACAAGGTTTTTGGATCAAAGTACCAAAAGAATTCAATGATAGAACCTAGAAAGGTGCACATAGGAGTAGTAATGGAGAAGATGCAAGAACACCTTGTCACTTTGAGTTGTAAGTCTAAAGATGGTCCTTCCTTTGCATTAGTTAGAAAATGAAATATACTCCTACAATAGACCAAATCATAGCTTCTTATAACCTCACCACCTTACAATGAGAAACCATGCAAAGAACAACACTTATCACACTAATAAATTCCTATTGCATTCACACATTCTTTGATAAATAATTGGAAGGAATATTAATCCATTCCTTGAACAGAAGCTAACAGTTCAACATCCATAACACATGATGTGATATGACAACTTATAAATAGCCCTTGATTATTTTCATTCAAAATATAGTGAATACAATATTGGAGAGAAAGATAGGTCGATATTCAAAATTAAAGAAATATACTTAAGTATGAGTCATATAATGTTATTACTCAAAAAAATTACAACATTTCCTATTTGTGCTATCAAATAGCTTAAATTGTGAAAAAAGAGCTTATAGAGATGAAAGATCAAAAAATCAAAACCCTTTGAATGAGGCTCGAGATTCCCTTTTATAACATAAGGGAAGCAACAAGAAAAGAACCTCATCCTAGACCTTTCTGACAACCAAAATCTCAGACAGGAGGCATAGGAATAAAAGCATGGATCCACTCACAGGCCAGGTAAATAATTATACTTGTCATTCCATGTCTTAAATATATCCTCAGAAGGCCAGTCATGAGCTAAGAGCTTTTCCGCATTCTTCAAATTTAGATGATACTTGGCATCAAGTAAAGCACTAGCCTCTCTACAAAAAATTTCCATCAATTGTTATGCATTGACCATCCTGTCTAAATAGGAATTAAGCTGATTTAAATCAATTTTTTCATCTTTGCAAATCAAAGGGAGGAGTGTGGGGATTATAATATTGAAACTTTCCTTCCATTTCTCTAGGGTCTTCAACTCTCCATTTATCAGGCAGGGTACAACCTTTTTTTCACCATTTACAAAAGAGTTCATTTTTTCTTGTCTAGCTTCATATACACTTTCCAAATACCCTTTATGATTTCATAACATCTTGACAGTCTCAAAAGTAAGATGGATACTAGGTGGGACATCCGATGTGTTTGCAAATCCCTTATACATACCTTCCAAAGATGTAAATCTAGGATTCCATTGTTCAAATATACATTTGAGCCACTCTTGATCCCTACTTATTCTAGTAATGGTATCCCTCAAATTCAGATATAACACACGAGTATTTTCCAACCTTCTTAAGATTTTAGATAGTCTGCGCTCCAGGATGCACGTTGCAATGCTCACATTATCCTTTTGCTAATTTTGTTGAGCATTCTTCAATTTCTCTTCCAGCATTTGAATCTTTTCTTTAAGCTCTGCATTTTCAATCATTACATGAGAAGGGGGAAATATAGAAGAGGAGCCTGCTTCCTGAATACTTTCAAGTAGGGATGTTTTTAAGCCACTAATACCTACTATTGGTTGTAAGCTTCCATGAGACCATAATGTTCATTCAACAATGTATTATTTATTTCTTGCAACCTTTGAACAAAAGCCTCATTAAACTTGGAAACATCTACCACTAATGCAATAGCTTCAGGGGAAGAGGTGCCAGACACCCTCTTTACAATCAAGATCCCTTTGATATCCTTTGATGCTTCAACAATCATAGGATCTTTTATAGTTGGGGCAAGGGCCCAAATTGCAAGTGCTTCCCAATGTGGGTTGAACCCTAATCCTGACAATGCCACCTTTGCTTCCTCTTCTATGGAGAAAACTTCTCCTTGTTTCCTAATAGTATCAAAGACAATTAAAGAAGCAATGTCCCATTCAAGGAGTAGTAGCAATCCACTATCTTGCACCATTCTTCTCTCTTCCAAAAGCATTTTTTTTTTGTTTTGAAATTTTATTTATGCCCTTAACTTTGTAGCTACTTTATCATACTTTTCTCTAGGCACATCTACTTGTGCCAACTGAAGTCTTTTAAGGTACTCCCTCTTTGATTTCAAAACAAACTCTTTAAACTCCTGGGATTTTACAAACTCATCAACAAAAATTAATTGTGAACATGCCAATTCCCTCACATCATTGAGGTTATCTCTCCCCATAGCCACGTCCAACCCGAACCTTTGTTGAAGAAGGCCAATAATATTTGGTCTTGGGGGGGATGACATATATTGTTGAATTTCATCCATGGTGATATGGAAATCTTCAATTTCATCTGGATTGATGGGATTGTCAACCAAAAATAGCAATTTCTCAACTTTCATCTTCTTTTGTGGTTGCTCTCTAGGGAGAGAATTAGAATACACACTGACTATTTGAGGGGAAGGAGAGGGAGTGACCTGTGGTTTGTCTGATTGCACATTTTCTCTAATAACAGGCACTTGGGGCCTTCTAATAGAAAGGTCGGGTCTAGGACACTTTGTTGGTTTCTCTTCCAAGGTAGGGGCCTTACCTACAACTCCATCAAAATTCTTCAACACTGTCTAAATCTTGGAAATTCAGTCAACAATATCAGAAAATGCTCCATGATAATCCTTATCATTCTCTATCTTGGTAGCCCCTGCCTTGATGAATGCAATCCATTTCGCCTTTATGTTTTTTACCTTAAATTCATCCTTGCAATTTCTTATGAAATCTTCATTTTCATCAACCTAATGGTGAAAATTAGACCTTCTAATACTTTTCTTGACCTCATGTATGAAACCTTCAGGGTCAAAATCCCTAACATTTAATTGAAATAACTTGTATTCCCAAAGCATTTCTTTTAGCCTACCTAAGTCGTCTTTGGTTGAAGTGAAATATGAAAAGGCAGTAACATAAGGGAAAAAATACCCTTTCTTTTGTTTCCTTAAATAAAACTTATCAGTCTCATTCAACTGCCATATAATTCCCATGAATTCCAACCTACATGACACATATCTGGGAAGCACATGGGGGCTTTAGGGTACCCATATATTCTAATAATAGCTGAGGTGTCATTTAGGTAATAATCTCCCCAGTTATGTCGTACTCCTAGCTCTGTCCTCCTCTTTTTAGGCCTAATGAAATATAAAATTTCCTTGAGCAATATGATTCCAGGAAGACCCATCCTTGCCATGACTTGTCTTACAAAGCAATTCTCAAACAAAACATAGTCAAACTCACTATAATGTTTTTCCCAAATATGGGTCCAACATTGCACTCGGAGATTGTTTCCCTCTTTATCTTTCATGTTCAGTTGTAAAACTCTGTTAAAATGATCTTTCCCTTTGTACAAAATCATATGGAAAAGGAGAGAATACCACATGAAATTCACCTCTAACTCCTTACTACTTTTCTCTTAATGTCCACCAACTAATTATGAATAGCCTCGGCTAAAAAGCTGGCATAGTTAAAGTCACTATTGGCAAAAGGATGGTGTATATCAATATCCATATACATAAGAGGTACCTGCATTTTTTAGCATGCATCTTCTCCCAACACCTGGCATAATGCCTAATATGTTGCTCTGAAATAGTCTTCAAAAGACTTGACATCAAAAGGCTCAAGTTTGTTATCAGGGATTATCAATTACTTCCCTTTGAAGCCTTTCTATATAAACCTAGGGATCCATCTCACTCTGAAGCTACTTTTGTCTTGGTGGTATTTTCTTCTAAAATAAGAAAGGTCTATAACCTTACTTGCGGCCACATTGAGTCTAAAAACCTCAAAATTAAACTCCTTTGTTATATCCATTAGGACACTTTCATCCAATGCCCTAATTACTCTGATATTTTCATCATACTGAGAAGCAAGGAAATTGATGAGCTCCACATTTATAAAGACATTAGGAACAACCAACTTCCACAAATCATAGGTTCATGCATTAGAGATAGGGGAACGACAGTTTCTTTTTCCATACCAGTGTAGGAACAATTCCCACCCAGTGACTATGTCATCCTGGCTCTTCAACACAACATCTCTACAATTTCTGACTATGTCTAGCATCCCCTCTATTGTATTAGGGTCGAGGTTACATTGACATTGAGACTATTTTGAGGAACCCGACAACTGGGCCAAAATATCCTCTTCAAAAGGTATTTTTAATGTAGAGCCAGAGGGTTGGGTGTTTGACCAACTCATAATTCTAGAATGATTTTAAAACTGATTTCTACAGTTTTTTGGTTCAATAAAAATTAAGATTGATTATGAACTTCAAGACTAAATATGGTGATTTTTTCTAAGAAGAGCATACCTATTTTTTAATTGTTTAGAGCTCAAGTTGACGTGGAATGGGCACACCTCTGCGATTTTTGCTACTATGTCGGACCAAACAAATGAGACGACCAACTTACATTGAACTAAATTTTTTTGAAGTTAATTAACTAAAAATATGAGACATCATCCATCACATCCACCATTACTTCTAATTTGTGTGAGGTTTTTTCTTTCATCTACTCGTTTATTGATTTAGAACATGGTTTGTCCATCTGGAAGGGATGTACAAATCTAAATGATGAGGAAGGCCTTGATTTTCTTGAAAAGGATGCAATTGTCCCCTTTCTCCAATAGGATTCTCCCACATCCCACGTGAGAATATCATCACACAATGTCCTTCCATGATTTTGCAACCAAGAAAAGGACATTCCGCTATGGGCCTGTGGACTTGCAGTATCCTTTATCTTCTGCCACATGTCAGCATTCTATGGAGCCTTGATTTTCTTGAAAAGGAAGAAATTGTCCCCTCTTTCCAATAGGATTCTCCCATGTCCCATGTGAAAATATTATTGTAGTGTCCTTCCACGGTTCTACAACCAAGAAAAGGACATGCCGCTATGGGCCTGTAGACTTGTGGATTGAATAAATTAACATACTACTAATAATTTCATTTTTTAATTGTGTTAAACATGTATTTAGTGATTCATCACTCAACTCAATTCTTAATAACATATTAACAATATTAGCATATACAAAAATGAACATCAACAATCATTTAATGTGTATCTAGTAGTTGAAACCAAATTTTTTCTTCAATTGATAAAATACATAATATAGATAATTTAACATCAACACATTACAAAATTTGAGTTTTTTTATTGATTTTCAAATGAAATAATACATAGCGGAAATTCAAAATATTGCTCAAAGACAACTCTACATAGAGCTAAGTTGAAACTTGGAAACTCATATTATCAATATCAAATCATTCTATCAAATTTTTCAGCAACTTCCATTGATTAGGTGATGGAAGTATCATTTGATCTAATTGATGTTGTCTGACTTGAAAATTTGTTAACAATGAATGATTGAAATTGGAACTTGACTTGAATGTTTCAGTCAAATTTGCATTCAAGGTGTGTACCTTGGAATTTTACCCCATTCTAATGTGCAAAATAACTAAAAATGCAAATGATAAAACACTAAGAACACTTCAATGATTAGCCTAAAGAGTGATAAAATAAGGAAAATAGATGAGATAAAAATGCAAATCGATTATACCTTCCTTGCTATTGAAGACTCCTTGGTTGGCCCTTGATTTAGATGAATTTGTATGCTCCTTAGATGGCTTTTGATGTTACTAGATGCAAGATTGATAATGCAAAATGACTAAATGGATGGCTCAATGATAGCAAATGCTTGAGAATGCAAATTGGCAGCATAAGGTTGCTCAAAATGAAAGTGTTGAAAATGCCCTTGAGGAGGGGGGATTTATAGAAGAATTTGAATTCTCTAGAGAATTCAATAGTTGAGATTCATCCAACAAGGTCAAGATGAAGGGCTATGGTGAGTTGAGAACTCACAAGCCCTCACATCTTGACATGTGGATGGTGAAGTGGCTAAGAGGAAATGAAGTGTAAGTGAGGTGGCCAAAAGGTACATGAGGTGGAGGAAGGACAAGTACCTTCCAAGTACATTGGGAGATGGGAAGAATCTTGGGTGAATAAAAGTGAATTTTAAATTCACAATGATTGGAAGAATCTAGTGGATAAGACAATGTTCCCAAAAGGTGGGAGTTTGTCACATGTGACTTGATGTGACAAGTCAAAGATTCTAGAAGATGCATGGGAAAAGGGGATTCTTGGAAGAATAAAAAGGAATTAAAAATTCCTTGGGGGATGGAGAGAGTTGACCAAGGTACTGATTAAGATTAATTAATCAGTAATTAGAAGATAAATGAGGATTAGAAGCCAACTTGCAAAAGTTGGAGGATGTGACACATCCTAATCAAGGATTAGGCATGTGCACATCCCTAATGAAGAAATTAGGAGATGGATTGGGATTAGATGAAAATGACATGTGAGGAATTAAATAAATGTATTATTTATTTAATTTATTTGATGAAAGGAAGATTAAAAGAGTAAAGTATTTAATTATTAATTAAATACCTTAGGGATTTGGCAGAATTAAGGGTATTAATTAAATAATAGTAATATTACTTAATTAACTTAGATAAGAGAATGTTTAGACGAAAAGTGATAAATTTGGATAGATTAAGTGTCCAAATTTAGGTGTCTACATTTTTTCCCTCTTTGGGATGGTGCTATGAAGTAGCATCATTTCAAAGAATATTAAAATATAGAACCTAGAAGAAGATGGTTAGATTGGGAAAGATGCCCCAGTCATCAAAGGATTGATTTGAAAAAGATGATGGGGGTGAAGATGAAGATTAGGGATTGAGGATGCCCCCTCGAGAGGACATGCGGGTTGAAGAGAACACATGTGTGCTCTCGAAATAGATGATGTGATGCAAGGGGAGATGAGGAAGAGGATGCAAAGGGATGGATATGAAAGGATGAAAAGGCGACAAGAAGTTGGGAAAAAAAAATGGATGCAGAGACGAAGATGATGTTGCCCCAGTCAAGGTTCAAGCCAAAAGGGGTGAGGATGGATGGAGTGTTGTCAATGAGGATAGGGAAGGATACATCCCAATGAGTGGTATTGATGGAAGGATACATCCCAAAACACCACTAAAGGATAGGGAAGAATGCCTCCCGATGATGATGATGAAAGTGTTGTTGATGAGGGAAGGATACATCCCAAAACAACACCAAAGGGATGGGGAAGGATACTAATGGATGATGATGAGGGGTCAAAGCTGGTAACAAGACTGGGGACAAGACCAAGGATTTGATTAGATGATTTGTGCAACATGGAACAGATGAGGAGAAGATTGATATGTGAGATGGAGAGAAGGATCTTAAGATTTGGTTCGATATCCAAAGATTTGGACTGCAGATGGATTAAAGCTCATATTAGGGTTTTGGTTAAGCTCAGATTGGGATTAAATTAAAGCTCATATGAGGATTGGATTGAAGACTAGAATTATTTAAGGATATGATTGGATTGATTCTACACCAAGTTTCGGGGTTTAAAGGACGTAAGGTGTTGACAATTAGATTTTTCCCGATTTGGCAATTTTCAAAAATTGTCAAATTTTGCCATTTTAGGAAACCTCACGGATATACTTTCGAGAATCCAATTTTGTTTTCAAGAAATACCCAATATTGAGATAGGATGAATTTCCAACTAACATCCCAAATTCGAGATATGCATTTCGAGTTATGAGTGAACAATTTTTCAAAATGTTGGAAAAAAACACTAAATTGGGATTTTGAGGGCCTAGATGAAAGTTTGAGGCCCCGAAAATGTGGCAAAACGGGTTCTAACGGCCTTTTTTGTAGTTAGTTGGGAATCCACTTGTTATCTCATAACACAACCACCCGTCAAATTTCAACTCAAATGGACACCCGAGTCAAAAGTTATGGCCTCTGGAAGTTTCGGTGTAAAAATCAAAACCTTCGAAAATATGTTTTTTTGATAAATGTTTAAAATTTCAATACATGGGTTTTGATGGCGGGGGGAAATTATAAAATGGGTCAAGATTAGTTTTTTGAAAAAGATGGTAAAAATGTGAATTTTCGGGAGTCAAAGGCCGGCGGGGTAGGGGCGTAGCCACCCCGCTCCAGGGCGCCGCCGCCTCGGGCTCGGGTGTTGCCGCCACGGCCTAGGGCGGACCCGGGGTGGTTGCCCCGATGCGTTGGCCGCTTGAGACGCCGACGGGGCGGAGCCCGGTAGGGCGGACCGCCGACCCCGACAAGGCGGGCGGAACTCGTGGAGGGCTGGCTCCGCCCCGACAAGGGCGAAGGCCAGGGAGGAAAAAGAGAACCCAAAAAAGAGGGCCCCGGCAGGGGGGAGGAAAAAAGAAGAAGAGGGGAAAAGAAAGGGAAGACAGAGGAAAAAAGATGGAGGGATGGGGGGATTGTGAAGAAGGATGAAGGGATGGGGGATACATGCAAGATGATGGAATGGAAAATGAAATGCAGTCCTAATGCGATTTTCCATCTTCGGAGCACTGATTTTTGCTATAGCATAAGACACCCAGTGCCAGGGTATGTGGAACCAAGGCGTATTAGTGTCTAATGCATGAAACAAACACAACAGACAAGAAGGCTATCCCAACACCCCAAAGTCACAAAGAAAGACCTTGGTCGGGCCAGGTATTGAGATAACCACAAGCACAAAAGGATGCCCCAACATAACACAAGACCTCGGAGATCTTGGTGGGTACTACATGGGAAAACCAAGAAGACACAATCAAACAAAAGATCAAGATATGCCCCTAGGTGGACCAATCAAAACACGCCATAATATGATGGATTATGGCGGCCTTGACAAGTGATGATAGGGAGCTCAAATGATAAACAAAAGCCAAAAGAATCAAAAGATAGCAATCAATTTCAAATGTCCTTTGCCATAGGATCAAGGGGATAGATGCGATTGATGAGATCTGTTAGGGAGGATGTATCCTGTTGAGACCGATGATGGATACTAAGCTAAAAGATCGATATGATGTAGGATATTCAAAACTGATTGGATTTGTTGATACAAGTGGATCTTGTTTGTTAAGAACCAGCTAGATAAGGGCATAGCTTGATGACACGACAAAAAGGAGACAAGACATGAGACTAACACAACCTAAAGACCTAGGGGCTCGGGGGCCGATCAAAGATTAGCCTTGCCTACGTGAAAACGCAGAGCCCTCGTAGTTCGGTAAAAGGCTGTCGACTGACCATGGACAAAAGTAGAAAGAGGATGATGAATGATGATGACAAATGACAAGGAACAGAGAGACAAAAGCCAAGACTAATGATAGATGATATAGGAGTGGACGGAGAAAATAGAAAGCTGATGCTAGATGATAGAGGAGCGGATGGACAAAGCAGAATGATCGATGATAGATGATAGAAGAGCAAAGTGGACAATGAAGATCGATGATGGAACCTCGGGGGCGGATCAAATGATCGACCTTGCCTACGTGAAAGCGCAGGGGCAACATAGTTCGACAAGACCAAAGGAAAACAATGGATAAAGGATGATAAGATGATAGGATAAGTGGATAAAAAGATGGGACCGATACGACAAGATAGGATAGACCTGTTGGATTGGATAGGATGATGACGATCACATAAAGCTCAGGGATGGGATGGTTATCCAAAGCATTAAAATGACTTGGGAGGATGATATGATAGATAGATGAGGATGAAAAGTGATAGGGGATTGGAAAGATGTGCAAGAGAAGCAGGGGTGATGACGATGAGATAAATGGCATTGGGTTGCATGGGGAGGCCTATAGCCAGATACCAATGACAAGGGTTTGTGAGATGGGATGAGGATAAAGATGAAAGAATGGATAGAGATATAGGGATGGGGGATGGGAGGGATTGTTTGGATGGATGGAATATAAGGATTGGAGAGATGCTAGGATAGATGGATACGAAGATAAGGATGGGGAGATGGAAGGGATGTTGTGATAGATGGATAGGGACAGAAGGATTGGGAGATGAAAGGGATGCTAGGATAGATGGATAAGAGATAAGGATGGGGAGATGGAAGGATGCTATGATAGATGGATAGGGAGATGAAGGGATGTTATGATAGATGATGTTTCCAAGGACTATGTCACAAAGGAAGCAGATGCCCCCACTCTAGATATGTCATATATGAGGAGGCATGAGGGATAGAAGACAAGTGGATGGGAAGATAAAGGAGATAACTAGATGAGGATAAGATGGGTGACTAAGGAATATGATAGAGCATGGATGAAGGGAATGTATACCAATAGGTGTCCAAAGCATGCATAGATAGGTGCCCCTATTTTGATCAAGATCACAAGAAGGATGGAGGGAATGGGAGATAAATGGGATATGATGGTAGGATGCTAAGATAGGTGGGATGGGGGGATTTATGAAGAGGATGGATACCAGAAGACTGCATAGCTGGATGGAGGGAATGCATATCGAAGTTGCCCCCGCGCAGATGGGGACGCATGATGCCCTGCTTGCCGTGTTTTCATCATGGTATTTATCCAAGGCACTTGTTTGCCAAGTTTTCACCATTGGATGGATTATTTCTCTTTACTATTTTTTTATATTTTTAATTTTTTAATTTTTTTGATTTTTTTTTTTTTTGATTTTTTTGAATTTTTGAATTTTTGGATGTCATGCAAAAGATGGGTAAGGATAAGGAAGTGGATAAGTAGATTTAGAAGACATGTGATAAGGATCAAGGTGTTAAGAGCCCATGTTTGAAGTGACTGTTGGATGTTGGTACAACCTTATTAGGATAAATGGATTATGCATGAGGATGAATTAGAGGGATTTGATGGGTTTGATACATGGGATAATGGATGGGATGCTGGAAAGGGTATGGATAGAATGATGGGGTGGATATGTGATGGGGAGATGTGTTCAGGACCAACATTGGCACATGTGGTGGTGGATGTGTAAAGATAATAGGATTAAGGGATGGAGAATGTGGGGATAATGGAGTAGATGGAATGGTGAATTTCGGGACATAAGGACCCAAAACAGACTTAGGAGATGAAAGGGGTGTATGATTAGCTTTTGGATTAGCGACTTTGGATGTTCTTACAGATTTTTCATGTGATGACATTGCATCTTTTTTCTTTGGGATCCACATGGTTTTTATCTTTGCTTTGGTGGGCCTTTGTGGCCTATGGATTTGATGTATATTTAGATTTTTCTTTTCTTCACCATATCTTTTGGAGGGGACATGGGGAGCCGTAGATTCATGTGGATGCTTGGATTTATGCATTTTTTCTTTAACAGCCAAAGTGCTTTTAGTAGCAATGGGATGGGTGTGAGGATATGGATGATGTGGAGTGATGGGGGTAGGAGTATGGGGATTATGTGTAGATGGAGGATGTTTAGGTATGTGCCTTTGTTGATCCTGATTATAGGATATGTGAGAGGGTTGTTTATGATGGATGAGATGGATAGGTGTTGGACGGATGAAAGGATGAGACGGAGGAGGTGATCTTGGGATATATGGACCGAAAGCAGTCATAGTGGGGGAGGGACATAAGAACCCAAGATGGATGGAGTAGATGAAGGGTGGGAGATGGTGGATGGAGGGATGTAAGGACCCAAAATGGATGGAGCAGATGAAGGAGAAATATGGACGGTTGTTTTGAGACGATACGATAGAGGAGGAGGGATGGCAGCATATGGTCTGGTGGAGCGATGGGAAGAGCTGACATTTCTTTTGGAAAAGGTTCGTTGAGGACGTCTAGAGGTTGTACCAACATTTTTGGATTGTGAGTCGTGAGTAGTACATCTAAGACCTTGCGGATACAAATGTTCTTTAGCTTGGATGGGCTCTATAATACCTTGCTCATGAAGGCCTAAACCTTTTCCTTGATAATTCATTCTCTTGAGTATTCGATCTAGGACAGGATTTTTGTTATTCTGGAAGAATGATGCGAGTTCATTATTAGGTGGAAGAGGAGGGTTGGTGTATATGCTTTGTTTTTCTTCGAGGAGACCACCATGGAGGAATGTGAGAGGACCAAGGGGATATGCAAGTGGTGTGGGGATAGCATTTTAGGCGATGATGGGGATCATGAGAAGGAGATGATGGGATAGTAGCATTTGAGAGGGAGTAGGGGCCATGATAGGATCTGGATTTGTGGTAGTAGGCTCATGCATGGAGATGGAGATGGAGCAATGGAAGCTTGAATGACAAGGGGATCATGGGATGGAATGGATGGGGGACTGTGATCTTGAGGTGGACTAGATGGGATGGTAGGATCTTGATCTGGAGAAGGGGATATGTTGTCATGCTTTGGATTAGACTCTTGGCATGACTCATCATGTGCGGGAGGCATGGTAATGGAGTCTTGTTGGGACTCTTCAAGTGGGGAAGATGGAGGGATGGAAGATTCATGAGGTTCATTGGAATGGGTTTTGGTGCTACTAAGGGTGGGAGGAGTGGATTGGATTTGGGTGGATCTAGGAGTAGAGGGAGTGGATTGGAATTGGGTGTCTTCGATGGGTTTAGTGGCTCTCATAGTAGGAGATGTGGGTTCAATGGATTTAGTGGGTTCAATGGTTTCAATGGTTTGAGCAGTACTAGGGGTGGTAACATCAATAATAGGTGTGATATGGAGAAGGGTCTCATCACTAGTGACCGTGGATGATGGATCTAGATGGTATGGTTCCATGACTTCAAGATGTGGAGTTGGGGATGGCTTCTTTGTAATGAGTCCTTGGAGAACTTCTGAAATGAGAGACTTGCATATGGTTGGCTTGGCTAGGTGGTAGAAATGGATGAGGGATTATGGATTGGTGGACTAGGGTTAGATGGAGGAATGGGATTGAATGTAGGACTATGAGTAGATGGGGGATTAGGATTGGATGGAGGACTAGGAGTATATGGATGAATGGGATTGGATGGAGGACTAGGAGTAGATGGAGGACTAGGATTGGATGGAGGGTTAAGGTGAGGATATTTGAGTGGTGAATTAAGATAGGGGGACATGCATTGTGGATTAGGACAAAAGGATATAGGTGGTGTAGTGGGACAAGAGGATGTGGGGGATGGATTATAATAAAGGTATTGGGATGATGGATTAGGATGAGGAGACATGGATGTGGGATTAAGGTAAAAGGGTACGGATGTAGGATTAGTATGGGAAGATTGGGAAAGAGGATTACAATAGGGGGACACAGATGGGGAATTGTAATAGGAGTATTGGGATGGAAAATAAGGATAAGAGGATGTAGATGTTGTATAAGAGGATGATGTAGATGAAGGACATGACAAATATGGGGATGAAGAAGATACTGGATATCCATTATCAAAGGTGGCATAAGGAGCGTGATTAGGCATGGATGAAGACATAATGGGGTAGCTCATAGGAGTAATTGGATTTTGGAAAGTGGGTGGAGAAAGCTTACTAGATATGATAGTGTCAAGGGGATCTATGTCGTATACCTCTTGATCGACAAGACTTTCGTTATTGTCGTCAACGTAATTAGGGTTTCCCTTGACTACTATTGATGGAGGATGAGGATTCATGATGATGACAGGATAAATAAAATGGATCAAAGATGATGGACTAAAGCTCAAATCGGGATTTAAGTCAAGCTTAGATCAGGATTGGATTAAAGTTCAGATTAGGATGATTGGATGATGCGATGGGATTGATTTTGATTTTGATGGGATTCGGTAGATGGATGATTAGATCAGGTAGATGATTTGATGAATTTGATTAAAGTACTAGATCAGTTTGATTGGATAGGATCAAATTATTAGATGATGTTGATTGGATAATTGTGATTGGATGAACTTGATAGGATTGGTGTGCTTGGATTGATTAGATGATTGTATGTATTTGATTAGAGGAATGGATTGGTTTGATTAGATAGGAAGAAACAAAAGGTACCACTAGATAGGTCTCGAAAAATTGAGCAATTTTGGTTTTTGGACGAAGTTGATTCGACGTACGGTTTGTAAATGATGGCCCTAGGAAGTTAGGGCGTGTCCACCCCGCGATGCAGGGCGTGGCCGCCCCGGGATGGTCAAATTCTTGATAGGAGGAAATGGAAGGTACCACTGGATAGATCTTGAAAAACTAAGCAATTTTGGTTTTTGGACGAAGTCGATTCGACGTATGGTTTGTAAATGATGGCCCCGGGAAGTTAAAGGGGCATAGTCAGCTTTCTGCAGTAAATCAGGGGCGTAGCCACCTTTCTGCAGTAAATCAGGGGTGCTTCCACCTTTCTGTGGAAAAATTAGGGGTGCTTCCGCCTTTCTATGGTAAAACAGGGGCGCTTTCACCTTTCTGCGGTAAAACAGAGGGCGCTTCCACCTTTCTGCAGTAAAACAGAGCTTGGTTTTGATGGCAATGGCTATGGCAAGGACTCAAAATGATAAAATAAGGCCAATGTATCAAAAATTTCACAGGTTTTTCATAAGAAAACACTTCAAGCAAGCACAATCCTATGATTAATGTTAAGGGTATGGCCAGGAAAGGTCTTAATCTAGGATGCACAAGGCTTCTAGGGAGTCCTCGATATACTCTCGGTACGTGAGGCACAAACGTGAACCCAGCCCACTTCGTGCCCCCCGAGATACTGAAAGGCTCGGACCAAATCTTCACGTCTATCTAGGTATCACCCTAGCTTCGACGCTCTGCCAATTACGACGTGACTGGATTGGGGTACAACTTTCGTTCTCCCCCCTTTATATACCCCACTGGTACGTGTGGTTAGAATCGTCCCTTGGGGTGATGAAATCCCCAAGCAGGTCCCACTAGAAAGAAGACACTAACCATTTCCAACTACTCCCTAGGCTCACACGAAGTGCAAGGAGAAAGTGAAAACAAATTAATGCCCCCTTGGGTGACAAAATAATAGACAAGCACAGCAAGCAATAAAGGTTACTTCCCCCTAATTAGATTATGTTCAAACAACAAGGATAATTTTTCAAAAATTTGATCAAATAGATGGCCCTGCAAGCAAACGTTAGCTATCTTATCCTTCATTCTTGGTCGATTACGCCATAATATGCTTCCAAACTGTGCTTTTTTGGGGCGTAGCCACCTTTCTGTGGTAAAACAGAGGGCACTTCCGCCTTTTTGCAATAAAACAGGGGCGCTTCCGCCTTTCTGCGGTAAAATAGAGGGCGCTTCCACCTTTTTGCGGCAAAACAGGGGGCACTTCCGCCTTTCTGCAGCAAAACAGGGGGCGCTTCCGCCTTTTTGCGGTAAGAGGGCGCTTTCGCCTTTCTGTAGTAAAACAGAGGGCGCTTCCACCTTTCTGCAGTAAAACAGAGGGTGCTTCCGCCTTTCTACGACCTTTTTCTGCAAAATACTTAGCAAAAATGAAGGTTAAATGCAAGAACCTGTTTGTGGGTCCCACCGGGCGTGCAGAAATGTGTACCTTGGAATTTTACCCCATTCTAATGTGCAAAATAACTAAAAATGCAAATGATAAAACACTAAGAACACTTCAATGATTAGCCTAAAGAGTGATAAAACAAGGAAAATAGATGAGATAAAAATGCAAATCGATTATACCTTCCTTGCTATTGAAGACTCCTTGGTTGGCCCTTGATTTAAATGAATTTGTATGCTCCTTAGATGGCTTTTGATGTTACTAGATGTAAGATTGATAATGCAAAATGACTAAATGGATGGCTCAATGATAGCAAATTCTTGAGAATGCAAATTGGCAGCATAAGGTTGCTCAAAATGAAAGTGTTGAAAATGCCCTTGAGGAGGGGGGATTTATAGAAGAATTTGAATTCTCTAGAGAATTCAATAGTTGAGATTCATCCAACAAGGTCAAGATGAAGGGCTATGGTGAGTTGAGAACTCACAAGCCCTCACATCTTGACATGTGGATGGTGAAGTGGCTAAGAGGAAATGAAGTGTAAGTGAGGTGGCCAAAAGGTACATGAGGTGGAGGAAAGACAAGTACCTTCCAATTACATTGGGAGATGGGAAGAATCTTGGGTGAATAAAAGTGAATTTTAAATTCACAATGATTGGAAGAATCTAGTGGATAAGACAATGTTCCCAAAAGGTGGGAGTTTGTCACATGTGACTTGATGTGACAAGTCAAAGATTCTAGAAGATGCATGGGAAAAGGGGATTCTTGAAGAATAAAAAGGAATTAAAAATTCCTTGGGAGAGAATTAAGAAATTAAATTAGAAGATAAATGAGGATTAGAAGCCAACTTGCAAAAGTTGGAGGATGTGACACATCCTAATCAAGGATTATGTGCACATCCCTAATGAAGAAATTAGGAGATGGATTAGGATTAGATGAAAATGACATGTGAGGAATTAAATAAATGTATTATTTATTTAATTTATTTGATGAAAGGAGGATTAAAAGAGTAAAGTATTTAATTATTAATTAAATACCTTAGGGATTTGGCAGAATTAAGGGTATTAATTAAATAATAGTAATATTACTTAATTAACTTAGATAAGAGAATGTTTAGACGAAAAGTGATAAATTTGGATAGATTAAGTGTCCAAATTTAGGTGTCTACACAAGGTTATCAATGGTTTGGTGGAATCCAAATAGTTTGTCTCAACTGGGTTCTGAGGAAACTAGTCCAAATCAATCTTCCCTACACCCTCCATCTTCTTTCTGAAATCATCATTTCCAATTAATCACTCATTTGTGTTAAAAGCCTCTAGAAAACTAAGCTCTGTCAAGTTCCTTGCCTTTTCATCCAACTTCTTCATCTTTTTTGTAGCCAGATGCACAAATTCCTTTGTTTCACACATTCTCAAACACTTTTGAATGATAGATGACAACATCAAGGCATCAATCCAATTATTAATCCCTTTTGATTTCAATTCATTGTCACTAGCTTTGTAGACTATTTGATGAACTTGATTTGCATATTTCTCTATTGTCAATAGATTTGTGTTGTCCATTCAACATTTTTTGAGCTTCCTATAATGTAGTCTCATAGCATCAATCAATTGAAACAATTCACACAAATGATCAATCCTCTACATTATTTCCTCCTAGATCTTTTGTTTTATATGCCTCATTATTTCACTACAAAATGAAGTTAACTTATTTTGACAAGAGTTTATTTTATTTTCTTCCTCCCTCAGCTACCACAAATCTTTCACTTTTTTTCTTTCTCTAATTTTTGTTCCCACTATTGATTTGTTTTCCGCGGGTTTTGTTTTAATTTTTCTGAAGTGGATTTTTCCTCATCATATTTCTTTTTTCTCTCATCTAACCTTTGCTTCAATTCATTCAATTCCACCTCTATTTGTTAATCCTCTTTTCTCTTAGATATTGAGGCAATTTTTTTACTTTTTTCTAATTCATTGGTCTTGTTATCTGCTACTTTCTTCTTTGCTTTCTCATTTGCTAGGTCTGCCTATAACTTTTCTATTTGAATCTACAGCCTTTTCTTCTATCTCTTGTTTTAGCAATGACGTTTCATTGTTCTTCTTTGATACATTAATTTTGTCAAAAAAATTGTATCCAAAAAAATCCAATTGGAAACTACTCACCTAAAATTCAGGGCGATCCATCTGATTTTCTAGTTTATTTTGAACTGTGGGAGCAATAAACATGTACTCCATGATTTCTTTATTTGGGTAAAATATGGGTAATACCCTATGTTGGCCTCCTACAATGATCTTAATGACTAAGCCTTTACAACCATGATTCAGAGATTGGACATCTAACCTGAATAGTCATTTCAATCATCATGAAGGTGCATTTAACTTGTCAACCCAGGGATGTGAACTTGAAATGGGTCAGCACAATATGTGCACTAGGAACTCAAAGTAGTAATTCTATTCTATAGCTAAGGAACACACAATACTGAAATTAAATTGCTTGAGAATGAATGAAAAAAATGTTGAACATTAATCAATGACTATGCTAAGCTGAAATGCATAAGAAAATATGAGCAACAAACAGGACACTGCTATGGCGGCTTTGGCTGCAGGAACAGTCATAGAATGAAATTCTAGTGGCTGCAGGAACAGTCATAGAATGAAATTCTAGTGGCTGCAGGAACAATCGGTGCAAGATTTCTAACTAAGTACTAAACAACAAGTAATACTAAACTAATGCTAAACTAAGAAGATAGATTACTCACCAAGTGGGCCCCCTTGGATAAGTATCCTCTAAAACTAATGAAAACTTAGATGCTTAAACTTAGTACTTTATTTTATTCACTGTGAATCATAGGTACAAAAGAGTAATGTATCTATATTACTAAAAACTAGAGAGTGCAAGTACAATATCAAATCGTGCAACCTCCTGAAGAAGGAGCATTAGATCATTATTTATACTAATAGCTAAATGAGGCAGTCAACTCCACGACTGGGAGGACGTCATTTAGGGAAAACAAAGGAAATGGAGCGATGGTGGTTACGCATGCATGGAATATAGTCAGACATGCAGGTCCAAACGTAGATTCAGCACAACAGTAACACCCATGCATGCTCAATCATTAAAGTCCACTACAAGGTGGTTACGTTCAGTTGCATGAAGAATCTTCTATCGTCGGTTGCCTTTGACTTGGAGCGATTCCTTTGTTGGACATTATGGTGCATGCCCAGTTGGCGGTGTCTTCCTCAACTTGGCGTATTAAATCTACATGGCAAGGTCAATACGCATAATAACTGCACATCTATAACCACCTTAAGGAACATTCATTAACCACATGCAAAATCAATATAGATAATCCACATATTATGCCAAATGTCATTAAAGCTTGCAAAGATAAGATTAATTCCAATGTCAATGGTTTAAGGGAAACATTATGAAAATACCGACATTTAACATTAAATTTCATGACAACTACTAGCAAATAAACTATAGATTCTACCCAAAATTGGACCAAAAACTAGGCTCATCACCCCCCAACCTAATGTTTTGTTGGTCCTCCAACAGGGGAAGGGTTGTTCTTCTACTTGGTCAAAGCTCTGAAATTTGCAACTGATAGTTTTCCAACATCAATGACTGCAGTACGTGAATCAGGATCCCAATAGAATTCTCCCAATCTATCAAATCTGTTCCATCTTTGCCTTTCTGCAACAATGTCAAACTAGTAGAATTTGAAGTTTGTCATGGGCCACATGAGCATGGGTGGTTGGAAAGTCAGGGGAAGCCAAGACCGTCCCTGATTTCTCCCAATATGAATATACCTATCAATCCTCTTTAGTGTTGCAACATAATTGTAGATGGAATGAGGCTCAGCCTGCTTCAGCTCATCAAATAGACTATTCCATCTTTGTGATAGACATCTTCTCATAGTTTCCTCCTTTGCTGCTATCTTTACCTCATACTCACTGTAAATTGCCTCAATCCAAGGCATAATCCTATTGCCATAACTAGGTATGAGAAGAATTATGTGTCAGTCTCTGTAAATATCCCCTGGGTTGCTTGATTCAGCTCTAACGACCAGAAGGATATCAAACTCCAATTGCTTATAAGCTCCATGTTGTTGTCCCCAACTAATCTCATTTTGTACCCAAGACATAAATGCCCTCAATTGGACATCCCCAACATACAACAGTGGGTTCCAATCATAGTCTTGAGTTACAAAAAAATTATGCAAATAAAACTCACACAACAAATTCTTCATTTCGGGGGAGGAAATCCTATAAGCATTGAAAAATTCCATAGGGGTGTCAATAGAAGGATTCAAACCTAAGGCAATCCTTGATAGCTTAAAAGAGAGATACTTCTCTTTCAGGAGCAGAGCATAGACCCTTAGAGGGGTCCTACATTCCAAAATCCATGGTGCCAAAGCTACCATATCATCCACCCTCTACTTCAGGGTGGCAATTTTTGCATCTTTGTCTTCTATCTCTTCATCCCTCTTTTGAATTTCCTCCTTCAATTTTTGTTTTTCCTTTTTCCATTCTTCCTCTCTTCTTTGTATTTCTTTCCATAAATTCAAAATTTTCGCATGTACTATAAAACCAAGAGGATTATGAATGCCTACCAGTCTTTTTGTCGATTACGGCTCCTCATATGACACTATTTGCATGGACTCAAGTTGTCTAGTTATCTTTGGTTGTAGGGGTATTGTTTCTTCTTTCGCCTCTTGCTGCAGAGGCTCTCATTCTTGTTCTTTTTGTGGCTGTAGGAACTCCTACTCTAGTTCTAGTTGTTGCTATAGGACATCCTACTGCAGGACTTCTTGCTCATGCTGCAGGAAATCCTGATTTTTCTCAAACTCTTATGCAATGTTAGCAAGATCGGCCAGTGTTATATTTGTTGCTCTCCCAAATATGTCTTCTTCTTCAAAATTTGCCTGCCCCATTGAAGCTTTAGGGTCCTTGTGTGATGTCTCACCAGGCTTAGGGCTTTCCTGTGGAGGCGTACAAATCACAGGCCCAGTTGGTCTTGATTTCTTGGGAGGTTTCTCACGCTTTCCTTTGGCTACAGGATGAACAATGTCAGCCTTCCTCTTTTTAGAACTTGGGACCTTTCTTTACACAGGCTGTGTTTTGGCCTTTCCTTTTCTCATTTCTACTTCTCTCTTTTGTGCCCTAGTTTTCATCAGGGTTTCAAGTGGAATGTCATCATCAGAATCAGAGGAAGAACTTTCTTTTTCTAAGTGCTCTATTCTAGAAGTACTAATTTCTATGGTTTCTTCTATTGCAGGAGGATTCACACAAGAACCAACACCAGAGGTTGAAGTTCCAAGAGGGGCCTCAACAGTGATTAATCTCCTACTAGACCTACGGGGTTGAGGTAAAGCCCTAAGTTGCAAGTGCTCAGGTCTAATTTGATCAACATTTATAAATTATTCCCAGGTTATTATAGATACATCATACAAAGACATTTCAACTAGCAATTAAATCAGACAATGGTGGGAAATAAAATTATCCCTACCTTTTTGGGTCTCGACTGCCATGATTGAGAGAATATTGTATAGCACATTGGGCACATTCATCCTCCTTCTGTGCCTCATGTGATTCAAAAACTTGAAGTGTACGAAATGCAAATTTGACTGGCGACCCTCATAGGTGATGTATTTGATAACATAAATGGCTATCTACTTCCATGGTTTAGGTAGAGACATTCTCTTTGTACCATTTTTATCAATGCTCAATGGGGGGTCGTTCGACTCTATAAATTTGGCCCTGGCTGATTTGGCATCTTTGGAGGCAGGGTAATTTTTGCCATTAGCTGGTAACCCTGTGACCTCTACAATTCTTTCCTTAGTTGCGACAACTTCCAAACCTTTTACTATGGATTTCCCTTCAGAAAATGTTTGGGTGAATTCAAGGGCAATGCTTTCATCAAAGCTATCCAGCTTTAGGAAGTAATTTGACCATCCACAGTTTCTAAATTCAGCCAGGCATTGTGCATCCTGCAATAAAACATCATGCACCATGGGTTCATTTCAAATTAACCCACCTCCCATTGTCTGCAATCAAACAAATGCTCTGCAACTTCTTTCCTGCAATTCTCATATGAAAATCAAGCTCACTTTCCTGCAGTACCTGCTAAATTTCTAGTGCCAATATCGACTAAATTTTCTTTTCTTTCTTTCACCTTTTTTCTTGCAACTCAAGATTACGAAAGGGGAAATAATGGCAAGAAAAGGAGAGATAAAGGGGAATTATGATGGGAAGAAATGGTGGCTACAGTTAATGTCACTTCACACATGCAAGTCGTCCTCTCACTTAGATTTCAAATTAGCTCATTTTAAATTCTCTAACGTAGCCTAGCATAAATTGACACATGGGCAATACATTTACATCGTTTTCTTTCCCATCCCCCCAACCTAAATTTAGACATGTGTCCACACATGCGAGATGGGAGTGGTGATTTGACAGGGAATGATGGCATTTTATGTAAACTTCTATACTAATGTACAATGATTAAATGAATGCACTTAAAAGATGATTAAAGATAGCAATTAATGTGCACATACCTAAATGTGTGGAAGATTTGCTGCAAAGATCATGGAGAAAGTATCGCTTTCCTTGTGGGAATAAATTGAGCAATTAATGAAAATGAAGTGGAGTGAGGTGAGGTGGAATGAAGTGATGGAAGAGAGAGAAAGGTGGTGATGGATGGGTGGGTGGTCGGATGGGTGGAGAAATGGACTTCCACGTAAGTGAAAATATTTATTATGAGAGAGTATGTACCTTAATTAGCTAGAAGGAGGGATGCTAGGTCCATTCCCTTCGGCTACAGGAAGCTCGGGTGTTGAATGTTGGGTGAATTGTTGTAGGAACTCTTCTTTGGAAACTGGCTTGTGATACAATCTGAGGTGATGACCATTGACAAGTAATTTGAACCTGACAGGGTCAATGGTAGTAAGCTAAACAACTCCATTAGGAAAGACCTCAAAAACTTCATATGGTCCTAGCCACCTTGTCTGCAATTTTCCTACATTGTCCTGGTATCTTGAGTCATAGAGTAGGGCCCAATCTCCTAGTTGGAATTTCTTGTCTTTGATAAATTTGTCATGCCACTTGATTCTCTAATTCTACACTACTTTTGTATGTTGCAGGTCTACTCTTCTTATCTCATCCAAAGCATTTAGCTACATGATTCTTTCTCTTTGTGCCTCAGAAATATCCATCCCCAAATCTACTGTAGTTCGCAGAGTCTTATATTCAAATTCAACTAGGATCATGGTTGTCTTTCCATACAGCAACTCAAATGGGGTGGCCTGTAGTTTTTTTCCAGGTTTTCCTATAGGCCCAAACATCTTCTGGTAATTTGTTTGCCCAATCCTTTCTATAAATATCTATTGTTTTAGTCATAATGGCTTCAATCTCTCTATTGGTCACCTCAACTTGGCCATTAGCCTATGGGTGATAAGGAGTAGACTTTCTATGCCTTATGTTGTACTCATTAACTAGTGTTGCAACAAGGGTTGATGTGAATTGTGCCCCTTGATCAGTCACTATTTCTCTTGGGACTCCATATCTTGTGAAAATCTCTTCATAAAGAAATTTTGCAACCTTGTTATCTTTTGCATGCTTCATGGCCTTAACTTCTACCCATTTTGTCACATAATCAGTGCATACCAATATATAAGACTTACCATTTGATGGAGGATCAATGGGTCCCACAAAATCCAATCCCCACTTGTTAAAGGGAGCGATTACTACCTGAGGGCACAGTGGCATCTCATCAGACTTGGTTATTCTGCCCATTCTTTGACATCTATCACATTTTTTGATATACCTTCTTGCATCCTTGTGGAGTGTTAGCCAGTAATATCCTATGTTCAAAACCTTCATTGTTTTCCTCTTGGCTACAAAGTATCCCCACATGGTTCATTGTGGCATGCATGCAAAATGTCATATGTCTCATCTTCTCTCACACACCTCCTCATGACATGGTTAGGTCCAGTATAAAACAAACATCCAACGATCTAAGAGAAAGGAAAAGATTTTTTAATGAGTTCCCTTTTCTCTCTTGGAGAGAAGTGAGAAGGAATTCTACCTGTGACCAAGTAATTGGCTATGTCAGCATACAAAGGTGTTTGTGCACTGAGGGAGAATAGATGCTCATCAGGGAAAGAGTCATCTATGGGCTGATTATCTTCTGATGTAGTTAACCTTGAAAGAAAATCTGCAACAATATTGGCCTTCCCTGGCTTATCCACAATGGTTAGATCAAACTCTTGCATCATCAAAACCATCTTGCCAATCTACCTGTAATCAAAGGTTTATTCATGGGATATCTAATGGCTACATGGTCAGTGTGCAAAAAGATTTGGTAGCCTGTTATGTAATGTCTGAATTTGTTCAGTGCATAGATTACTACCAACATTTCTTTTTTTGTCACTATATAATTGAATTCAGCTCCTTGTAAATTTTTGCTAACAAAGTAAATGGTGTTTTCAACAACTCCTGCGTTCTATCCTAAGACTGATCCTATGGCATAATCTTATGCATCAGTATGGATGTGGAAAGGAAGATCCCAATTAGGCCCTTTGAGTATAGGAGCATGACAAAGCTGCCTTCAAGTCATAAAATGCCTTGTCACAAGCTTCAGTCCACTGAAATTCAACATCTTTAGTGAGAAGAGTGTACAATGGTGTTGCTACCTTGTTGAAATCCTTGATGAAATGCCTATAATATCCTGCATGACCCAAGAAACTCCTAACATCTTTTTGTTTTGTAGGTGTGGGAAGAATTGTGATTACCCCAATCTTTGCAGGATCTACTTGAATTCCCTTATGGGAGATGTAGTGGCCAAGAACTACACCTTCCTGCATCATCATGAAGCACTTTTCACTATTTAAGGATAATTTTTGGTCTTCACAACTCTGCAGGACCCTTCTGATATTTTACAATGCTTGATTAAAATCAACACCATAAGTGGTAAAGTCATCCATATAAATTTCCATGCAATCATGAGAAATGTCTGAGAAGATGCTAATGATTTCCCTCTGAAAAGTTGCAGGTGCATTGCATAAGCCAAATGGGAGCACCGAATAGGCATAGGTCCCCCATGGATAGGTAAATGCAATCTTCTCTTGGTCCTCTAGTGCAATTTGGATTTGGTTGTAGCTGATGAATCCATCTAGAAAAGAAAAGTATTACTTTCCTGCAAGTGTGTCCAAAACTTGATCAATGAAGGGTAAAGGAAAGTGATCCTTCTTGGTGGTAGCATTAAGCTCCCTATAATCAACACAAACTCACCATTTCCCTCCCTTCTTGGGCACAATCACTAATGAAGACACCCACTGACTATTTGAAATGGGGTAGATAAATCTTGCATCTAGTAATTTATGCAGTTCTCCATTCACAATCTCTCTTAGTGCAGGGTTAATTCTTCTCTATGGCTATCTTACTGGGGTGCAATCATCTCTGATGTAAATTCTATGTGTACAAAGTTTAGAATCCAATCCCTTCATATCATGATAATCCCACGCAAATGCATGTTGATGGGTCCTTAATAGGTTGGCCAATAACAATTGTTGTTCATTTAATTTACTATTAACATTCAAACATTTTCCTTCTGACACCTGTACTTGTGTAGTTAACTCTATCATGGCTACTTCATTAACACTTGGTACCTTTAGCTCATATGGCAGCAATGTATGGGACATACCTGTTGCTACAGGAAGTTTTTCTACAAGAACGGTGGCAATAGGAAGAGTGGCTACAGGAAGTTCTTTTGTAGGAACAATGGCTATAGGAAGATCATCTGTAGGAAGGACATCTGCAGGAACAGTGGTTGCAGGAAGAGCAGGCATAAGTGTCTTGATTGGAGTAGTGGAATGAGAAGATGATGCTTCATCCACTTCAAAATGGTTCTGAAGGATGTTAGCCAATACTTCATCTTCATCTTGGAGTTGCATGAAAGAGCTTCTTCCTAGCATTATAAATTGCGCTATAGAGTTAACTTCCTCGGCCTCTTCACCAACATGTGGCCATATGGGATTATCTTCATCATGAGATGGCTGAACAAAAAGAACAAAAAATTTATTGCTCCTCCCATCTGAAATGGTTATGTCACCTAACCGACATCCAATGTATGCATTTGCAGTTTCTAACCATGGCCTTCCAAGGATAATGGGATGCCTACCTAGTGTAGCTTTAGGAGAAAGAATCATAAAGTCTGTTGGGTACTCCCAGGAGTCTAGAACTGCCACAAGATCCTTCACTACACCATCAGGCTTAACAGTAGAGCTATCAGCAAGCTGCAAGATAGTAGGAGTGGACCTCATGCTTGTGATATTTAGTTGTTGCAGGATTTCTTTGGTCATTACATTTATTGCTGCCCCTAAATCAATCAGAGCATTCTTTACTTGGATTATGTTTATAAAAACTGCTACCACAGGATTGCTTGGGTCATTATACTTGGGAATAGTCACTTTTCCCAGCATGATGTCAACTACCTATCCCACCACATGAACTGTAGTTGGGCCTTTCTTTTTCTTACCTGGCTTCTTAAGACATGCCTCATTGATTGCCTTGTCATAGATTGGAACATCCTTTATGGCCTGAAATAGAGGTATTTGGACATATATATGCTTCAGATGATCCAAGATATCAAAAGTTGTATCCTCCTTTTCTTCCTTCTTCTTGGCAACTTCCAATCTCTAAGGAAATGGTGGCTCTTGTTTAGTTTGCTTGACTTGGACTGGTTCAAAAATTTTAGGTACACTAGGCTGAATGGGATCATTCAGAGGGTCCTCTTCCTCTTCCACAGGGAAGTTAGTGATAATGGGCTTGGAAGGGTCTGGTATAGTAGTACCTGAATGCAAGTGGATATCACTTACACTCACAACATATACAAGGAATTGATTTGAATCAGTAGAGTAGGCAGGCTACTAATGTGGTTTGTTATTTGGATTGGGTGTGGGTTGAGCTGGTAATTGAGTGGGTTTAGGTGCATTTGAGCTAGGATTAGCAGGTAGAGGCATTATAGCAGGCTTCTGGGGTTGAGAAGGTGTTTGCATGTGACTAGTTGTCTGAGTAAGCCATTGTTGCCCTCCTCTCCATTGATTCCTTTGTTTCCAATTTCCTGGAGGTGGCTGCCAATGCCCTTGAAATTACTGCCAATTCCCCTGAGGTTGTTGCCACTAGGGTGGAGAACTCTAATGACTGGGCCAAACATTTGGAGGGTTACTCCAAGGATGCGGTGATATCCTCCATAACTGTGTAGATATGGGGGTTTCCATTGGTTACCAGAGGAATAGGAATTGAAATGTGGCCCAGCATAGGATAGTGGATTCGGTGGCATACCTTGTCTTGGAGCCCAAGGCTTCCTTTTTGCAACATAGTAGACTTGGTCTTTTTTAATTTGGATTGGCTTGAACTCAGGTGGAACCTACTTGCTTTCAAGATTAGCTACCATCTTACATCTGCAGTCCTTCTTCTTTTGTCTGCAGTGGGGGAAATACTTTGTCAACATTGCCTTTGCCTCCTCTTGCTTCTTCTTGGCCTAAAGTGTATCTAGCTGAGTAGCTAGATTATTGATAATGTCTTGCTTGAAGTCTTCCAGCAAATGAGTAATCTCCATTCTTGAGACTTCACTGGTAGTTGACTTACCCATGGAAGATTGGTAAGCTCTCCCTTTCTTTGAAGCTGCCCTAGAGTAGTTCTAGCATATTTTCTTGATATCTTCCCAAGGAATTTGGGAAATATCTCCTCCTCCCATGAGGTCCAAGGCATCAATGCAGCTATCATTGATTTCTCTTAGGAAAAGCAACTTTTGTGAGTCTTCATTAAGTGTATGGTGTGGAGATTTTTGTAGGCAAAATAGAAACCTTACAATGTAATCTTCTAGGCTCTCATCTTCCTTTTGCTACATCCTGAAAATGTCACCTCCTCTCATGTCACTGCCTCTGCAATATTCCTTGTATTTCTCAAGGAATTTTTTCTTCATGTCTTCCCAAGTTTCCACAGTACCTCTGCCTAGACTCATGAACCATCTTAATGCAACCTCTTTCAAAGTGGTAGGAAATAGCTTAAGCCTATGGGCATGAATAGTATAATCATAACTCCTACAAAGTATGTCAAACTCAAATAAAAAGGTGTCTGGATCTTCAGTGACAAGCCCATAAAAATTTGGGAGTGTTGAGGTAGGAATGTTCTTGATATTGTCAACTTCATTCTGATGGGCAATGGGGAAAGGAAAAGCTGGTTGGTTAGGTCTGTTCCTATTTGCATCACCCATGCCTTCTTGATGTTGTTTCAAAGCAAAGGGGTTATCAAGCTGATTTTGATCTTCAGAGGAGACTTTAGAACTATTCAGATCAGGATATGCATCAGCAAAGGGGTGTGGATCTTCTTCTTCTTCTTCAGGTAGATTCTGATAGTCAGCTAGTTGGAATGGATTAGGATTGTTAGGAAGGAATCTCCCATAAGCATCCCTTCTCCTTCCTCTATGCATGCGGTATCACTCACTATCAGTCAACTCACACAAAAAAATGGTAAAGAATCAGGGGGTCATTACTTCCTAAATGAGGATATACTAAGAAAAACTTCTAGAAACACTACAACAAGGAAAACTACCAATGACTCCAAAAGAATCCCTAGTTTGACACCATCCCCGGCAATGGCGCCAAAAATGTTGGCCTCCTACAATGATCTTAATGACTAAGCCTTTACAGCCATGATTCAGAGATTGGACATCTAACCTAAATAGCCATTTTAATCATCATGAAGGTGCATTTAACTTGTCAACCCAGGGACATGAAATTGAAATGGGTCAGCATAGTATGTGCACTAGGAACTCAAAGTAGCCATTCCATTCTACAGCTAAGGAACACACAATACTGAAAGTAAATTGCTTGAGAAGGAATGAAACAAATGTTGAACATCAATCAATGACTATGTTAAGCTGAAATGCATAACAGGAATGAAAATCTAAGCAACAAACAGGACACTGTTCTGTCTACTTTGGCTGCAGGAACAGTCATAGAATGAAATTCTAGTCATTGTAGGAATAGTTGGTGCTAGATTTCTAAGTACTAAAAAACAAGTAATACTAAAGTAATGCTAAACTAAGAAGACAGTTTACTCACCAAGTGGACCCCCTTGGATAAGTATCCTCTAAAACTAATGAAAACTCAAATGCTCAAACTCATAACTTTATTTTATTCACTGTGAATCATAAGTACAAAAGAGTAATGTATCTATATTACTGAAAACTAGAGAGTGCAAGTACAATATCAAATCGTGCAACCTCCTGAAGAAGGAGCATCAAATCATTATTTATACTAACAACTAAACGAGGCAGTCAACTCCACGACTGGGAGGACACCATTTAGGGAAAACAAAAGAAATGGAGCGATGGTGGTTACACATGTATGGAATCTGGTCAGACATGCAGGTCCAAACATAGATTCAACATAGTAGTAATGCCCATGCATGCTCAATCATTAAATTCCACTACAAGGCGGTTACGTTCAGTTGCATGAAGAATCTTCTGTCGTCAGCTACCTTTGACTTGGAGTGATTCCTTTGCTAGACGTTAAGGTGCATGCCCAGTTGGCGGTGTCTTCCTCAACTTGGCATATTAAATCTGCATGGAAAGGTTAGTACACATAATAACTGTACATCTATAACCACCTTAAGGAACATTCATTAACCACATGCAAAATCAATATAGATAATCCACATATTATGCCAAATGTCATTAAAGCTTGCAGAGATAAGATTAAGTCCAATGTTCATGGTTTGAGGGAAACATTATGAAAATACCGATATTTAATATTAAATTCCATGACATCTACCAACAAATAAACTATAGATTCTACCCAAAATTGGACGAAAAACTAGGCTCATCACCCTGGATGTTGCAAGCTATGAAGTTATAGTAAATGAACTCTCTATTAGTTGGTTCCTTTCTTTTTTATATAATTCTGATTTCTTTTTAAACTCATCATTGTAATCAAAACCTAGGGACATAGAAATGATGGAATGCTTGAATGGTGAAGGACTATAAGTACATGCAATTGTTTTTGCGGCCACACTAACTAGAGGAGTGTCTAGAAATAACTCATTTGGGGTGGAACTGGTAGTTGGACTTGGACCTGTCATAATCCTTATTCTCTTCAGTATGCCTTGATCACTGGGTGTTTGTGTGGTATTTTGTATTGTTGGTCCTTATGTGTAATTTTTTTTTGTAGCACATGTTGAACACTACTAGTACTATTATCCATACCATCGCCACCAGTGGTAGTGTCAGTTGCACTAGTTTCTCCACCATGGGCATGTCCTAGTTGTGATTGTATCTAACCATGAGAATTAGGATTTGAAGCTTTAACAAAATGAATTGTTTCAGCTATAATTGTATGCCCTTGGTCTATTTTATCTAAGCTCCAAGACCTCATTTATCAATTGGTTTTCTAGGGTCTACATTTATTGTCATCCAAACGCATTCTCCTTTGGACCCCAAAGGACCACCTTCATAACCCATTTTTTGGTTATGGTTGCTCCTGAAGTAAATATTTATTTTATGGTCTCACTTAAACCATATTTGACTTTGCTTGCATATTGTACACTTTTTTCTTCCCTATCATCATCAGTTTCTTCATGTTCATTGGGATGCTCTACATTCCAAAAATTGCTAAACTCATAATCTTCTTTGATCTCTCCAAACTCTGCAATAGTTTTTGGTTTACCTAGCTCCTTCCTCATAGACCAAAAGGTAGTAATTTTTTATTGTGAACAATTTTTTTCTATAACATCCTTATCTAGAGAATCTGGCATTTTTACTCTACTAGATGGTTATCACTTTTTTCATAAAAAAAATTGTACCTCCTGATTTGATTCTCTGCTCGTGTCTGTTGGTGTAATACCATAATTTCTGTTGATAATTGTTCAAAACAAATACCTTTCTCAGCAACAATTTTTCTATTTCTATTTTGACGTCATCACAAGAATCCTTATTTCTCAAATTTTCAAGCAATGGTTTACTTTGATGTTGAATTATACTTTCAACATTCTTATTGGCCACAATCCTTAATTTAATGGTGTCACATGGATCATACTACTAGTGACAAACAAAATCAAATTTTAAAAAATTCAAAAGATCACGTGCCACACTAAATGCTTTTCTCTCGAATGTGAACCCTCCACATGAAAAAGGTAAAGACGGAAATAAGGTCTTCTTTTGCTAACTGAGAAAGTATAGTTCATCAATAATCTCCATTTGCCTTACATATTCCAATGCAAAAACCCTTTTTGTCACATGAATTGGAAGTTTGTATGGATCTACTCCTGATCCATAAAATCTTAGCACGGTATATTCTTCCATTAAGTACCAATCAGCCAATTGTATTTATTTTCCTAGTTGAATGCAATTTCCATAAGACAAGCAATCTAGGCATTGGAGTATTTGTAATTGCTTGATATAATGGATCCAAAAAGTAGTCTACAAAATTATTGTAGTTCCTTCAATAGTCATGCATCCTTATCTTAGTGGTCCAATCATGTATTGGATCCATTTTCTTTTCCTCCGCATTCCTATAGGGCTGAATCTGAAGCTTTTTGGTCTGAAACATTCCACTAAATTTGAATAGAAAAAATAGCACAAGTAGGTTGTGAACCTAAATGTCTTAGTGGAACCTCCTTTAATCATTAAAAATTGTTGATGCATGGATTCTACAATGTGTTCAACAAAGTTATATTTGATGGGTTGTTCATTATAATGTATATTAAATACCATTTCAAGGAGGCTTGCACCCACTTCTTGTTGCTATCTAGTCTGAGGAAAAATGCTAGCATGGAAATAGTATCCTAAACCCATGGTCTAAAAATTACAAAATCATAAGGAGGCTTATGATTACTTTTCAATAAATTCTATAACAATCCTGAGGCTAAACTATTTTATTTAGAAATGCATTTTTCTCCCTTTCATCTACTGCTTAATAATCACTAGCAAGCTTTTCTAGGTCAATATGGACATTTCCAAATTCTTCAGTTGTAAACCCCATCACATTTTCAAATTATTCTATAGAAATGGATAATATTCCTTATTTTCTATCTTTATTAAAAATTACTCTTTTGTTATAATCATAATTGTGGGCACAGACCATGATAAATTATGGGCAAGATAAAACCTCATGTAGCATCATGCGCCCTAATCCACTTACCCATGGTGTATTGATACTATTAATTTGCATTTAGTTTGCATCCTTATTCTCACATGAAAATCTAAGCTCTAAGGTAAGCCTACCATATATTTCAAGATTATAAATATCATGGTATTCGTCAGTGAAACCTAGGGTTTTAAGCGCTCTGGCATAATCTATTTTTCTATTTGATTTTGCTTTACCTTTCACAACAACTTTGTCTAGTTTGTTAGTGGTGGTAGACATGGTTGTACAGTGTGAATCCCCTCTTAAGTCCTCCTTAAATTTTCTTAAGTCTCTCAAGTTCTCAACCCTAAACGCAAAGTTTGACAAAATAATATTTTAAGAAACGATAAAAAAATGTAAGAATTCTATCTTTCACTTACCCAGATTTTGATTCTTGAAAAGATTAATACTGACAAGTGTGGATTGGCTTTGTTGAAACAAAGAATCTCCCTAGTGCACTACAATGAGCAATCTGAAATCTCCATGTGTGTTGACCCTCTCACTTAAAAATAAAATCACTTAGTAGTAGAAAGTTCACTTTTTTTTAAATATTAAAGTGAATGAAATGTCAACGTGTTACCTCTAAACTACATAATTAGTACATTGTATTTCCGTACATACACTTAGAAATAAATTGAACAGTTGTCTTGCATTGATGATAAATTCTCAACCATTGATCTTTGTAAATCTAACAGTTATAGGGTGATTCCAAAGGTTTAAGTTCGCAAGCCTAGTGCTTTGTGCATTTAATTCTGAAATGCATTTACAACCGTCCATCAAACATTTATCAAAAGGTCAAGTAATTTATGATATAAACAATAAAAATGTGCTTTAATTTTTTTTGGTGTACCTTTTGTTAATTGATCACTTTTGGCGAGAGGCACTGTCAATATCATTGAAATGTTCCATCTCAAACAAATTCTCAACCATTGATCTTTGTAAATCTAACGATTATAGGGTGATTTTAGAGGTTTAAGTTCACAAGGCTAGTTCTCTATGCATTTCATTCTAGAATGCAACTATAACCATCCATCAAATGTTCATTAAATGGTCGAATAATTTATGATATAAACAATAAATACGTGTTTTAAATTTTAGTGCACTAGGATACATAATCCTCATGAGATTTTCCTTCGATAGAAAACTCATTGGATACATTGAAATGAGTCACGTTTCCATTCCATGGTTTTGTGAGTTACATAAATATCTACTTGAAGCATCCTGCGGACTCACAGAATCCCTTTAAAGCAAGACATTGATTGACACCTGTGACATTGATTAACACTTGTCCCCTTTTCGCAGTTCCGTGGTAATTAATTTAACATTTATAAAACTATTCATAGACTCACGGAACCATAAAGTGCAGGCTCACTTAAGCCATTTAATTAAGCACATGTAGAATCTTCTTCTTTAAGTGAGCACTAAGTAAAATTCTAAAGCCTCCAAAATCTCACTTATCACATAAAATCCAGATAAATATTAATTTGACAACATTCTATTTCCATTTTTAGTGTTTTTTTTCAATATGTTGGCAACTTTCTTTTTTCATTTGTATTGCTTTATGTTTTAACTCTGCATGCAAATATTTCATAAATAGATAATACTTAATTTCTTGAAGGAAAAATCTAGATTTGTCTAAGTTTATTTCTTTCCATTATTTAGTACTTGTTTAATGGTAAACATGCTGCCATTTAATTGTAAAATCCCCCAAAATATCAAGTAAAAGGCCAAAGCCTCCAAAAACTCACTTATCACATAAAAACCAAATAAATATTGATTTGACAACATTGTATTTCCATTTTTTGTGTTTTTGGTCAATTTGATGGCAACTTTCTTTTTTCATTTGTATTGCTTTATGTTTTAAATCTACGAACAAATATTTCATAAATAGATAATACTTAATTTCTTGAAGGAAAAATCTAGATTTGTTTAAGTTTATTTCATTCCATTATAATTTATTTAGCACTTATTATTAATTTTTTAATCTAGCCACATGTAACTAGAACTTTCAACATGTAGCCTATGCATGCAGAAACACATACTCTATAATATATTAGCATGCATAGAGTTTTCTATTGGTGTAATCATTGAACCTCCTTTAAAGTTTATGTGCAAGTGCTACTGCTAGAAACATTAATGCTATTGCTAATTAATTGTATAAATTGAATAGACACTAAACACAAAATAATTCTTTACTATAAATGAATAACAAATAATAACAAACCAATTTTTTTTATAATTGAATTACAATGTTACATTATTACATAGCTTTTTAAAGATGAGTAGAGCATGTAAGCTCTTTTTTGTATAAATGATACATGTCAGTTTACATCAAACAAAGTTGATTCCAAGTTGGTAGTGGTGGAAATGGGATCTTGGGATCTTGAATATGGTTTTTTATTTATAAAAAAATTATAGTTTGGTTTTGCATCCCACTATGGTGAAGTACGAGCTGTTAGTTAAAAACATTTTATACAAAATTTATTGCATAATATGCTCAATTTGATCCACTAGAGCAGCCCAAAATGGCACACTTGATTCCAAGCTTATAGTGGCAGCTATGGGATTCAAACCATATAACCAAACAAATGACTTTGAGAATTAATAGGGCTTGCCTACAATGTTGGGGAAATGGGAGTGGTGAATATAGAAAATGTACCTATCCTAGTTACCAATTAGAATTATGTAAAAGATAAGGGGTATTAAATTTTCTCCCACCTTCTTTAGGTAGCTTAGAGGCACCAGGATAGCCTAGCATGACTCCAAAACTCCACAGTTCCTCTTTGGGGGCCTCTGTCAAAATGTTGTATGAGAATTCATCGTCTTTGAATACAAACAAGATTAAAATAATTATGTGGGAACACTCTCTGTGAAAGCACTTATCTCCATCAGAGCTCCTCATCTTGGTTCAAAACATGTCTTAGAAGCCAAGTAAACCAGATCAACTTCTTTTCAATTCCACCCATTCTGAACTTGAAGGAAATTGGTCTTTTACTCCATAACTACATAATTGGAGGTAGGCGAATTTAGAGTATCCCTAGTAATACCACATCATCTTATTCCTTATTAACCTTTCAAAATGAAAACCCTTATCAGAATTCAGAACATTGCACTCAATAGTAAAGCCTTCTACAAAATATTTCAGTTGTGCTCACTATCCCTAATACCTATTTATGGGTCATTTATGAGCTCTCCATCACCATCTTGATCCGTATTTAGTCGTGATTTGTGTGATGTATAATTTCTCTTTTTTTGTGCTAACCAAGTAACCAACTTCAATCATGTGAGAGCCACCTACACTAAAAAATGTTTATTTTGATTGACATCTGGTTACATGCACACTGTACCTCAAGATGAGAAGTTGTCAATCATGCCACTCGAACAATATGAAATCATTACAAATCTTATTTCAATTGATCACTGGATTAATGACATCATCATGCATAGTGTGTTGTCCAATTTCCAATATCAAGTTATCCAATCACTCACTTTGGATGTACATATGGCATTAATTCGTGATATCACAACCACATTTTCTTCAAAGAAAGACAAAAAGAAAACATGTGCCATACTTTCAACCATTATCAATATCAAGTTATCAAATCAAATATTTCACTTACTTTGGATGTACATATGGCATTAATCTGTGATACCACAACCACATTTTCTTGAAAGAAAGACAATTCGGCAGATATGTGGAAATCGATAAAAAGATTGAGTATTAAATGGAAGCCAACAAGTAGAGTACTTCAAAGCATTGAAAAGATAGAGAATTAAATGGTTTTTGTAGCTTAATTATAATCAATATCCACTAATAAGCCATAATAAATTTTTCTCTCTTATGATCATAACTATATGTTGATAATTAGTCTTAAGAACTACATTTTTTATATTGAACAAAGAAAAAAATATTTACAAAAATGGATCCACCAAAAGTATTTTAATTTAAGTAGTTGAAGACTGGAGTACATAGCCAGCCTAGCCAAAAATCCACTAACCGTGACAAAAATCCAGTCATAAAATACATATTACAAGAGTTGTACAATAAAATATAGACACAATTCATTACTAAAAAAATTTGTAACAATAGCAGAGGCCCTAAACTAGGTGTTTGAGTAGTTGGTGAATCGAATTGAACAAAGTAAGAGTAGAGAAGAAAAGGGAATCACCCAAATCCTTCCTCCAAAACTCTATATTCTATAATGATTCATTTGGCGTATCACACACCAGACCATACCTCATACCAACCAAGGCAAGGGATTGCATTGTAAAAGTATTCAACTCAACTTTGGGAAAGATTCCACCAACAAGCGCTAACCCAAATTCATAATTGTAATGGTCAAGTGTCAACTCCAATGAAGAAAGAGAGTAAATGAAAGGTTAAAAATAGTGTATGGCCAATGTCTTCACCAAATCTTTATCCAACAAAATGTCCATGCGATTGGACAAAAAAATAGAAGTTACCTTAGAAAGTAGAGCATGGGGGTTGTTTTGAAGTCATTCCCTACCCACAATTATTCTTATAGCCTCCTCAACCTGCACACAAGAAATAGTAAAAACCATACCCAACTTTCACCTATCGTATGCATCGTTGCTTTTTTTCTCCCAAAAATATTTGGGTAGCATGACATCCCATGAAGACTCCATAATATCAGAGTGAAATTGTGAATAGAGAAGAAAGAAAGCAAAGCCAAATATTATAAATGATATGAAGAACATCAATTTGGTGAAGTATATAAGAATGAAGACATCAATACTCAACACTTGAACATTTAATTCACCACTTGATGTGACAATATTATTTCAAAAAAAATGAGTCATTACTTTAAGTGATTTAATAAATAATAAAACGTCAACCATTGATATTTTCAAATCTAACGGTTCTAGTGTTATTTTGAAGGTTTGTATTCACAAGTCTAGTGTTTCATACATTTGTTTCCAAAATGTAACTACAGTCATCCATCAAAGATTCATCGAATAGTTATATTAATTTTCTAATTCGATGTGAATATTATTTCACAAAAATTGAGTGATGAATTTAAGTGATTTAATAAATAATAAAATGTCAACCATTAATATTTTCAAATCTAATAGTTTTAGCATTATTCTAGAGGTTTGAATTCACATGTCTAGTGCTTCATACATATGCTTTTGAAATGCAACTACAGCTATCCATCGAACATTCATCGAACGGTTATATTAATTTTCTAATTCAATGTGACAATATTATTTCGCAAAAATTGAGTGATTACTTTAAGTGATTTAATAAGTAATAAAAGGTCAACCATTGATATTTGGAAATCTAATGGTTCTAGGGTTATTTCGGAGGTTTGAATTCACAATTCTAGTGCTTCAGACATTTTCTTTCAGAATGCAACTATATTCGTCCATTGAACATTCATCGAAAAATCGTCGATTATATTGATTTCTACTGACATTTGGCTTTAGACAGAGTACTTTGCTCAGTGGCTCACTTGACACTTCTAATAAGAACTTATAATATATGTTGACACTTGTCCCCATTCTGAACACTTTATGAAGGAATTTGGATGTGTGGAAAATTTGTCCTGGAATAGACCAATATATAGCATTTGATATTCGCCACCCACGTGATGATTTTTTATTGGCATACCAGTTTATTTCGTCAATGAATTTTTTTATTGGTTTGAAATTATGTTTAATTTTCCAATGAATTTTTTTTATTGGTTTAAAAATAGGTTTAGTTTTCCAAAGAAAATATATTTTTTGGTTTGAAAATAGGTTTTAATTGCCAAAAAAAAAAAAATCTTTTGAAAACAGGTTTAATTTTCCCATAGAAATATTTTATTGGTTTGAAAATAGGTTTAATTCACCAATGAAAATATTTTATTGGATTGAAGATAGGTTTTAATTGCCAATGAAAATATATTATTGGTTTTAAAAAATTACAATTTGTTGGGATGTTCCATAGACTTCGATTATAAAAATTTTGCCAATTGAGAAGTTTTTTCCCCAAAAAAAATAAAAAAATTTCCAATAAAATTAATATTTTTTTTAAGAAGTATATAAGATTAGCCAGGTTTTTACACATTTTTCGAGGGGGGGTTCTTAAATTTATCCCTGAGTTCAACCTATCTTCAACATCTAGCCTCTTACTGATTCTCTCAACAATTGCAAAATCCCAAAATAACTCTTTATCTCACAAAAGCTCTTAGAATACTCTCACACAGAAAATAAAGTAGAATAACAATGAAGAAAACCAAAAAAAAAGTGTGTAACAAATGGTAGAGAGAGCACCTCTATATATACTAAAATTTGAGCATCTTAATGCTATAAACAAGCTAACAAATTTGACCTTCCTTTTCATATGTATCGACTCAGCTCAAAATATGAGAGGTGGTTAGTTAAAGAAATGGTTTTAACACATACACAATCCAATTTCTTCAGCTGAGAATGAGTCACCCATAACTTGATGACAACAATGTTTAAAACTCAGAAAATGTAGTTTACAGGTTTCCTAATTGCCATCTAATTCAACTATCTTAGCTAGCTCAAGGCAATTGATTCAATCTCATGCTTCCTCTTTGCTTATGTGTTGGTTTAAAGCATAGAAAAAACTTCTAAAAGCTTCAAATTTCTTTTAACTTGGCACCACATTTCATATTAGTGCATCCTTTATTCATGCGCAGGATATTGACCAAGTCAGCACGTTAACTCTTTGCAAATGGTTCGCCAATATTACTTTGTGTGCTACTTTAAAATCTTTGAGACTTAGTCTCTTTTATGTGTTTCATGCATGTGGACTACTTAGCCATTCTACTTTATATGATAGTGTTGTTTTATGTGCTATTGACTATTTCAAAGCACACTTAAATATTTATAATATAATATATATATATATATGTCCACATGAAATCAAACGTATTAATTTCCAATCAATTATATATGTCCACATATATTAAAAATTAATCATGTATATATTCACATATACGTATATTAATATATATATGTATATATATTTACATTAACATAAGTATATACATATATAATAATATATAATATATATGTATATACTTATATATAACATTATTTTAATATCCATACTTAAACACATATATTTGTATATTCATCAATCAACATATATTCACAAAGTGTATATATATATGTCGCATTTATCCAATTGACATTCTCATGCATATGGGTCATCCATTCATGAGCATGCATAGATACATCTACCTACATATACTTAAATTCACGTATTTACTCATATGTATGAGTTAACATATACATGTACATATATACATTCTATGTATATACTTCATCGATTAATATATAAATATAGACACACAAGGAAGAACTTTCTCTCGACATATATATTTAATAACATTTTCCCAATCAAGAACATTTAAAGATTGAAATCATAAATCAATACAAAACATTCCCAAACCAAAACTAAAGATCACTTACCAATTCCCCGAACTAACTTGACTCAACTTAGACCAACTAGGATGTGAGTGTGTGTATGCTAAATTAGGCTCATTAAGGGTTACCAAACCAAGTTATTCTCCTAATTGATAATCTCCCTCTCTTCCAGATGTATGAATATATTCCTGCATCTAGCTTAGTACATCACAACAGTAGTTATGCAATAACAATACATTCATATCCATCATATATTTTATCTTTAAAACATTTAAAACATCATATTGAATTGCATATTCATTCACCACATTATACATCAAGATTCATATACAAAACACAATCACATATTAAATCATTTTAACTCAATAATGTAATAGTAAATAGGTAATAACACAACGAGGTGTAACAATTTTAGGCTATCATGATCTATCTCCACATTGAAGTGTCTACCCATTAGATAAGGCCTCCATTATTTTACTACATGAGGAATAGCTAGCATTTCCTTCTCATAAATAGGTTTTAGTTGATTCTTACCCTTTAATTGACCACTCTCAAAAGCAATGGGCCAATCCTCCTACATGAGAACTGCTCCTATACCATTTCTTGAAGCATCACATTCCATAATAAATTTTGAATGCATAAGAAAACTTAGAGGGGGGTGAATCAATTGTAGCTTAAAACTTCAAAACCTGCACACACATTCATATCCACATTAATCCAATTAACCCTTAATCTGTTATAATGATTTAGAATGAAAGGTAAATAATAGAAACTAAAACAAATCAACACCATGCACAAGAGAACACCAGATTTACGTGGAAAACCCAAGATGGGAAAAACCACAATGAGGATTAGCTCACAACATAAAGTAACATCAACACTGAATACAATAGGGTTCACTGCCAGAGGGCTCACTACCTAAAGAAATAAAGGCTCACTATCAAAGGTTCACTACGAGAATAGAAAAAAAGATAGAGAAGAATGTTACACAAAGAAATCCACCACAATATCACCAACACCTTCACAGTTTGACTAAAGAATTGTAGATACCTTTTGCTCGCTACATCTAGCACTCTAAAAAATGAAATCTCACATTGCACTTCTCAAATTCACACTCTAATACTCTGCAATTCGTAGCATTTGCATCTCTCTTGTCTATCTCCTCATCCCTCAACAACTCAAATCTTATTTATACCATATTCAACCTTGAAACCCTTCTCCAAGGTTGGTTGTGCACATCAACCGTGCAAATTCAAATTAGGTTGGTGCCAAAACACTTTCATGGTGGATAAAAGTGAAAGTGGACCATACTATTCCTTATTTGGGACCTAAAATTATAACACCACGCTACCACACACTTCTATAAACAATAAGCATTCACCGCAATTAGTGTAAACATCAAGGTCAGTCGTTACCCATGTAAACACCATTAAAATTTTAAGTACACACTTCCTTTGATTCAACAACACCTCACGGACAACAAATTTCACCTAAACATAACCTAGAATATTCCATAAACACCTTGAAATCCAACAAACTCCTTCACAACAACTTCCACCTGAGAAATGTACACACCCAGTACACTCAAATAACTCTACCATACATTGTTACTCAAGAAACTGACTTCCAAAGCACCAAAACTCAAACCACCTCAACTACACAAATATATCAACACAATCAACACACCTTCAGATCTACAAGACATGAAACCACTCTGCAGAGAAACATGGAGCATAGACATTTCTCCTAGACACCTCTACAATACACTATTCACACACTGGTGAACACAACTACTTTTGTACAATGATGCAACATACCAAATTTTGAATACAACACCTTTGAACACCTCTAATCAACATATCCAAAATGCATAGGTAGATCTTCAACCTAGAAGAAATGCAGAGCAACACCAAAATACTACTCTGCAACCCAGAACAACACTACAACACACCATTTCCTCTTTTTATCAAATTTTCTCAAAAGCACTTGAAAATTAAGCATCAAAGACACATCCTCATCACCTTCATCACTTCCTCAATCATATACAAAAGCTTATCAAATCAACACTAGAGGTTAACACCAGTAGCTTACTAATGACAACATAATGCAACTAATCAAAGCATAGATAACACTAGCATACTCTCGCAACAATCTCCCTCAATAATGATCTTCTTCCTCCTCATATAGTTGACACCAATGACAACACAAGCTTGTTGACATAAATGAAAACACCAATCTTCTCATACTTGCAACAATATCCCCCTTTGTCATTGATGGCAACACAATAGCTCTGCTTCATACCTATTTCCTTTTATATTTTCTCTTTACTCACTCTCCCTCTTGCTATACTATTATCTCCCCCTTTGACAACTGAACATTTCTCTCTCTCTCTCCCTTAACTGTCTTCTTTTTCACATGAATTCCTCCCCCCTTTGACATCAATGGAAAATGACAAAATATTTGTATAACATATATTTCCCTTTGACATAAATCAACCTTCTTGCAACTTGTATTCCTTTACTTATCTACATACTCCCCCTTAGGAGCACACACCATACTGCACCAATCAAAAACTATAATACTTACTCCCCCTGATTGCAACAACCAACAATGTCACTACTTACTCCCCCTAAGAGGTAGCCACCAACATCAGTTTAGACCAAATAATGAATCTATATTTCCACTGGATTGATAAATCTCCTTATGCATCTAGTTCAAAGGAGGGGCGATGACCCCCAACTTCTCCTAGAGATACTCAAATGTATCCTTAGGTAGAGCCTTAGTGAATATATTAGCAACCCGATCCTTTGTAGGCACATACTCAAGTTTAACTTCATTTTCTATAACCTTCTCTCTCAGAAAGTGATACCGGATTGAAATATGTTTTATCCTTGAATGCATTACCAGAATCTTTGAAATATTGATAGTATTTGTATTATCATAGAAGATAGAAATTGGTTCATCATATATTACTCAGATATCCTTCAATGTTTGTCTCATCCACAACACCTATGTGCAACAAGATGTTGTTGCAATGTATTCTACCTCTGCAGTAGATGAAGAAATTGAATCTTATTTCTTGCTTAGCCATGACACCAATCTACATCTAAGAGATAATGCATCACTTGTTAATTTTCCTATCATCTACACAACTAGCCCAATCTACATCTGTGTAAGCACTTAAAGTGAAATTAGTATCCTTTGGTTACCATAAGCCATGATCTAGAGTGCCCTTCGCGTATCTGAATATCCTTTTTATTGCTACAACATGTGATTCTCTAGGATCTTCTTGAAATCTAGCCACAAGACAAACTGCATGCATGACATCCAATCTAGTAGCAGTTAGATATAGCAGTCCACCAATCATTGATTTGTACTTGCTCTAATTAGCCTTAGGAGATTCACCATTCTTGCTTAGCTTGCAACCAGTAACCATAGGAGTTCATATCGGTTTAGAATTTTCCATTCCAAACTTCTTCAACATTTCTTTGATATACTTTGATTGTGAAATAAAAATGCCTTTATCTATTTGATTGATTTGTAGCCCAAGGAAGAAATTCATCTCTCCAAACATAGACATCTCAAACTCATTTTTCATTTCTTCTACAAACTTCTTATACATAGATTCATTTCCTCCAAAAATTATGTCATCAACATATACAACCACAATCAAAATTTGATCTTTTTGAACTTTAAAGTAAAGATTACTATCTGTGGTACCTTTATTGAATCCTTGTTGTAGCAAATACTTGCTCAACCTTGCATACGAAGCTTTGGGAGCTTACATCAATCCATATAATGCCTTCTTCAATCTACAAACCATATCTAATTTGTCTAATAACTAAAAATCTTCTGGTTGTTCCATGTATACTTCTTCCAATTCTCCATTCAAGAAAGTAGACTTCACATCCATTTGATAAACTTTAAAATCCTTATGTGCTGCAAAATCTTAAAACATCTTGATAGCATCCATTCTTGCCATTAGAGCAAATGTCTTCTCAAAATCTATTCCTTCAACCTAGGAGTAACCTTTACACTCCAGTCATGCCTTGTTTCTTACCACTTCTCCATTCTCATTTAGTTTATTTATGAACACCCATTTTTTTGAGATATGGTGTTGTACACCATTGCATAAAGTGATTTATTATAATGTTGTAGTTAAATAATTACTTAGTTTTTATGCACCTTGGTGGTGTGGATAATCACACTAGGTAATTATTTGGGGACCCACTTATGTTTTATTGTAACATTGTAGTATTATTTTGTGTGGGAGACATATGATAATAATTTAATATTAGGGAATTATTAAATAATGTGATGACTTAGTACCCAATATTAAATGAGGGATTAGTGGTTTTGTATTCACATGGTTTTGTGGTACATGGTTTCACCTTACCACTAGGTTTATTTTTTGTGAGCTTGTGTCTATAAAAGCAAACACATGTGTAGTGGTTTAGGTTGGGTTAAGTGGTTTGGATGTCATTATTGAGTCTTTTTGAGGAGTGCATTTGTGAAGCATGGCATGGGATGTGTGGATTCATGCTTGTACATGGGGATGCCTTGGAGGACTTGATGCTTTAGAGGTGTTCATTGTAACTCTTGTATTTTCTTTATTATTGATTAATATGATGGAGTATGGATGCTTTTGGAGGCTGGGTTTTTCCCTCTTGAGGGTTTTCCCAGGGTATATTTTGTGTCATTTTTGATGGGTATGTTGTATATTCTTTTGCATGTGGATTCTAAGTACTTATTTGCATTAATACCTCTTTTTGGTTTATGTGGAAATTGTCATAAAATGGCTGCAAGTTTCCTTACAAGTGGTATCAGAGCTTTCATGGTTGAAGATTTTTTATTATAACCCTAGGTTGAGAAAATATTGCTTGAAGTTTGAATCTATACAATGCATGGGAGAATGAAATACATGAAAAATTATGAGGGTTTTGCAAGTTGTTTACTAATATCTAAGGGTTTTGGGTTTGCTATTATGATGGGTTATTTGCAGATTTGGGGTGTGAAAAAATTTGGCTAAAAAGGGTTTCTTGGTTGTGCATTCAATTGGGGGTTTTGGGGGGGAGGGGGGGGAATTTTACAAATGACCTCCTAGGACAAAATAGATCTCATGGTTGGATTTAGGTTGGTTGAGAGACTAATTTTGATATATAATTCGACATATTTTGGTTACTGAAAAAATGCAAAAAAAAATTAGCCATATGCCCCTTTTGCGGGCCGTATGGTCATCAATTTGTCTTCAGAAAATAAAAAAATTATTAAAAATTATAATTTCCTATCGATTTTAAAAAGTCCTACAAAATAAAAATTAAAAAAAAAAAATCAAAATATGAAATCAGCTTTTAAAGTTTAAATAGATTTTTTTTTTAAATATATAATATTTTAGGGACGGGCGGACCCCCCCGGTTGACAGTCGTACCCTGTTGTTGTAAGGTGGTCGGCCCCTATCAGCGGGTACCACCGCTGACAACTTAGCTGTTGGGTGGTCCCCTGTCCAGCAGGGTCCATCCAGGCTTGCCAAGAATAAGCCAACGTGATTTTTAAATAAACAAACCTTTAAATAAACATTTTTATTTTTAAAAATATTTCACCATCTTTTATTATAATCCGCCTATTAAGCAGATCAAGACATTAGCAGGCCGGCGGAGCCCCGCAACGATGCAAACTAAACTATAGAAAGGGGGGGCCAACTACAGAGATGGATGGGGTGTTCATGTGGGTGGGGCCCCCAAGAAAATAGAGTTTTGGCAGCTAGATTCATTACCAGCACTTCGTTATTTCCCGACTAGAGCAAAGAACCATGGCGGCAACCAACCTCTATTTAATCCCCTGGCTAAGGTTTCGTTCTCCCAGTTCGACTTGGAAGCATGAGCGGCCAGTGCCATGCATGCAGAGGCCCTCTACTCCAGATCGGTAACAGAGAGGGACCCCCTGCTACCACCTCGGGTAGGTTTCGCCGTGGTTCCCTCCCCGCTCCACCAAGAGCCGGGAGGAACGTCGGATTAACCCAAGGCCCCTCTGGCACTATTATTGTTCATCAACCTACCCATCCGAATGATCCATCCGGCTAATGTTTAGCCCTATTGAACCCCCCCCCTACTATAGTTTAGAAAGGGGGCCTACGGGAGGCCCCCATCCATTATAGGGGGGCCCCCCACCTATAATAATTTTATTAAAAGGGGTCCGATAGAATTTTAATATATGCAAAATTTAATTAAATCTTATAAATTCTTTGAGTCTACCACCAGTATGAGTGGTGTCGCCCAGGTGGGGCCTCCACCCAACCACCAAGGGTGGCTAAATTTTTTTTGCCTCATGTTCAAACTATACTTTTGCTTCTAGGGGGCCTAACTTCCGCTCAAGTTCTTTGTTTTTTCTCTTCTTGGACTCGTTGGAAAGATGAATCAATTCTCTACACTGTGGTGCTAGATATTTTTTGATATTTTACAATTTTGATAGTGTTTTTCTAGCTAGAAGTCAGTTGTTTGTTTTGAGTTTTGAGAGGCCATATCAGGTGCATATGAAGTCAGATTTTGGACTTCGAATAGTCAACGTAAAGCTTGTTCAAAGTACTACAGAATGGATTAGGTTTGGAGTTGTTTAGACATGATTTATTTTCTGATATTCTATCTTGATCTATTTATGGGTTATGTTGACTATGGTGATACTATAAGCTTATGGATTGTCGGATCTAAGAGGTTTGATGTTGGATTCATTGTATGCTCAGTTGTACATCTCAAATTATTCTCATTGACATGATTATCAGTATTTGGTTTGATTTGTATGTTTCATTATTGTATCTACAAGTTGTGTAGCATTGTAGGTGGTCTATACTTGTTGCACCTATGACTTGGACATGGGTTGTCTATGCCCATAGATTTCAGTGTTGATGTATTTTTAGTTTTGGTGGCTTGGTTTAATCACTTGTTTTGTTGGTTTTGATGTCATGTTGAGGAGGTGAGATGGTATTATTGGGTGCAGTCATGATATGAGACCTATGTAGTTGACTATGTTATGCAGATATGTGGGACACGGTCGGGTTGAGTTGTTGGTACATTTGGTGGTGATCGTGGTTTCATGGATATTTCTTGTGCTTTAGGAACTTTGGCATGTCATGATGGTTTATGCAATTGCATTTTTGGTGGTGTTGGATTGGTTCCTGATTCAGGTTATGGCAGTGTATCTTCTTGGTATGAGGATCATGATTTAATTTTCCTTCTTTGTTGGAGAGCTCATATTGCATTTGATTTCTTTGATTGTGTGAGGGTCTTTGGTTGATCTTCATTAGGATATTGTTATCACGATGCCATAATATATTTTTACATTCATTGGTTATACACTTTTAGTGGGAGCTTTTGACAGTGATGGATTGGCAGTGATGGATATGTTTATGATGGTTTGGCGGTTGTAGGTATCTTCTTGGCTTGGAGATCTTAGTTTCACTTGTATATTACTGATGTTGTAGTTGAGTGTGTGCTGACCTGGATGATCTTCATGGGGAGGACGGTTGTCATGATTCCATGTGTAGCTCATACCACGGTTCAGTGGGAGTTGTTGGAAATGACGTGGATGCATCATTGGTATGATTATCTTCATGTGATTGGGGATATGTTTTCTTGGTTTAGAGTGTTTTTTACTATGTCATGGTTTACTCTTGATGTGCAATTAGAGTATGGTATGGTACTTGTTCTCTTGAGACCAAGATGTATATATTTTTTCATGCATGTGATCTCCTAGGAGGAGATGGTTAGATCATGTTTTCATGTTTATGTTCCAGATTGATGATTGGAGCTTTGACATTGATCATGGTTAGTTTTCTTTGTATTGGGTGCATTGATCATTTGCTTGATTACTTCATGATGGTGCTATGTTGCATTTGGAGTTTGGCATGGATTGATTGGTTATAAGTACTCATGGATACTTGGAGACTTAGGTAATGGTTGGTGTTCTCTTGTGATTAGAGACATTTTCTTGAGACGGTTACTCTTTGGAGGTTTTAGCAAGAAGATCGAGGATATTTCACCTAGTTATGGACATGAGTTCATGTTGGACCGATAGAGGAGATTGTTCTTGGAGTGAGTCATGATGAATTGGCTATCCTGGAGGAGCATTATCATTCCCCGCTCTTGGTCTACTTAGCAGCTTGGTATTTGAGAGGTATTTTCCCATTATATCTTTCAGATGTGTTATGTTTTGTGCTTTGATTTCTCATGGGATTGAGTTGATTCATGATGATTGATTATGGATACTCATTTAAGAATTCTTTAGCATAATTTTATATTCTTTATATTTCATAGATATGGATCTTGAGCTATGGATAGTTAGTTCTGGAGAATTCATTTTGAGAGATGTTATGGCATGGTTATCTCCTTGTGCATTTGAGTTATGATATCATTCTTTGATGAGGATTGTTAGGGGATGGTTTATGGGCTGATTTTTAGTATTGGGAATGGTTACTATGAGTTTTCTCTTTTTGATTAGAGAGGATTACATCCATGTTGGCATTGTTACATTGATTCATATGTTGTACCTGATCTATGAGATTGGGTGTTATGGATGTTGTTGAGGCTTTTCATTCGGGGTTGTTTAGGAGATCATACTTGAAACAACAATACACTTTTGAGGTGTTGGTAGGAGGACATTATGGTTTATAGGTTTCTCTCTTCATGGTTCCTTCCTGGATGTTCATATTTTTGGGGAGGATGGTGGCAACATGTTGTGAGAGATTATGCAAATCTTTGGGTTGTATGTGAGAATCAATGTTATTGTTCTTGGTACTTCATGCTTTGATTTACTTATCACACCTTGATATAGTGTTGATTGGTATACTTGATATGCTTTTACATTACCTATGCAGTGGGAGTTACTGGATATGTATGTTCTTCATTGAAAGGTTTGATACAGGGAGCTTGATTGTAGTTTACAGGTTGCATATGTTCTTGACATGAGTTTGCTAATGTATTGATACATTGGAGGTATGGATGGTTGGATGTATTAGCATGTGTTGTGGATGCTATTTCTAATCATGTGGGTTTTTACAGTTGACAGTAGCTTGGTTAGAGCCTTTGTTATCACTTGGATTTTATGCTTGTGCTCGTGAATTGGTGCATCTTCACCTTGGAATGTTCCTTTTCTTCCATAGGTGGCATGTTGGAGGATGAGAGGAGTTCTTTCTTGAGATGGTTGTCATTTTGTTCTTATTGTAGGTATCTTGATGGAGCACGAGAGCATGTTGGAGATTGATGTGGTTTCATGTATGGCTATGATGATGTATTTCATGTATTGATCCCTTATGCAATGTATACAAAAAGTGGGAGAATGTTGAGATATGGTGTTGTACACCATTACATAAAATTATTTATTATAATGTTGTAATTAAACAATTATTTAGTTGTAATGCACCTTGGTGGTGCGGATAATCACACTAGGTAATTATTTGGGGACCCACTTATGTTGTATTGTAACATTGTAGTATTATTTAGTGTGTGGGAGACATGTGATAATAATTTAATATTGGGAAATATTAAATAATGTCATGTCTTACTACTCAATATTAAATGAGGGGTTAGTGGTGTTATGCCTTGCATAACAACCCCATTTTTTTCCAAAGAAAAAAATGGGTCCCCCTTTTTGTTTTGTTCATCTTTGGTTGTTTGGTTGGGTCTTAGGAGTTGTTTGTTTTGCTCCTAAGTCTTTCTTTCTTTTGCTCTGTCGGAAGCGGACCCAAAACCAAATTTGGACTTTAAACTTTTCCAAAGTTCCTAGTTCGGATTTAGTTCTGACTCTGGGTCTGCCTTCTCTTTCGTGTTGGTTCTTTATTTCTATTGGTTCATTTGGCACTCTTGGGACGATTGGACCTTGGAGTTTTTTTCCATTTTCTTTGCCCTGTGTTTTGTTTTTCCTGAACGAAAGCGGAACAAGGATTGGAATTGAACTTGGAACTTTTAAAAATTCTAGATCCTATTCTCGTTCTGACTCTGACTCCTCTCGTTTGCTTTGTCTTTTTTTTAATTGTTGCTTCAGTGTTTGGGTCGGGTTCAGTTTTTGTTCCGGTCCCGATTCCATTCGTGCTTGTTGTTCTCATTGTTTCTTGTTCTTTTGTTAGGACTGGAGTTGGAATTGGAACTGCACCCATAACTTTGTAAAAAAATTCCAGTTCAGTCTTGGTTCCATCTCCGCCTCCAATGTTTGTGCTTCTTGTCCTTTCCACGGGACCGGCATCGGAATGAAGTTTGGGCAAGAAGGCTTTCTGAATTTTTCTTGTTCTAGTTCATTCCCGACTCCGCGCCCGCCTTGCTTTCATTGTTCTCAAGGAGTTGACTGTCTGTTCACATTGTTCACTCCGCCTCTGACCAACTACATTAATGGCATTAATTGTGGCATCTTCACATGCGTGAATTGATTTTAAATCTCTAATTATGTTTAACTAGCTCATTATCTCTATTATTCAAAGAATTTTAAGTGCATTAGAGCCAGGAAGACCTCGAGACAAGCAATTTGATTGCGGAAGTGAGTTGCAGAGAAAATCTTGGTCGGATTTACGTCTTTCCTTGAGAGCATTTTGAGGTAGGGTTCTTCTCTTTTATGTTTTCTTCTTTTGTGTGGTTTCATTGTTATGTCGTCGTGTTCTAGTGCGTTTGCAAAAGGTTTTCTTCTGAGAATTCTTCGCCCATTGTTTATTTCTTTCTTTGTTTTGTTTCTTTTGTATTTTCTTCCTTTTCTGTTTTGTTTTGTTTGTTTTCCGTTTTGTCATTTTTTGTCATTTTTTCTATTTGTTGTCACTTTCGTGACAGGTGGGTTTTATCGTACCCTAGTTTCTAATTAGGGATTTCGTTTGTAGGGGTTTTTTATACTCTAAATGTCTGAATTTGTTTGGAAACCCTTTTGATCTCGTTCCCATGTCGATGATATGTTTTCCATGTTGGGTTTTTGTGATGCCCTAATTTTCAGTGTCGATGTATCAAGCAAGCTAGGGTTTGCTCGACAAATTTTACAAAATGTTTAAATTGACTTTAGTACGGTTGACCTAATTGGGGGGTTAAGCCTTTCTATTTTATATTTTCCTCAAATTTCCATGTGACCCAAGTGTTATAATCCATATGATTGTGCCTTTGGAAAGTGCCCTCTATTTTATGTATTGCATTAGCGGGAGCGGACTTGGGAACAGACTCGTCCCGAGGTTGTTTTCCATTTTGAACTAATTCCTAAACTAGTCTCACTTCCAGTCATTATGGTTTTTGAGTCTTTATGCTTGTTCTTGATCGAAATCAGAGCTAGGGTGGAAATCGAATTTAGAACGAGCATTAGTTTTTGGTTTAGTTCCCATTCCAGTCATGGTTCCAATCCCCTCTTGGTTCCCATTCCAGTCTCATTTTGGTTCTGACCCCGCCATATGTTAAAATGTGCTTTCTATCCCTGATCCTTCTACGGTTCTGCCTCCAATGAAGGAAAATTTTGACTAAGTAAATGATATCTTAGGAGGGTAGGGAATGGTATTATATGACTAACTAACTTTGATGTTTTGATCATCTAATACAGGAGTTTACTACAGGAATCAAGGAATGTTGGGGGCATTGGATGAGGCTTCTAAAAGGAGCCAACCGGGTGAAACTTCATGGCAAGGAACTAGACCTAAAAAGATCAAAGTAGATCATCTCCCTTATACCTTGAGGTATAAGCATGGGGATCCCACTCTTACTGCTAGTAAGGTTGATTCAAAGTGGGAAGACATTACTGACACCAACCTGGGTCCTTTTAACTTTGAGGAGTTGGTAGATGATACTTTTAATGAAGATGTTACACCGAGGGCTGGGAGGATTGCTCAATCTGGTCTGGCACATGTTGTGTTGTTCCCTTTATTTGTTCAATGTGCAGAACTAATTTTGGCAGCCACTAGGGCCTATAATTTTGCTACTAGGCAGTGTGTGGATGTGAAAGGGAATGTCATCATTGACCTAACACTGCAGATGCTTGGATTCATGTTTGTTGTACCTCCTCCACAGAATCTTGTTAGGTTAAATGAAGCAGAAGCTTTGAACCTTTACAGTGATAAAAAGGATTCCAACAGAAATCACATGAATAAGAGTTGGATGAGGGTGGAGAAGAAGTCTCTTACCAAGCTTCCAGACCAGCCTAAGAGAGTAGATTTTGGCAAGGAAATTGGGGATATCATCATGATGCTCTCTAGGGTATTTGGGAAGAGGGATGCCTCCCAATTTAAGGAATGGATGTTCCCATTCATCCAAGTTATTTTGGAGGGTCAGTAGCAGTTTGACTAGCCTATGGTGGTGTCTGAAAGCATTCACAGTCAAATGATGAGAGTGAGAGAAACTAAGTGTTTCTTTATGACCTCCTATGTGGTTTATGCAGCTGCTCAGATGGGGATCTTTCCTAAGCTCCAAACAATTAGTGTATTAGGAGAAGTTCAGGGACAAAAGAAGGTATGGGAGCACTATAATCAGAGTCACATTATAGAAGGGTAAATGATGCCTTTCTTTATGTCATCATTAACAAGCTTAATGGTGATGCGGGATATAGGCTTAGCAGGGAGGCAATGGCTTTTGTCAATGAGTGGGTACATTGGTTTATCCAGTACCCCACATTCACTTATTTCAGGTTAGCAGGCTTTGATGGTCACCCCCATTTACTTCCTAGATGTTGTGGTGATAGGATCATTTTGATGGAATTTATATGTCAAGCTTTGGCTGTTAACTACAAGTTTGGAACTAAACACAAAACTGGTTGCCATAAGTTTCCAATGAAACTGGGAGTGTTTAGTTGTCCACACATTGTGGCAACTAAGGCTATTTGTGATGAATTATTCTATTTGAAATTGAGCTTGTACACTACAAGGAAGCACTATGATCCCAAACACAAGTTGCGGGCTTTGCTTCCCAGTCTCTTTGACAATCATTTCAATTTATTGGAGGATTTTTGGATGGACTTGCAGGATGAATATGATCTTAGAAAAAGAAATTATGAAAGGATACCTATCCCACTCATGGTTGAATTTGGGATAAAGGAAGATATTCTACAAACATTCTCTGATGATGGGGTAGTTTTGGATCCCCAGTATGATGTAGACAAGATAGGCACCAAAGATCTAGACCTAGTGGATTGGAATGTTGAGGAGACAATTGACATAAAGCATATTGCAAGACCGGTGTTGGATAGGAGTATTCACTGGGTGAGTTTGAGGGTTAACCAGTCTGAGGCCCAATCATCTAAGAAGAGGAAAGTTGCAGGTACCACCCAAGGATATAAGAGGACAAAGAGAAAGATGGAACCTAAGGAAGCCTTAGAATGTATGCCTTCTAATGCACAAGAGGAGGTGGTTCCTCAAGATCTCCCAGAGGTACAAGAAGGTGAAACAATTGTGGAGGTGGGGGATTCTACATCTGTTGCAGGAGAGGTATCTACTCAACCCTTTGAAACACAACAGTCAGGTTAAGAATCACCAAAGGGAGCCCTCCATGAGGAAGCAGAGGTCTTAAAAGAAATGGAGGTTGAGGTTGAGATACATGATATTGCAACAGATTTAGAAGTCAACCCATCTGATAAAGAGGCCCATGTAGTTGTATCCCTCGATGTAACAGATGATGCAAGGACCGAACATATATTGATAGAAGAAGACTAGTGGAAACTCTTTGAAGATGCCAAAAGAGAAGCTAATGCCAAGGAACAAGTTGGGGTATTAGCTAAGCAACAAGAGGAGGAATCCAAGGCACAATATGACTTGGAAATCAAGCAGAAGGAGTTGGAAGATAGAGTTAAGGTTGATGAATTAGCTCAGCAACAACAACAAAAGGAGTAGGAGCTCAATATATAGGAAGAGAGAGATAAGTTGATTGCAGGAAAAGATTCATGACCTTGGAGAAAGCCCAGTAGAGAAGAGAAAAAGAAGCTCTTGAGGCCAAGCTCAAGGCACAAGAAGAGGCTCATAAGAAGAGGGAAGAACAAGAACATTTGGAAAGGGAGAAAGAGGCTATTGAGATTGTTGAATATGAAAAGAATTCCAAGGAGGCATGGGACTATATTGAAGAGTTGAAGAAGCAACAGGATCAAATGTTAGAGGAAAGGAAATTAGAAGAACATTTAAAGCAAGAGTTGGAGGCTGAGAAACTGCAGGAGCAGAAGGATAAGGAAGAGGTAGAGAAGCTGGCACAAGAGAAGACACAAAGTGATCAAAAAAATGTGCAGGAGGTTGATTCTCAACCTAAACATACAATATTACAGCCTTTGTCTTCTACTACTGTTGCCTCCTCTTCAGCTCAAGTTGCTACTACTCCACCTGCTCCTACATGGTTGAAGTTGGAATTGGAAAGAAAGTTGGTAGTGCAACCCCAGCCTTTAAACTAGGATGAAATTATGAAGGAGATTGAGAAGGAGAAACCTAAAAAGAAGGCTCGAGTTCTTCACTCTACCAAGCTCAATGATACTGGAGAGATCGTTGTTGAATGTGCCATATCCATAGTGGACAAGAGCTGTGATCATATGCAAATCACTGATTATCAGTTGGGGACGGTAAATTTGGGAAGGCCTACAAGAAACCAACAAATGAATTTGATTAATATTGTGGCCTCTTCAACTAAATCCTAGATGATCAAGGATAAACAAAGGAAGGATGAGCTTAAGGCTTAATTGGATCAACTGCATAGATTTTTGAAAGATGTTTCAACTCCCATTTCCCAACAAGCTGCTCTTCCTGAATCTCCAATTTTGTTAACAAAGAAGGAAGCGGATGATCTGGTTCAAATGAAAAGCAAGGTAGGAATGATGGAAAAATGGTTTGGAAAGCTCAACTAGGAAGTTGATGATGTTCTTGTTGAAGGTTTTAAAATTCATAAGGATACTCTTGAATTGACAGAGGATCTAGATCAGCATGCCAAGAATCTAGATAAGTGGGATGAGGAATACAAAGAATGTGTTAAGAAGCTTGAAGATATTGGCAAGGTGCCTAAGTCAACCTTGCTTAAATATTCAATTCTTGAGCATGATAATGCATATTTTGTGGAGAAAATTGTGAGCATAATAAGGTATAAGTCTAAGACTATTCATGGGCATCAAGAAGAAGTTAAAGAAATGAGCAAAGATTTGAATCAACAGATGGTTGAATTGGAGGCAATTATGGCCATTTTAATTAATCTAGATTCCTTAGTAAAAGAAGGTATGTCTTTGGATAAGCTAAGGGAAAGATGGAGGGGTAGATTTGAAGACATAATGCAAAAAGGAGATGATGGGGAAGATCTATTATTAGATCGGTTTATGGATATCAAGGAAGAAGCAAAGGCTGCTAGAAGAGAATTGATTAAGTTGAAGGAGGTACAAAAGTTGGTTTCAGCCGAATTAGGGAGGATTAGATTTGAAGATGATTGGTTGGATGGACCTGATTCGAGAACTCTTCAACAAGTGTTTGATAGCTATGACGAACATATCCTTGAGCATTCAGCACATTAATGAACTAGCCCTCTTCACCATACACGTCTTCTTTTCTCCTCTTTTTGTGGGGTTTTGACATGCAGCTTAACTCTAAGTTTGATCTGATAGTTCTACCTTCTTCTTGGGGTGTCAATTTTTTTTGTAGCAAAGCAATCAGTCTCAGAACAAGGGTTCATCAATCCAGTTTTGTGTTCAGTTCCAACTCCATAAATTGTGGATCTAGATTAATAATTGAGAGAAACTTGTGCATGTGGCACCTATATGTACTATTAGGGTCTATTTTGTAAAGGTCGGCTAATTGAAGAGAGATCAGCCACCTGATGATAGAAAATAGAGATTAGATCTAGGATTTCTATGTTTTTTTACGAATATTCTAGAAAGTTCAGTGAAACTTGGTTATTTTACAGTTTTCATACATTTTCATGTTATTGTTTGAAGTCTGGATCTATTTTGATAAGGTTAATGGTACATAATCAATCCATACGCCAGTGATTTTGTTGTGCTTAATTGTTTCTTATTTGATGAAAGTCAATAGAAGGAACTGGATTCAAGATTATATCATTGGGTTATCTGTGAGTGAAGTTATTATGTTCATTTGATATGTGTTTAATGATGAGTGAGTGATTTGTTTGAAGTAAGTTTGGTAAATGTTGATGGTATTGAATTAGCACTATGGATGTGCAGTAGCATAGTTTATTATGTGGATTGCATCTTGCTATGGTTGTGGTTAGGTGGAATAGACACTCATTATTGATATACATGTCTGGATATGTAAGAACTTTTATTCATATTATTTTGGTTTTAAAACTCTGATCTATCTTTTTCTTTTATTTAAACCCCCAAATGTAGAATAGTTGATTCCATGCAGTTATGCTCCTTATTACCAGCAAATCCCCCTTGCACATTACTGTTGTATTGACCATTGAGCCAGACATCAGTATAATTGAGAACCAATTACCAGGACCTTGGGAGTTAGATTACCACATGTTGTCTTTCTTTTTCAGGAGAAATAGAATAGTAATATTCTATTTAATGTTGTTGTGATGTTTTGACCCTCAACAAGTGGTTTTGTATTCACATGGTTTTGTGGTACATGGTTTCACTTTACCACTAGTTGTATTTTGTGTGAGCTTGTGTCTATAAAAGCAAACACATGTGTAGTGGTTTAGGTTGGGCTGAGTGGTTTGGTTTTCATTATTGATTCTTCTTGAGGAGTGAATTTGTGAAGTATGTCATGGAATGTGTGGATTCATGCTTGGATACATGGGAATGCATTGGAGGGATTAATAATTTATAGGTGTTCATTGTAACTCTTGTATTTGCTTTATTCCTTATTAATACATGATGGAGTATGGATGCTTTTGGAGGCTGGTTTTTTCCCTCTTGAGGGTTTTCCTAGGGTATATATTGTGTCATCTTTGATGGGTATGTTGTCTATTCTCTTGCATGTAGATTATATGTACTTATTTGCATGAATATCTCTTTTGGGTTATGTGGAAATATTCATACAATGGTTGCAAGTTTCCTTACACATTTAGTTTCAATTATATTTTTATTTTTAATTCTTGGGACAAGTTCCCAAGTCTGATTCTTCTCAATATGTAGTAGTTCTTCTTCCATAGTTTTTATCCAATTTTCATCTTTACATGCCTCAATCACTATTTTAGGTTCAAATTCAAAAAGAAAACATAGATTGACCTCTTCTTCAGTAGCTTTCCTTCTTGTCAATACACCTTTGTTTTTGTCTCTAATGATATGTTGTTCATAATGATTCTTCTACACATACTTATGGGTTCTAGGGGTCTTTTCCAGAGCTTCTTCCTCTTCAATCTGTATTTCCTTTTCCTTAGTTTTTTCTTCTTCTCAGCAAGTAGGTTCATTTGATTCATATCTATCTATCACCACTAAATTTTGAAAAATCTTCATCAACTTTGACACTTGCACTCTTAATAATCTTTCACAATCTCTTGTTGTAGCATCTATAGGCTTTTCTTTTAGTAGAGTACCTAAGGAAGATACCTTCATCGGACCTTGCATCAAACGTTCCCAAGTTTTCTTCATCTCTTATGATGTAACATTTTCTTCCAAACACCCTGAAGTACTTGACCATAGGAATCCTTCCATACCGTACCTCATAGGGAGTCTTTGTGTTGTTTCCTTTTGCTTGAACTCAGTTAAGTATATAAATAGAAGTATTTATTGCTTCTCTCTAGTAGACTTTCGGTAGATTTTCCTATTTCATCATTGTTCTTAGCTTCTTGAACAGTCTTATTCTTTCTTTCAACCACTTTATTTTGTTGAGGAGTCCTAGAGGCAGACAAGTGCCTATTTATGCCATGATTCTCACAAAATATGTTAAATTCATTGGAGGTGAACTCTCCACCACTATTAGACCTCAAAATTTTGATTTTCATATCTATTTCATTTTCAACCATAACTTTGAATGCTTTAAACTTGTCTAGAGCTTCTATTTTTTTTAGAAAAGAAACCCATGTCATTCTAGAATAATCATCAATTAAAAGCATAAAATACCTGTCACCTTGAATACTTATAACTCTTATAGGACCACAAAGATCTGTATGCACCAATTCCAACAGTCTGGTAGTATATTGTTCTTTGACTTTGAAGCTTCTTCTTGCTTGCTTTCCAATTTGAAATTCTTTACAAATAACATTGATAGGCTTTGTAATCTTTGGCAGATCTCTCACAACTTGAACTAAACTTATCCTTATTAGGCTATCAAAGTTTTGTGACACATTCTTCTATGCTATAGCCAGCTTTCATTAATCTAAATCATAAAGTAATGACCATCAACACCCTTAAGTTGATAAAAAAATTCATTTGTCCTTCTTCCAATAGCAACCACAGTTTCAGATCCTTTATTGATCTCACATCCATCATCCTGAAACATAAGATTGTATCCTTTGTTGCACATTTTTCCAACACTCAAGAGGTTATGCCTTAAACCTTTAACATAGTAAACATCATCAATATTATTCTTGCCATCAAAACTGATAGAACCTTTTCCACATATCTTAGTAGATGTATCATCACTAAATCTAACACATCCTCCATCATACTTTTCATGTTTAACAAACTTACTCTTGTCACCAATCTTATGATTAGAGCATCCACTTTCAATGATCTAGTAGTTCTTCTCATGTCTAGCATGAAAGGTAGATACCGAAGTACCTTCAATTTTATCCTTTATCTCCAGAGGGCTTTCCTTCATACATATCTCAGAGTTAGTAGAAATATATTCATATTTTAAAGCCATGAACAAGCATTCATCAGCATCATCTCCATAATCAGATTCATCACCAGAAATACTCTCATCCTCTCTAACATAATAGCTTTTCTTAATCATCTTACCTTTATTCTCCTTATTTTTTTTATTGAAACCTATGTTTGGACATCTTGAAGCATAATGACCTATCTTTCCACAACTAAAGCATTTAAAAGGAAAATTACTATTTTACTTACTAGTACCCTTCTTCATTCTCCTTACAAAGTTAGCTTCTATGTCATCAAGATCCTCCTAATTCAATTCCTTGTTCTCCTCTGATCTCCCAACCTTAAAAGCAGTCTTAGTTTTTGCACCAGTATTTGTTCCAAATTCTCTCATTTCAAAAGAAGTTAAAGAGCCATACAAGTGATCTCTGGTATATTGATTCAAATTTGCAAATTCTTCAATAGCATACACTTCATGAATATAGGATTTAGGAAGAGTAATGAGAATTTTCTTTACCACTTATGGATCTTTAAGTTCACCACCAAGACCTTTGATGGAGCTGGCAACTTCATCTACCCTCTGCATATAGCTTGTAACATTTTCTTCTTTAGACATCCTCAGGTTCTCAAACATGATCTTTAGATTCTGCATCTTAGCTTCTTTGACCTTATCATCTCCTTCATAAATTCTTTCTAACTTATCCCAAATTGCTTTAGTAGTTTTCATACTCATCACTTTCACAAATTCAAAATTTGTAAGACTATTTAAGAGAGCATACCTTTCTTTACCATTGGTTTCATAGGCTTTGATCTCATCAGTAGTAGTTGGACCATTTGTAGGTTCAGTGTATCCATCCTTAAGCTATTTCCAGACATCATATCCAAGGTAAACCAAAAAAATCTCCATCTTTGTCTTCTAGAATGCATAATTTGTTTCATCAAATATATAGATCTCTTTCTTATGTGCCATCCTAGATCTACCCCAAGTAGTTAAGCTTTCTTCCAAGGAACCCTGCTCTGATACTAATTATTGAATGCACAAAACAACTAAGTGGGGGTGAATCACTTGTACCTTAAAACTTCAAAACCATCATACACATTTAGATCCACATTAATCCAATTAACCCTTAATCTATTATAATGATTTATCATGAAAAGTAAATAACAAAAATAAAACAAATTAACACCATGCACAAGAGAACACCAAATTTATGTGGAAAACCCAAGCTGGGAAAAAACACTGTGAGGATTAGCTCACAATATAAAGTAATATCAACACTTAATACAATAGGGCTCACTGCCCAAAGAAATAAAGGCTCACTACCAAAATAGAAAAAAAAGATAGAGAATAATGTTACATAGGTAAATCCATCTCAATGCAACAAGGGAATCCACCACAATATCACCAACACCTTCGTAGCTTGATTGAAGAATTATAGACACCTTTTGCTCATTGCATCCTACAATCTAACACATGAAAGCTCACACTACACTTCTCAATTTCACACTCTAATACTTTGCAATTTGTATCATTCGCATATCTCTTGTCTACCTCCTCATCCCTTAACAACTCAACTCTTATTTATACCATATTCAACCTTGAAACCCTTCTCCAAGGTTAGTTATGCATATCAACCCTAAAAATTCAAATTAAGTGAGCACCAAAACACTTTTGTGGCAGATATAAGTGAAAGAAGACCACACCATTCCTTATTTTGGATCCAAAATTATAACACCACGCTACCACACACTTCTATAAACAATAGGCATCCACTGCAATTAGTGTAAACACCAAGGTCGATCATTACCCTTGTAAACACTATTAAAATTTTAAGTACATGCTTCCTTTGATTCAACAACACCTCACAGATAGAAAATGCCGCTTGAACATAATTTGGAATATTCCATAAACATGCTGAAATACAATAAACTCCTTTGTAACAACTTCCACCTAAGAAATGTACACACCCAGTACACTCAAATAACTCTATCATACATTGTTACTCAAGAAACTGACTTCCAAACACCAAAACTCAAACCACCTTGATTGAAAAAAGATAAAAACACAATTAAAACACCTTTAGATCCACAAGACATGAAACCACTCTATGGAGAAATGTGGAGCATAGATATTTCTCCCAAACACCTTTGCAATACACTATTCACACACTGGTGAACACAACTTCTTCTATACAACCATCCAACACACCAAATTTTGAATGCAACACCTATGAACACCTCTGATCAACATATTTTAAATACACAAGTAGATATTCAACCTACAATAAATGTGGAGCAACACCAGAATACTACTCTGCAACCCATAACAACACTACAACACATTGTTTCCTCTTTTTATCAAATTTTCTCAAAAGCACTTAAAAATCAAGCATCAGAGACACATCCTCATAACCTTCATCATTTCCTTAATCATACAAAAAATATTATCAAAGAAACACTAGAGCTTGACACCAATAGCTTACTAATGACAACATAATGCAACTAATTAAAGCATAGACAACACTAACATACTCTTGCAACAATCTCCCTCAATAATGATCTTCTTCCACCTCATATAGTTGACACCAATGACAACACAATATTGTTGAAATTAATTACAACACCAATCTGCTCATACTTGCAACAATAAAATCCTTGGTGAAATCTGGAACTTGACAAACATTGGAGTTGTACACATAGCCTCTTTCAACATTTTAAATGCTATATTAGCAAATTCATTCTAGTGAAAATAATACTTCTTTAATAAAGCTATGAGGGGTGCTACTATACAACCATAATTCTTCACAAATATTCTATAGTATCCATTCAATCCCAATAAACCCATCAATTTCTTTATGGTTTTGGGAATAGGCCATTCCATGATAGCCTTAATTTTGTTTTGATCCACCTTAATTCCTTCATGTGAAACAATGTGTCCCAATTACTCAACCTCGTTGAGACCTAAAGCACACTTGGATGGCTTAGAATAGAGTTGATGATCTTCAAGAACTTGTAATACTTGATCTACATGTTGCAAGTGCTATTCCCATGTCTTGCTATAAATCAATATATCATCAAAGAACACTAATACAAAATTTCTCAAGAATTTTTAAAAGATGGGAATTTATCAAACTTTGAAATATAGATGGTGCATTAGTAAGACCAAATGGAATCACCAAAAACTCACAATGAGCCTCATGAGTCCTAAATGTTTTCTTACAAATATCTTCTTCCTTAATTTGAGTTTGGTGATAACCTGATCTAAGATCTAACTTTGTAAAATACATAGCTCCATTCAATTCATCTATAGAATCATCAATGAATGGAATAGGAAACTTATCTTTGATGGTGTACTATTGAGCACTCTATAGTCCGAACACATGCACCAAGTTTCATCTTTCTTCCACACCATCACCATAGGTGAAGAGTAAACACTTTGGCTATTCCTAATAATTCATGCCTCTATCATATCATCGACAATATTTTATATCTCACTTTTCTGTATATGTGTGTATTAGTAAGGCTCAATGTTGGGTGGTTGGCTCCCTAGAACTAGTTGTATGACATGATCATGATCCCTCTTAGGAGGAAGTCCTTTAGGCATATCTCTGAAAACCCTTGAGTGATGATCAATTATTGCTTCTAAATTTGGATTGGTGGGAGCATTAGATTGAGTGACTTATAAAGAACATAACTAGGCCACAAAATGATCAACTTCTTTCTTAAGCAGCTTCTACATTTGATGAGAGCTTACCATTTGTGGGGAATTTTCCTTCAACCCTCTTAGCTCTTCCATCTTTCCTTCTGGTTGAAATCTCATGAATAGTTCTTGGAAGTTCATCTCAATTGTTCTCAATGTAGTAAGTCATTGTACTCCCAACACAATATCTATTGCACCCATGGAGATAACATGCATTGATCTATCAAGGTGATAATCTATCACGTGGATAATTTAATGCTATGGTAATTTCTAGAACAACTAACAATAACACCTACAATCAAGACTTGAAACTCTAGAGCTAGATATATAAAAAAAATTAGATAAGTGTAAGGCCTCTACTAATGCTCAATCAACTTTGTGCTAGACACACAATTCAGAGTTCCTAGCTAAAAAGTTCACTAAACCCTTCTAAAGACTTCATTTAATTATCAACAAGGACTTCATAAGCTTTTGATGATGCTGGAACTATATGTGCATTCATGGACTTTATATGGCCTATATCAATGAGTATAGGTGGTTTACACATGTATAAAAAAATAGTAAAGGTTGGAAAAGTAAATAAAGTGTTAACTTTCAAAATAGAAGAAATAACTTAATTTGCTACTGATGCTATAGGTACCTTCAACTTAACACTATAACTATTAATTTCTAAACCTGAATTCTGCAATTCACAACACTATTGACTCTTACTTCTAACTACTTGACTTATCTAGAGAATGACTCAAGGACATATTATAAAGAATAATTTATGACACAAGATATCATTCATGTGCATGTAATTGAGAATCTATTTGAAATAAATGCAACAATGTAAACACCTAAATTAACAATAGAAATTAAGGTGGGTAAATAGTACCTCGAGTGGCCCTTGCTCGAGTTGTTGTACCCACAAGAAAAACCAAATATGTGCACTTGAATCAACTAATCATAACAATAATCTACAACATCTTTATTGCATATAACTGAACTCTAAAATCTAACAAGAAGCTTCACAATTTCTCATTCATGAGTGCATAACAAAAAACTAACAATGAAGTATTGTCTATGAAATAAAACTTACCTATCAAAACATTTATCTTCCAACTAGATTTTCTCCTCAACCACTAATCCAACTATATAGGCTCGAGAGGAGCTTTATTTTCATAAGGACTAAAAATAAAAAATTAAATGTAGATGTCCACTCTCCTTCAAAATAGAGAGAGATAAAGCCTTTGCAACTCAAAGTATAACTGAAAAAGATAGAAGAAGACAAATAGGATTGACACTCTGCCCTAACGGTTTTACATAGACGTGCTCAGTGAGAACAGTCACATTGGCTTCCTTATCAATACAAATTTCTTCTTATTGTCATCTTATTGGATGATCTGGTGACTCACTATTGACCACTTCAATGATCGCCTTCATTATTTCTTGGAACTATCACGTTCTCAGTATTCTAGACTTTCCCTTGCAATCTGCTTGAAATCTTTTGATTGTAGGCTAGCCAATCTAGTTGTTGCGGGCTGCAATTCTTCTAGATGCAAGAGATTAGTTTCATCTAAAGTATACACATCGTTAATCAATCATTAATTAAGAAAAAATCATATCAAATTTCATAAACATTCACAAATTAATACATGCAAACATCATCATGTCATAATGATATTTCCATATGGTAAAGTCTAGTTCAGGATACATAAAATGGCATAAAGAGATATAAGGTTCATGATTGTTTGTGAGATAAGCAACTTGAAATGTTAAAAATGCATAAACTAAAAGAAAGAAAAATAGCCATTTCCTAGGCCCATCAATGTGTAGCCAACTTTTTGTTGATGAAATTATGAGTACTACTTAAGATGATCAACACTATTACTTTCTATTTTTTAAGAAACCCACTACCTTGAGAGTGTGTGGGGCGCTAAAACTAAAGAGTTCATGACAAGAGATGACTGGTTGGGAATCGTGTGATTCATCATCTAACTCCCTATCACCCTCTAATATTGGTTCCTCCTCTTCTTCCTCACTCAAACCTTTGATATAGAACAATTTATTTTCACTGCATTTATGCCCTCAACTATATTTGTTGTCGTAATTTAAACATAACCCTTTTTCTCTCTTCTCCTAAATTTATTGTGGAGTCAACCTAGTAGGTTGTTGAAATGAATGTGTAGGATATCTCCTTTCCCTAACATTTACTTTCCCTTATCGCCTACTATCCAAAAACTTCTCCTCAACTTGTCTTGCCATTACTATTGCTTGTAATAAGGATTGTGGTTGGAACAATCATACTTCATATTTTATGTGATCCTTTAGACTACCTAGAAATAGTTCCTTCAAATTTTCTTCTATCACACTCTCTACTCTTAAAGAAAGGGTTTGAAATTGTTGAATATAATCCTTGACCATGCCTTTTTGCTTTAATTTAGTGAGTTGGTAGAATTAGTTATCCATAAAGTTATCTCCATAATGGGTAGCAAGCTCCTCTTGAAAAAATGACCACGTGACCACACAACCCTTCTTTCTCTTCTCATCACATAACCAATGATACCAAATAAATTAATCTAGTTCTAGGTATAATGATGCCATAGCCACCTTTTGTTGACTAGGAACATGATGAATATCAAAGAACTTCTCCATTTGTCATAGCCAATTGGTTAGATCCTTCCCATAAAACTTTCTCATATCTAGCTTGGGTATGAATTTCATTGGCATATGATTATTAAAGGAATGATCCTTCTTGAAATCAAAGTCAAGCCCGAGGAATTCATGTCCAAAAAAAGCATTATCTTCCACCTTAATAGGTGTATCTTCATCCTTACACTTTATATAGGTTGAATAAGTTATTTCAATGTACTCATATCCTTTTGTGTATGTCAATCATCTTCTTATCTAATGATGAAATATCACCCTTGACTTTGTTGATTACATTATTAGGATTAGTATCCTCAATTTCTACCTCATCCTTATTTGAATATTTCCTTGGTGTGGTACCATTATTTTTGCCTCTTATTGCAGGCCCCATCATGATGGTAGAAACTAATTTTGCAATAAATCACGCAAATAAATTCAAAATAATTTAAAAGTTTTATTGTAACTTACTAGGGCCTAGGTGATACTCTTTGAGAAAAATCTCCCAAAAAATTTGGTGTTTTGTAGTCTTAAGAGAAAAATTATTAGAAACCCTAATTTTACAATAAATCACATGTGTTTGCTTCAAATTCTCTGTAGTCTCTTCTATTAGTTCTTCAACACCACACAAAAAAGTAGGAACAAATCTGTAGGATTTTTGATATATGCACTCTCCAAATAAATTGGCGAAAACCCTAATTCTCCAATAACTCACCCAATTATGCTTCAATTCCTCTGAAATATGTATTGTAGCTTCTTAAATATGTTCTTCAAAAACCCTTTAAAAATTAAACAAAAATTCTCCAAATTTGGGAGATATGCATTTCACAGTGCCAAGATCATGCTCTAATACCACTTGTAATGAAATAACTTGCACAATAGAAGAATATTATATGGAATATATTGAAAATACTTGATAATAACTAAAATAACAAGCCAATTCAAGGGGTAAAACCTCCAAAAAAATCCAATGAGAACACAATTCACAATATGATGATGAAATAAGATTCACAACCTCCTATATATACCTATTTATTCATAGGATATCACCCAGGCTGACTTAGCTAACCCTATATAAGCTCTAAGTTGATGTAATTAACTAAATAATAATATAATACTTATAATATGATTTAATCAGGAGTTAAGATAGCCACAAGCCAACTATTCATAACCCAATGTACTCTAATATTAAGGTTGTAACACTAGGTTATGTATGGAGTGTAAAACTATAAATAGATATTCAAAGATATAAATAAATCATCTTTAGTTGTATGTATAACTTGATAGTAATTTACTAATTAGGGATATTTGTTCTACTATACCAATAATTCAATATAATGGGGGCATGGTGAAAAATATTTGGGGCATCCTAATAAAAAGGGTGTGGATAAGTCTGACATTTTCCCTTTCATCTCTTTAATTGTCTTATAAAGATCACTACGAATACTCTCCTTGGCCTAGAAAAGCTAAAAGTGTAAAAGAGTTACATCCTCTTGTTAAGTAGTCCATAATTCTCTATATTTTAATCATGAGTCTCACCTTATTACTTTATTCCTTGGGTTTAGAGCTTGAAGTGAATTCTCTAAAATTGTAGGGTATAATTTGAAGCACTAATATTGGAGATGATCTTAATCTATTGAATAGTAATGGACAAGATCATATAATATACATATGAAAATTAGAAATGCAAACCAAATACACTTTATATGTGTGAAAGGATTCTAGTAGATATACGACTTCTATTTAGAATAAATTGGGAAAATATTTATAGAGGGTTAAGATGTGAATCTATAGATTTCTTTCCAATTATATATGATGTACACAAGTATTTATACATGATATTACCATTAGACCATATACTAGCTACCTCAAATATGCTAATATGTGTCCAATGTGTATAGTTGTGTGGCATATGTGGATGGATCATAGCTAAGTGTCAAAGCTACATGGTGTTATCTCCTTTGACATAGATCTCACTAGGTGTCATGCACACATGGAAACAAATTTCAAAGCTTGATATGGCATCATTTGTTTTGCTAGTAAAGTGACCAAGTGTTATGTGAATATAGTCCAATTATTCATAAGGATGTGTGGCCATATGTATTATTGTACTATTTGTGTGAGTATTGTTGCATGATTACACATGAGCACTATGCAAAAGATATATCAATAGTATTGTGTAGTGTTGCATAGGCATTGTGTGTGTTGATATATTATTGATTATATTGATGGAAATACTCTTACTCTAATTTATCATGTTCACTTTCTAATCAATTTAATTTGATGGTTAAATAACCCATTTCAATATTTCTTAGACTAAGGTAAATAAATAGGGAAATACTATTCTTTTAATATTTTGACCACGATGAAATTTTAAATTCTTAAAGCATTTTTGGGGAATTAAATTTTACATTAAATCTATTGGAACTCCAAGTGGGTGTGGAATTTTTGAGATGCTCATATTATAGTCAATTTCTAAAAACAACATATTCTATGAGGGTTATGATGGATTTATGACAAGATATAAGAGCGAGCTAGTTTTTAACATGCAAATTGGAGTGGGGATTTACAAATATAATTTAATTATTATTTTATCCCAAATGAAGTGTTGGAAATTCAGAGTATTATAAATATGCATATTTTTGCATATATAAGGGCATTTTTGGATTATTTTTCATCTCAAGTTTTTGTATAAGCACTTGTGCTTCTAGATTTCCTTATGTAGATGAAAACCCATCAAAGGTTGGAGTTAGTGGATGAAAATCTATTGGTTTATAGAGACAATTTTACTTATGATTATATTGGAGCTTAAGGATTTGTTTGTTTCTTTAGTGTTTCAATGTGCTTGCGTTTGTTGTAGGTTATAAGTGAAGTTGTGCAAGGTGTTGTTAGTGTTGGTGTTGTATGTTGCAAATTTTTTTATAGATTAGTTTATTAATATTAATTTTATTTATTCATATCATATTTAGGATTTGGAGTTATTATTTTTAAAATTGAAATTTCCAAAGTTTGGATTGCATAGTGGAAGGAAATTGTGCTAGGTTTAAGTATTTTTGTGGAATTTTATTTATGCACTCAAATCTGAAATATATTTGTTAATATATATTTATGGGTTGATCAATATATCTTCATAATAATCAAATTTGTCCTTTTAAGTAAATTGATTCCTTCAAGAGTGTAAACATTGATTTTGGGACCCAACACTCATAATGAGTAGTGTGGGTAGGATTTTGTGTCAATGTAAATGATTTAAACAAGAAAAACCAAACAAACACAAAATTGAACAACACTCGAATAAGCCATAGAAAGTCCAAATAACATAAAAATTTAACACACACAAACTATACTAGATTCCCTATTGTGTGGATTTTTCCAAATGATTGATTTGATGTGTGCTCATGAAAATTTGGTAGCATGACATCGCTTTTCTAAAAATGTGAGTGTGAAATTGGCTAAGTGTTTGATGAATAAATAGATTTTGGTGTTGGAAAGATAGAGGGCTATGATGAGATCATAGGATAAAGGGTCAGTATTTATTTGGTCCTCTCAATTGATGATATTATGCCAAGTGGCACAATGAGAGTGCATAAGAGGATATGAAGTACTTTGGGAGTACCTTGAAAGATTTTCCTTAAAGGCAACTCTTATTGAAGGAAGAAAGTGAGAACAACAAAGGAATTTAAAATTACTTTTTAGAGATTTGGGGAAGACCCATGCCTCCAAGGACATGGGGTATTTTCCCAAAAGTGAAAATTTAATGTTGAGGGTACAAGGTGGTTGGAGGAAGATTCGACCCCACTTAATCATGATTAAGTGTGTGCACATGACTAATGGAAGGATTAGGAGAAGATTAGGGGGTTAATAAAAAGTGATGGAGGATGGAACATTGGAAAGAGAAAATTAAATAAATAAAATTTATTTATTTGATTTTTAGAAGAAAAGGATGGGGGTAGTGATAAGGATAGGTAAATAATTAAACTTACTTATTTTCCCTTGGAGGTGATAGAAAGAATGGGTTTGGGATAGATAAATATTAATTAAATAATAAAAGTTTTATTTAATTAATATAAGGATCAAAAGTAGGAAAAATATTATTTAATTAATTTAAGAATTGAAGATAAGATGAATTAAGGTAAGTTGACCAAATATAATCATCAATTTTAGGTGTCTACATTTTTCCCTTATTTGAGATGGTGTTATGAACTAACATAACTTCAAAGAAGATTAAAACATAGAACTTGAAAGAAAATAGTTAGATTTAGGAAGACGTCCTAGTCATTCAAAGGAGTGACTAGGGGAAAGATGATGGGAGTGAAGATGAGGATGAGGATACCCCCTCGATCGGACATGCGGGTTCAAGAGAACATGGGTGTGCTCTCAAAATAGATGAGAAGATGCAAGGGGAGGAGGAACAAGATAAAATATGGTGGACAGAAGGGGGAGGGAGATATGATGGGAGGATGAATAAATAATGGAAGGAGGAGATGACAAGCAATCAAGAATACACAAGATGATTCAAAGACAAAAATTTTTTTGCCTCAATCAAGCTAAAAAGCCAAGATTGATTGATGATGGATGAAGTTTTGTTTATATGGGAACAATATATCCCAATGCAACACAAGGATTAATAAGGGTGCATCCCAATGATGATCATGTTTGGATCAAGGTTTTTAGCAAGGCTAGGAACAAGACTAAACATGAGATTGGATCATTTGTGTAATATTGCCTAATTAGATTGTATGGATTGGGATTTGATTGAAATTTTGGATTGCTAAGAGCATTAGGATTGTATGGGAGTAATGGACTAATGGAATGGATGGATATGATGGATGCAAATATGCTTAGACTAACTAATCTAGATTAGCCTAAAATGAACCTTACAAATAAAGAAATAAGATGATACATGAAAAAATGCTTACACTAACAAATCTATATTAGCCTAAAATGAACCTAATAGATAATGAAAAGATAGGATAAGTGAGATGTATATGATGGTATATGTGTGCAGGTGTCATGCCATGGTACAAAGAACATAGAGGAAAAACTAATTGAATAAGGATGGATAAGCATGAATGTGCATAAAAAAACCATTAATTAAGTGGGATAGGGATAAATGGATGGGATAGATCGATAGGATATATGAAGAAATGGGAGTTATAAGTATGGGTGGGGAAGAATTGTGTTGATTGTTTAGTAAATTTGATATAAATGGGTGAAGGATAGAATAAAATGGATTGAGGGTGGGGGGATTGCGACAAGATAAACTATCATGTAGTGAGCACTTAATTTGGCATGGCATGAGATACTATGCACCAAGGCATGAGGACCTAGGGTGTCATCATAACACATGCATAAGATTGACTCAAAAACAAAATAGTTATTCCAACATCTCATAAAGTTGTAAAGGACTTTGGTGGGCATGATGATAGAAAACCATAGACAAAATGAATGCCCCATCATGACACAAGGTATCAAAGGGCCTCAGTGGGTACAACATAGGATACACCATGAAAACAGAACACCTAAAAGTCAAGAACTTTCCCCTAGTATTACCAATCAAAGCATGTCATGACATGAAGGATCATGATGAGTGAGAATAGGTAAAATAGGAAGCTCAAAAGAAAGAGAAACAAAGATTCAAAAGCACCAATAAAATAAAAAAGATATCTCAAACACCTTTTTCCATAAGGATGATGGATGGGTAGATGTGACTTGATGCAAGGAATGAATATCTCATGAAGGCCAAGGATGGATGGGTAGGACTTAGGATGCTCACAACAAGAGACAATCAATATACATAAAACCTAAGGGGGATAATAGCTTTTCTTGAAGGACCAACGTATAGGGGATTCTTTACTACACATGGGACATAGACGTAAGGATGTGACCTAGTGACACATATGTACAAGGATGGACCTAGGTGAGAATGGATGAGATGACACTATGTACAATTTATACTCTATATACAAGGGATGTTGGATATATTGGATCTTGGTTTATCAAATGACAATTGCGATTATGTGTAAGGATTAGTAGGATATCCCAATAATCCAAGGATGAAGCTCAAAGGCAGGATGTTATCTAAATCATAAAAGAAATATGACATGATGAATGAGGGATGAAAATCAATAGTGGGAACTTGAGATTAGCTCAAAAGGTGAGGGTATGAAATGATGGGATATATGGCATTGGATTGCATGGGGGTAGCCTATAACTATATACCAATGACAAGGGATTATTATATGGGAGAATGAGATGGTATGAGGGAGTAATGAGTAGAGGATAAATAGATAAGGACGGGGAGATGGAAGGATCATGGGATGAAGGGGTGAATGTTTTATAGGGATTAATGGAAGGAGGACAGGGAGAAGGGTCACGGGATGAAGGGATGAAGAGATGGGGGGTTTGGGTAGGTTATTAATGGATGAGGAATCTAGATACAATATCCAAGGACTATGTTGCAAAGGAATGAGATGCCCCATTATAGATATGTCAAGTATGACAAGGTAATAGGTTTTTCATGATAGGATGGAAGGTAGGATGATGGAAGAATAAGGGAGATAGATGGTTGATAGGATGATGGATGGATAAGGAATATGAAGGTGTGTGGAGGTATGATATGGATTGGAGAGGAGGAAGGATGGATGGATAAGGAGTATGAAGGTGTGTGGATGGATGATGTAGATTGGAGAGGAGGATGGAAGGATGGATACGATGAAATGAAGGATAAAAAGTGTGTAATGGAGGAATATGTGCCAAGAGGTACATCCAAAGCATGTATATATATTTTTCTATTTCTTTATGAAGATCGAAAGGAGGACAAAGGAATTGCAATGGATAGGATAATGGGTAGGATAGGTAAGTGGGATGAAAGAGATGATGGAAGGAGGAGATGCTTAGAATGAACTTATGCCTACGTGTAAAGAGAAAATTGATGGGGGAGTTACACATGACACCTGTTTGCTAGGTTTTCATCATGGTACTTACCCAAGGCACATGTTTACCAAATTTTCACGATTGGATGAATTTTCTTTGTACTATTTTTTTCTCTTGGGTAAGTGCACCAAGTCACACAAAAAGGGGGTCTTAAGATGCCACTTTTTCTAAAATCAACAAAGTCTAATATTTCATGAGAAAATGAAGATAGTTATGCTGAAAATTTGAAGATGCAACAAGAACAACAGTTATAGTGCTCCAAATCTACTTTCTAAACTACTATATTTTTTTTTAAATGGTGAAGATTAATGGTTCAAAAAAGGGGAGCA